>CM077100.1:31626626-31666874 GCA_039619505.1 Cimex hemipterus | reverse complement strand
ATATATATATATATATATATATATATATATATATATATATAAATAAATCGGAGAAAACATTTTTCCTAGGCAATATATATATATATATATATATAATAGACAAATAGGAACACTCTAGGTGCCTAGGAAAAATGTTTTCTCCGATTTATTATTTTTTTTTTTAAATACAGTCCATGTTTGTATTTAATTATATTAATTCTAGTTTAATTTTCTGCTTACACTAAGGATAAGAAAATAATATATAGAATTATATTAAATGATATTCGACATATAAATATAAATATATTTTTCCTCTATTTAATAAGTCTTCTAATTAATAATACTGTACAAGTATATTTTTCTACCATATTAAAAAAATAAATAAATAAATTACGGATAACGTATTTTCCTCGGCTCCTAGAGTCTATTTGCTATTTTATCTCGTTGGCAAGAACACCCGGAGAGGTGTCTATTTTTTTCACTTAAACTGACATAAATGTAGTTGAGATAGGTTGAAAGAAGAAAAATGAAGCTTTGGAACTTTTATAATAACATTTATTAGGTTTCGTTATCCGCTTGACTAAATACATTCTTTACAATTAATTAATCTTTAATTAATATTATAGTTCAGATGAAAAAGTGAGTGTCACAAACGGAATTCGAACCCACGACCTTGGGCCGAATACTAGTGGATCGAAATGAAGGTACAATAGTTCAAATGGTAGAGCACCGGCGTATTTAACCGATGGTCGTGGGGACGAATAACACTTGGGACACTGACTTTTCTTATCTCAAATAAAACCTTAATTAAAATTTCTAATAATCTTGAATTTGGTTCGACTTCTGGGGACCGTTGTTTTACTGGAAGCGCCTTGCTGATTTTAGATTTTTTCTTTTTATGTATGACATTCGTTTAATACCATCCTGCATATTATTTTCTTATTGTACCTGTAAAAAAACTATTGTGTGTAACATACATCGAAATACATGGTCAATAGAGGCATAAAATTATTTTAAATTGCATAAACAAAAGCTTTACTCGGACACGTGTTTTATATTTTTCAACCTAATATCATGAAAAAAAATTGAAATCGGTGATCACAAATCACAATGTAAAATAATTAATTTAAGTTCAGAAATAAAGCGCATTCTTATGACACAGGATTCCGGAAATATATCGTAGGACTTATTTGCATATTATTTATTGCATATAATTTAATGTAAATGATGGAGTTAAGAATTAGAAAAAACACGAAAATATTAAGATTTCATTGTTTTTGTTTTATTTGCATTAATTCTACAGAGCGGAATTAAAATTAGGAGGTAGAGCAGAACTAATAGATTGTGTCTTAATAGCATGGGACATACCTGTTAAAGCGATAATTGCTTTGAAGCCTATTAATTTTTATAGCAACAAATCGTTAGCGGATGTTAACAGACACCTGGAAATTAATAATTAATGGGAGCATGTACTTTTATCTTACTGAGGGAAATTGTTTCTTCTAGGATTATGTAAATAGCAAACAACCCTGGGAAATCGGTTAATCTAAACAGATAACATTCAGGATTTAAAGACAGTCTCAATTATCAAAAGTGATCAAAAGGTAAATAATATCATCATTATTGTAAATTCAAAGCAATACAAAAGACAAATTCGAAAAATAAAAAATAGTTTAGACCAAATCTACAAAACGTGAATCACGTGACAGAAAAACATCACAAACCCTTAAAAATACAAGCAAGCATTGAAAATGCCAACATCATACTAAACTCTAACGCAAATAAATTACACAAAAAAAAAAAAAATTACACAAAATTTTGGAAAGTTCTAAAAATTTAGATCGAATCGTCCCATCCATTCTAAACCCATAAAAACTGAAAATTAGTTCATTTATACAATGAATAATTATTATAATTCTATGGCTTACATATAATTCAGCAATGGTATGCTTTGTCACAGGCCAGGGGTGAGGTTGGGAATATGAAGCCACGACCGCCAGATCTGACGATCTCTCAGCTATCCTCCCCAAACCGACAATACTAATAGCCGTAAATTTTTATTAAAATATTAAAGTACAAAAGAAAAATTAGTTCGAATATAACTTTACAACCAATTTTCTGTCGCAACCTCTCTACGTTAAAGAATTACAATAAATCCCAGTGTTGATGGATAGTGAGATGTTCAAAATGCAAATTATTAAGTAGTTTAAATTAGGTGGTAGCCGATAATTATGGTCTGCAACTGAAGAAGGCGAAATGTCGAAACGTATATGACAGACTAACCCAGCGAGTAGAAAAACGAAAATTAGTGTTCAAATTTTATCATTTTTTAATAATTTTAACCTTGAAATATATTATTTTTTATCTCGTTTGAGGTTTATATATGTAGTGTCCATCCACCGCCTTCTTATGGATTTTTAAGTTTAAAAATGAAACCTTATGCTAATTTGATATTATAGGTAACGCACTTTATCCCTGTCTTTTCTATCATTCCCTTGGGCTTTGTTTACGTTTCTGAAAACCTCGTTAGTACGTGTACCTAACTAGCACATTCATTGCAGATTAATTTTTTTATGGCAAATTCTACGGTTTATCGTAAATTCTTTCTATTTATATTTCTAAATCTCGTCAGTTTTAAAATTTCAACCACACGTTCCACATGAAAACGTTAGATTTCTTTCAATTGATTGAAAACTGTGTTGAGTTGTTAGATTTTCTAATTGAATATAACATATTGAGAGTGAACTAATATGTGGTGAATGTGTCTCAAAGATAAAACTGTCTCGCAAACGTTTACTATGTACTAAAACAATTCACAATTGGTGCATCGTCGAAGACAAAAAGCACGTAGTTTCTGTGGTGCAATGAACGCGTTTCAGTGTTAGCAGGTTCTTGTCTTCCACTTCAAACTTTGGGCCAGATGATCAGGTTTTTGTTTGTTTTGAGGGGGCGGGACAGCGTCCACCACACCTTTCAAGAATCGTGGATGAACTCGGTGTATCGCTGTTGTCGCTTGGTTTATTAATTGTTATTATTCCTTATCTTAGATGAGTTTTTTGGTATCATTCATACCATTTTATAGATTTGTAAGGAATGGATGAGAACTCGAAGAACAACTGCTCAAATTGGTGGGGTGAATGCCAGTGTTGACGTAGACGAGACAAAGGAGGTGATTGAGTATTCGGTGGCATCGACACCATGACGAAGGAGTGTTTTATGGCCCCAGTAACAGATCGATCGCACCGGACACCCATAGAACTCATTCATCAACACGGTGAACCAGGAACTACTATCATTTCCGTCGTCTTCGTAAACACGGATGGCATCATTTCACAGTTAATCATAGAATTATCTGAGGTAGATCTGATTACCTCAGCTCAAACGCAAAATATAGAACGCCTGTGGCGTGATCTGCACGATATTCGTTCGGGTGGTGTTCTCCGTCGTCATTTTATTTTTAATATATTGCCGAGTTTCGGAACATAGTGTAAGACAGGGATTTACGAGTTTTTTGAGGAAGGTACTCGACCTTACCCCCTTGCCATTGCCGAAATTTGTAAATGCGTAATTTGTGAAAATTAATTATTGTAATTTTCATTCCTTTTTGACTCCAAATAATTATGTTCGCTTATGATTTGCGCGCTTAATATTCATACATACTATTTTTCAGTATACTACACTGACAACATATGTCAAGTTTAACGTCATCGGAAAAATATAACCTAAAATGCAAAATTGGTGTTGGGCGTTTTAAAATTAAACACATAAATTTATTTTTATGCAATATATTTCAGTTAAAGTTTATTACACTGCATAAAAATAAATCGGTGTCTTTAGTTCAAAAAGATAATCAACATTCTAGATTTAAAATTAGCGTTTTTAATTCATTTTTTATTATTTCGTTTTAAAGTATTATTAATTAATGGAATAATAAGTTATTGGAAATGGGGGGGGGGTTTGATAGCTTCGAAAACAAAACTCAAAGAGCCTACATTTGAAACAGTTGTTTTGTGTATCTATCGGTTTATTCGTTTGTGAACAAGTGATTGAGCGTTTATAAGGACGTGAGACCGGGTCTACAGCAAACATTTAGTTTGCACACAGACAAAAGAAAAAGTGCCCGAATGGTATTACTAAGCATCTTTCTAAGTGAAGGTTACAGATGGGGCCCGTATGATTCATTCATAGGTGCCCATCACTTTTTCAATGTTTACACAGGGATAGTTGATTTTTATTCAATCCGTGCTAAATTCAAGGGGAGATTTCTTTTTAATTCGTTGATCTATAGATTTTGTAAGCGTTTATGTCTTGGAATTCTTCGTGAGGTTGGAACGGGCCGGTTCCATCCGAAGGTACATTCCCGGAGAATGTCATTGCGTTGAAAGCACAATGGTCAAGGCTTGTCTTCACCGGATAAACTCTTTAACAGGGTTTTGCCCGGATGATCTTTCATATAATTTCCATAACTAGCTGCGACACAATCGGATACTGGGAGGTGGAAAAAATCAATATAAAGGTTTCTGATTTGAATGGAAATCCAAGATACTCGAGCGCGTTATTTATTGCCTTGTCCCTTGCGCAACACTTAAAAGTTCTGTATACAAATTTTTACCGCCTCTTGTCACCGAAACCGATGACAGTTTCAGTTTATGAGCATCCGCTTACTTTTACTTAGTTTTGAACTAATCCATAGATTTAATAGTTTTAGATCTAACTGAAGGGATAAAAACAAAGGTTCAGCGGAGACCACACTTTCCCGACGCATCGCAACGCGACATGACTCGAAACCACCCGATGCAAATTCCATGTCCAATTTCCCATAAGATTCTATTACCCCCGCGCACATCTGCCTGCTGCCACGCGACGCTACTCTTCTCTAAGCCACGTGAACCAAATTCCCCACGGTACAGATTTTCTTCCAGTAGCTTCGAGTTCAGTTGAAGACAAAAAAAGCGGACACTCGTATTTTTATTTTTATTATATATACCTTTATCGTTATGTTTTGATGTAAACCAAATTAAACGAGATAAAAAAAATCATAAGTTTTTATATAAATTATTTAATTATAATGGTTTAGCTTGATCAAAACTGAAACTTGATCAAAATACCCGAATACCATTTATTGATAGAATGAATGTAGCTAACACTTTATTACACGGTTTTGCTCGTAGTAATGCATTGTGAGCAAAAGAGGCGTTGCGCTTGTGATACTAGCTGTGTGTCTGTACGTGGCGTGTGCTTGACGTCGAACAGATGTGAACACCCTACGAAAATGAGACCAAGTGTCGGCTAGCATCGGGTCACGTCGCATTGCGTTATATCGGGTGTGTTCCCTTGTTATTCTCAAGAGTTCTTTTCACACCACCAGTTTTTTTTGTGCAAAAATTTAAAATTTCATTGTATTTAAATACATTCATTATTAGTGTATTGATCATATACAATATTGATATCTGCTAGGCCCAGAATCCATATTTACTAAACAATAAATTAGCCATTAGATCTTTTGCACCAGATGTTGACAGATGTTTGTTTGTAATCTTAACGTTATTAAATTTGAATTAAGCTTTAAGTATGTCTAGTCTAAATCGAAGGATTTTCATAGAAACCTTAAAAAATTTATTGAATTAGGCAAAGTGCCCATATAGAAAATGTCATAAATTGGGTTTTGACATATAATATTGCTTTAAAATCTGAGTTGTTTAAAAATCATTAGTCAATATTTTGTTTTTAAATTGTTCAATTATTCGATTATGGTGATAAAATTGTATTTTAATTTGATACACTTTTCAAATAAGTATAAACTACTTAAAAAAGAGCAGCTATCAGCGGAGACAAGAAGACAGGACATGGAGCAAAAGCGTTGCCTAAGAAACTGGTTTTTGAAACTCACAAAAGCGATCAAATTAGAGAAAGTTTGAAAACCAGGTGTTTGTTTCAATGTCGAATATATGGCTTTCCTTTCCTCGAATCAAAGAGAGAATTATTCATTTTTCGGAATTAGAAATTTGAGGACTTAAAACAGCCGTATTAATGATCGGTAAACTTTAAACTATTTTAAACTGACGACGTATCATGCACAGTTCGCAACGTATAATAATTTATTTTTTCCATAAAGTGAACTGCAACGTTTTGTACATAAATGAAACTATTCCCGTATCATATTCGGTACTTTAAAAGTGTTTAATTTTGATTTTTAAAATTTGTGATGTTCATTGGATCTTGGATGGACTTGCGACTGAAAGGACTAGCCATCGAGAAAAGAGATAAATCGGCAAATTGTCTCTCCTGAAATTTAATATTTTTTAAATTTTGGTGCGCTTTTACCAAAATTTTATTTCTTATTAAAGCGATTTTTTTTTTCATATTACGTTTAAAAGAAACAACACACAGGATTTGAAAAATAATATATATTGCGTAACAAAGGGGATTAACATTCTATTATAACTTTGGGTTTTTACGAAAAATCAACGATTCCCTAATATTAAACAACCTTTGGCAACAGTTACGTATTATAAAAAATTATTGGTTGTAATCGACAGAATTTTGAGAAAATAATATTGCAATAAGTCATATAAATGACATTAAAATATCAAAAATAAATATTCAGATATCGTGAGATCAAATTGAACTGATTTATTTATTTTTAATTTATTGAGCGTAAAAATATTAGTATGGCTTTATAAAAGTAAACAACAAGTTATTAAAGGTTTTGTATGTTATTGTGTTTATGTTGTAAGTCAACTATTAATCATTGTACCTAGTTATTATAAAAAATAAACAAATAAATACAAGTGTACGGTTTTTATGTCTTTGAGTAGTTATTTTTTGTGGGTTACACCACATTAGTAAGATTGAGTCGCATAAGAAATCAACATTTCAAAATTTCAATTTGAATTGATACTATATGTTAGTTTATATTATGAATAAATAATACGGTGTAAAATGAATATGTTATTAGAACTCATATGAATCGACAGGTGTTTAAGTGGGCAAATTAATATTATATCAATGACCCCCCCTCAATGTTTTATGGTATAAGTTAAACGTTCTTTCTCCAGGATCGGCTTGAATTTCCTGTACACCGCCTCGAGTTTAATAAAAACAAACAAAACTTTTCGGTGATGATTTTCTCTTGTTCCTCGTTGACGGTGTAAGTCCATTTCGGAATGCCGCCGAAATCGGTTTCGTCACGGTGCAGACCAGGACGCATCATCCGACGACCTTGCCGCTAAACCAACTTTCGCCTCCGATCAGGCCGGGTTCCGAACCGGACCCTTCCTTCCGGCCCTGTAAATCAATCTGGTCCACGATCCCATTTTTACATATGTTCTTTCAAATACAAATATAACATTTAAATATTTAAAAAATAAATAAACGTATTAAAGATATTTAATGTAAAAAATGGTAATAAATCAAAGATTGTTTTTTTAACGATCATTAATCTTTAATATTCCGTCCGTTATTAGATAATTAATTGTTAGCTTACGTTCTATCATTGAAATTGTATCAAGAAACGGTTCCTTCGTGCCCTGAGATATTGATTTATTTATTACTTTTCATTGATTACAGTAGTATAATATATAAATTAATCATTTCATTTTATTTTCTCAATTATTATGGTGTTTTTAATTTGATGTAAGCTAGAGAAAAACCAATAAATATAACGTTCATTCCCTTCCAGGATTAGTCTTTTTATTGCCAGGTTGGTTTGACTAGGAGTAGGACAAAAAGTCTTAATTATCCTCTAATTAAATTGAGATATATGAATTCTTCCACATTAAAGAAGCTTGGGACTATCCACTTTAGTTACGGAGGAGCAGCAAGTCAATGAGAAATTTTCTATTTTCCAGAGAGAGAGGATACCAATTTCATTCATTAGTGGACCACACATATGAGGTTCTCTTTTAAATTTTAATTTAAATGGTGCAATTCGTAAGAACGTTTTTTGGACACTTTCCAGACACAAAGTAGGGGGTTATTGAATATAGGGGCCCAAACTGGACTGCCATATTCAAGGATTGGTCTCACAAATGAATAATATAACACATTCAAGGCTGTCTTACTGTAGAATCCACTGACTTCCTCGCGATATTTTCCATCCATGACATCCGAACATTATTATACAATTAGTTTGGATTTTGTTTATGTGGTTAATTTATTATCATGCCAAATACCTAAATCGTTGATCACATCAAGTATTTCTAGAACACAGCCCTTGATCACATAATTGTTATTTATTCATAATCAATCATTTTTCTGCTATAGGTAACGGTCTGACATTTCTCACAGTTAAATACATTTTATTATTTGCACACCCATGCTCTAAGAGTTAAGGTCCTTCTGTAAGACGTTGCAGACAACGATCGTGGTTTTATAAATTTTGACATCGCCAGCAAACATTTTTAAATTACTGCGCTTTATACACACAATAATAAATATTTCAAACGGTAAAGAGGACAGATGACACCTTCTAGTACCCCTGAAGTTACATTTACCTCCTTTGAAAAATTAACACATTTTACATTTTCCGTGCGGCCTTTTAGATATGACAACAATGCCAATGTCTCTGTCCAAGACGCATAGCTTATTCAGTAAAATTGCCTGATCCACCTGGTCAAAGGCTTTTGAAAAACCAGTTCATCTTTATCAAAGACAAAACGTCTTGTTGGAAGCAAAGGAGATTCGAAGTGGTAGAACATCTAGCCATACAACCATGATGATCATTGACTAAAACTGAATTTAATTTAACTGTTAACATATCATACATTATATTTTCAAATACTTTTAACAATATCACAGAGTTTTAGATACAGGCAAACAATTTATAATTAATTTACAATCTCCCGATTTTAGGAATGGCTAAACGTAACTTTTTTTCGATATGTATAGAGATTAGTGACCGTTAATCGATAATGATTCACGATATCGTGAGATGCGGTCTGGTGTGATGTAGGTTTCAGAAAAACATTTTCTTTATCGTGCCAACGTTTCGATCTTTATCGAGATCATCTTCAGGGCTCAAAGTGTTTGTCTTCTGTGTACTAATGCCATTCTTGCGTGTCGGGTTGAGAGTGCCAACTCTGGCCATAGCCCAGTCATGTCTAATGTATTTATCTAGGATTCTCTCTATTATTTTTATGAAAATAGAAGATATACTTATAAGTCTGTATGATTTAGGTAATTGATATGAGATCTCACCTGGCTTGGTTAAGAAAATTACCGTTATTTCCTTCCAGCATTTTGGTACGTATCACAATGCCAGATTAGTCCTTAGGAGATCCCAGACTGTACTAGATAGACTAGGTGTACCGGGTTGTAGGAGGGCAGGGAATATTCCATCCATCCCGGCTTCCTTGAACTTCTTGAAGGAATGTACCGCCTACCTATTTGTAGTCCTCCCAAGAGATTACCTCATATGCCTTAATCCAGTTTGGTACAGGTTGGACTAGTGCAAAAAGTAGTACTAGTACCCCCTTGGTTTGCGTATCGGAGAAGATTTTTCTGAAACCTACATCATACCAGACCGCATCTCACGATATCTGAATAATTTTTTCCACATGTCACCTTCATATCACAGATTGACTTATTAAACAGTCGTGTTAAGGGTCTCCCAATCTCATTCGCACACTTTTTAAAAATTATGGACGGGACCATATCCGGACCAGATCGACAATTTGACATTCATTTTTTTAAATTTATCAACTACTTTATCGCAGTTTATTATCACAGATGGATTCGTTTTTTTAAATATTTTTTTCTTAGCAATCGTCAAGTTTTCGTTAGATAGCGAGCATTCCCCATTCCCATATACAGTTGAGAAATGTTCAGCGAATGCATCACATATTGAAAGCCTGTCTTCAGAAGTTTTATTTTTGTAATGCACTTGATGGGGGCGACCAGTTAATGCCTTATTTAAGTCAATAAATTTCCAATTTTTTTTTCGGATTTCCGACAACAATAGCCTCAACAATATATACACATTTTTCATACTCCATTTTCATTTCTTAGTTTTAGCTCTATGATTTGAAAATATTTTGTAATCACATTCTAAATTAGTAGATTTCTATTTTTTGAGGGCTATTTTTTTTTAACATGAATTTCCTGAGATCATACTTAATTAGATTAATCATTTAGAAAATTTTGGATTTACAAATATTGTTTTTAGTACATGGATTTGTATAGTATCCGATACAGAATTGTAAACGTTTTCTATTGACTGATTTATATCTGCACCATCTTGATTTATCAAATCATTCCATTCTATTATGCTTAAGGCCTCATTTATTTGAGTGTAATCTGCATCTTTAAATTTGAAATAGGCAGCGTTATTGGCTTTTAACTTTTCTACTTGATGATCAATGGGCAATTTGAACTCGATTGGTGGATGGTAATTGTCTAAAAGTTCTAAATTGTATAATACACAAGAGCAGTTTAATTTCAAATTTGATACTACCAGTTCTATTATCTTGTTCTTAAAATTCAGTATTTTATTACATTGATTTAAGCCTAAGAAGCTTAACGTTTGCATTACACCCTCCGCTTTTGGGGAGTTATTAATTGCTGCATTTGTAGGATAGACATCTGGTACATTGTGGTCTCCAGTTATTACTAATCTGGCCAAGGGGCATTTATTGGAAATATATTCAATTGTTGAAAGATTATTTTCATTCACACTTAAAAACACACACCACCATATAATTATTAATGTTTATTAGTACGTATATAGTTCAACTTCAGATTCTGGTAATCTGAAGACGTTGAAGGTAGGTTCTTGTTAACAGATTTTAAAACTCCACCCCTCTCTTTTTAGGTCCTAAAGCATAATACCTTTCAGCCCTGTATACAACAATTTCATTTAAACCTAACTCACTGTCTCTGAAGTCCGATTTCAACCATGTTTCCGAAAACATTAGTATATTGCAATAATAATTACATTCCAGTACTGTTAGTCCTTAAGCCTCGCATATTTTGATAGTAACATAACAAAGATTTGCAATCCCTCTTTGGTTGTCATTCCTCCAGCCTCATTTTCTGAGGTTTCCAGAATTTGAACACAGAAGCTTCTCAAAGTAGCATTTTGGGGTCATTCCTCAGATGTGTTGGTATTATGTCCTTGTCATTAAAATTATCGCAACGGAAGCTGGAGTTAGATCCCTTCGAAGTTCGTTTCTGTACTGAATCTAGTAGTACACCAAAGCTGCCTTTTATCAACCTTCATAATCACAAAAAAAATCATAAATGCGACACACAAGTCAAAATGAATTTACGGCAGTCGAAAAAATATTTTTAATAGCCGCACTTTTGATATTATCTGGCAATTTGATAAAAAATTTAACAATGAATTCAAGTTTTTAGTTGTGAAAAACATTTAACGTCTAACACATTGGGCGAGATTGCTGCCTTTATAGTCTAAGCGTAGGGAACCTGCAGCTGATTCCTCCCTCTGGTGTTACTGCAGTGAAAATCACCGTTTGTTTCATACGTGGCCCAATCATTGCACAAGAAAAAAAATCAACGCACATGAAAAAGTAAGAATGCAAGACATCTTGAAATAGTTTCTGCACGATGTCCTCCGTTTGTGATATCGTCCGTAGGGCACCCTTTTGAACAGACAACGCTCTCCTCCATTGGCCGGCATGGTACTTCGGCGTATCACGTCCTAGCCAATGTGAGAAAATACGGAAGAGTAGAAAAGGAGAAGTTTGGAATTTGAGCTTACCATTTCAAATCAAGCTTAACATTAAGTTCCAAAAAAATTGTGGTTAACACCCTCTTGATTCACACACCTCTTTATAGCTGGAGCAATTGAATGAGGGAGAAATTTAAATTTTTTTTTTTGTTAAATTTAGGTAAAGTGTGTTTATGTCCAACGAAGCCGTTATGTAATGTTCGTTTCTTTAGCTGCAGCGGGATCTCCTTTCTACAGATGCAGATCACATCATCTGTGTATATTTCAACAAGAACGTCGGGCAAGTTTTTGATATGACAATCTAAACGTAGTGAACAAAAACTGGATTCCTGAGGACTCCTTCCTTTGAACAAATTTTACCAAGAAATTAAGATACATGTCTGGAATGACTTAATCCATTCCAACACCCTTCAGTTTGTTTCATAACATATCGAAACCAAAATAATCAAATGACTGAGATAAAACAAAGTAAAGAGCTGAGCCTTTGCATTAAACTCCCAAAATTTTCCCTTATCTTACAGATATCCGTCCACAATTTTTTGGTTTGTGGTTATAATACATATTACCTCGTAATGTGCCTATTCCTATTTTTTATTATTTTAAAACAACAGCGTAACTAAGGTCGTTCTAAGTTTTGAAAGTTTATATAAATTAAAACGTTTGCCGTTTATCAGGGCAAGTTTAATTTCGAAGGACAAGAGTGTCAAATTGCACTAAATTAAATAACCGTTAACTTTTTTCATGGATCAAATAAAAAAGGCGAAATGACCCGCTAGTTTTCTATCATAATTGATTACGGTTGATGATTCCCCCTCATGTCTCCAAGGCATAATATCCGAGGACGCCGTCAGTGTTGACTCGGGCAAATTTTTGACCCAGCTCTATAATCACGGTGAATAAAACAAGACTCGCCGGGGAACGGACGTTTTGCATCCACATTGTAATCTGAATTTAATGAAGGGAACTTGGTTTTATAAATTCCTTCACGAACATCGGTACATCTAATTGATGGAGGGAGAGCCTAGGCCCGCGAGCCCTGCTATTTGACCATGCCGTAATACCGAATTTATTATTACCCTCTTTGTTTCGTATTTCACTTGATTTCCTCATTTGTTAGATCCGTCGGGCGAGCAGAAAGAAGTTTTTTTTGTTAAGTTAAAACCGGTCCAATCCGATCCACATCATTCTAAGTAATGGGCAAAAGATGCACCTGTAAGAATTATTAATTTTGTATAATCTGATGGCCTTAATATCGCTAAATAATTCTTATAATGTAAGGTTTTTTGTTGAAGATTGTACTACAATTTCTTTTAATCGTTTCAATTTTTTTTTAACAGACATTAATGACCGAATTTTCTTCAGTGTAAAAACTTAACAAGCTAACCCATCCAAAGTGAATGTCAGCTCCTTTCATGGCAATCTCAGCTACTACTCAAGCGAACAATATCTGCTTTGTTCGGTAGTGTAGCTTTTTTTGCATTTATCTTATCGTCGCATCGCATCGCACGATATTGTAAAAGGTTGCATGCTCATCGGTGCCACGCCAATGACAGATCCTTTCCTTGCGGGTTCACCTTCTCCTCGTGCGCCTTCAGAACGCATCGCGCATAATAATAGGCATGGCATCGTACCACTGCTCGAAGTCGACTCTCTTTGATATTTATCTTATACTTGCGCGACATCCAATCGCATCTCTCGGTTGCGTCGTAGTGTAAACACCCGCACACTGATCCTTGCAAAGTCAATATCAGCTCCTTTCTTTGGCATTTCATTTTATACTCACACGATATAGCTGCTTACAGCGTGGAATAACACTGCATTGCTCGGCTCTGCTTGCAGAATAAATTTCACACTCTAATCCACGCAAATTCAATGACAGGTCACTTCTTTCTGATTTGAGTTTCTACTCGCAGGATAATGCACCACATCACTTGGAATCACACGGCATAGTTTGCAGTGCAAACAAGTCACACGCTGATCGATGCAAACTCAGTGGCAGCTCCTTTCTTTTCAATTTCAGCTTCTTCTCATGCGATACCGCATCGCATTGCAGGAAAAATTACCTCTAGTTTAAATATGAATTTATTTATTTTTTCTTTAAATATGATTTCGTTATCTGTCTGCCCTCATCATGCATTTATTTCTGAAAATTAAAACAAACTTATTTACTCATAAATGAATAAAGGTTTAAATAAAAATAAAATTAAATTTTCAATATGTCGCACCACACACCCCCGTTTTATTTATCTATTTACAATTAGTACTGACCTTTATAGAAAATACCGAAAAACGTGTGGAAAGGAATTAAGTGGGAGGCGTTTGGAATGGACCTGTGTTCTTCTAATACCAGGTATGTCGTGACTGCTAAATTGTACAGCGTGCCGTTTGTGAGCTACTGTAGGTAAACTTTAACAGTAGTTTGACCAAGCATGATTTCCGTCAAGTCTACGTTGCCCTATTGCAAAGAAATCTGGTTTGTGTACCTAATTGAAAATAAAACGATGCGCCAAGAAATAGTTTCCACCCAATAGCGGGATGTGACCTGCGTACGACCGTTGTCGGTAGCAAAACTAATTGAAATATTTATAACAAAAATGGCAATAGTTTAAAATAGAGTACTCACCGAGTTGAGTGGCTAAGCCGTCTCCCGTGCTGATCGTCCGAGCGAACGGCACAAGAAGCTGTACTCGACACTTTGGCCAAAGGATAGATATAAATTTAACTAGTCCTGACCAACCTTGAGGCACCGGCCGAAATGAGTGAAGAGTTGAACGACAATTTTGACGCTCACGTTACCTTTCTCGCACGTATTTTTTAGTGATCTATTCGCAGAAGTAAAAGGACGCAATAGCAGATAGAGATTGAAAGCAAATACGTTCGAGGCGCAATAACCATTTATGGTCTGATGGGAGGCTAAATGAGCACAAACCGAAAACTTTCATGTACGGAGGCAAAGCTGGTCCTCTTATGTTGGTAGCATCGGGAAGCAAAAACGAAAAATACTTTACATACGGAGGCGAAAATGGTACTCAAAAAATTTTAGAACAAAGGGAACAAAAAAAACAGAATGGAGCAAATAAGATTTTCATTAATTTCATTATTAAGATTCACTACAAAATAATGACAGTGTGATTAACGTATGAAAGGATTAAACTAAACCACTGTTACAAGAACGGAAAAGTCGTAAAACATTTTAATATTCCCGGCACTTAGAAGAGGAAAAAACACTCTTTACTGCCTAATTTATTGTTCTCTTCTTTCTTCACCCCGTGTGCGGACAACTTGCGGCATGGAGACAAAGACATGACAGTCTCAATGGACAGATGAACAATAACTTCCATGGTTCTTCTCTGTTGTTAAACAAAACAATAAAAATGTTTGATTACTTTGGTTCGTTTTTTATATATTTTCAATGACAATTGAATATATAAGACAGTCGCTAAAATTCTTCTTAGAAAATAAGGTTTTTACATAGGTGCAGATAACAACTAGCAACATCCCGATGTATTTTCTTCCTACCATTCCGCTTTTTTAACACGTAGACGAAATTAAATGATGATTTACTATACAATTCAGTGTAAATCATAAAACATTCATCATATGAAGTCAATGACAGCCCCTTTCTTTGCGATTTCAGTTTCTGCACGCGCGATATTATATCTCATCGCGTAGAAACGCACGGCATTGGTCGACTCCTCTCACATCTTAAACGGTCGGTCGTACGCAAATCCATGTAATCTCAATGACAGCTCCTTTGCTTTCAATCTGAGCTTCAATGCAAAAGGTCGCACGCTAAACCACCCTAAGTCAATGGGAGCTTATTTTTTCAATTTCAGCTCCTACTTCACAGCTTATCCTTTTGTCAGACGTCGTTCGGAATTTTTAACTATTCAATTATGTCAGTGTCCGTATGATTTCTGTGAAGTCAAGAATCTTGTGTATGATCGTGAGTATCATGGTCTAATTACCTTTTTTAGTAATGTAAAAGTTTTGTCAATCGGAGACGATTTCAAACGTAGAAATAACGAAGCTATACCTATTTAAAAGTACCAAGACTGTACTATAATATGTAACCTTCAGTAACAAAATTAAAGTTGAGAAAAGTAAAAAATGATCCAGCTGTTATATCAGTCGGTAGAACAATCCTACCCATCCATAAAATCACAAAAAAATTGGAATGTCAATTAGGCAGAGTAGGGCAAGAGGACGGATTTAAGAGAAGGCTTGCGGTCAGAGTATATATGAACGACCGCCAGACAATTGTTAGGTGTCTGTTATCCTTTTCTGGCCGCTAGACGACCACACACCCTATTTAGTAGAAAGTAAATGGCTAACAACCTTTTCTTTTCTACTGGGTTATTTAAATAATCGTAAATAATCGCCGCTGGTGGGATAGGTGTCTATGGGGAAGAGGGCAAGTACCGGCGGCCGCCTCGAGGTTTCTAAAACGTCAGTGTGGCTTCTGTCGAGGATTGTACCTCATTAAGTAGCTGTTTTCGGTTATGTTGTCCCCAATGAAATGAATACCGAACAAATAACATACAAGGAAAACTATGATCGTGGATAACTGATTTTTAAGGCCCTTTTTGGTGGTACTGGGTCGAAAAATGTTAGACACGTGTCTTCGAGTACTTTCCAATTTAGTTCAACTTTTTACTTTATGTTAACGTCGAACCTTCATTAAATCAAATGCCAGATTTGGGAAAAAAAATTGTGTGCTTTTTGTTATTCTATTATATTATACAAAAAAGTATTTTTTCTTTTTCAATTGTCGAAGCGGCTTCGTTTCAGTGGCCTACGTCAAGTATAATGTTAGGCTACAATTTTTGGAAACAATGCTCCCGAGAAGATTGAAACGGTTGAAGAAAATGAGATTATTACTTACACTTTAGAATTCACATCGTGGATACACTTCGTTCCTTATGTTGTCATCATATTGTTCAATAGAAAATTCTTTAATGACCAGATTTAAAGATTAATTTTTGCGACTCTATGTCAATTTCGGACCACTATGCGAATCACATATCAATCAAACTGATGGATGACGTATAACACAATCACTAACTGTTACTGTTCTTTCTTAGCTTTACTAGCCACACACATCTCCAGATCTCGTTTGTCTTCAAAACCGTAAATAGTCCATAAGGACAGCTCCATAAAACGCTGGACCTCAACTTCCAAAGAACCTAGTCACTCGAGCTTTAAATCGTTCGAACCAATACCAAATCACGGTATTTTTTGTCTAACCTTATTACAGTTAACTTCAATTGGGCATCAACAAGGCAAAAAATCAATACAGCACCCATAAAAATCTGAGCTCTTATGTTCTGTACACAACAAACCTCCCAATCGCCTAAACCGTCAATAGCATCGCGATTTATTCCTTAGTGAGGAAAGTAAGTAGATAATAAATATGTTACTTAACTGATCTGCATGCTTCTGCACATGAAAGTAAAATTATGATCAATCCAAAAATTTGAAAATGATTGTCTTCAAAATAATTAAAAACGGGACGTTTTGATGTACAATTGGTTCGTTTTCCTGGCCTCGCAAGGAAGATACCTTAGAATAATTTATCAATCTAGCCACTGTTTTTTCATTTTTTTCACACAGAAATATTTTCTACGAGGATTGTAAGAGGTTTAAGAAAAGTATTCTTCCAAGAAAATTTAAATAACTTGTGATTCTCCACCGTGAAATGGGACTTTTCTTAGATGGTATAAATTTTTTGTCCATGCGCCAAGAAGTTGTCTTCAAAGATTGATTGTGGGACGCAACGTTGATAATGAGAATGACATTGACGGCGGTGTTTTTCCCAGAGCCTCCGATAGACTTTAATGCCCGTCGGAATAAACTAGTGTAATAAAATCTGATTGAAAAGTCCTGTACTAAATTAATTCAACGACGTTTGGAAAAGCATCTCGATAGAATGGAATCATTATAAATATGCAGAACACCAACTTGATCAGTTCGTTTAACCCATTTTTTATTCATTTTATAGGACCGGTCCCATTGACTTTTCTATTTTAGATAATAAAACAAGATGATTATTATGAAATTAATTTCAATGATTTACAAATAAGGCGACTAGACATCGTTAATTTATTTTTGTTTGTAAAATAAAAAGGTGAGATTGTTAGAACATTTAAACTAATTTACGTTCTACAGTGCCCTAGGATGCCAAACTATTTCCTCTCTCTCTCTCTCTCTCTCTCTCTCTCTCTCTCTCTCTCTCTCTCTCTCTCTCTTTCCCTCTTTCTCTTTTAATTTTATGCTCTCAATGTTGCGTGCTATTTATTTCCTGTTAAAATATTTATTTACCTTTAAAAATTAACCTTGTACTCTCCAAATATTCGCTGTAAACACATCATGCATACGAAAACACACACACTCCTAATCCATCAGCCTATTGTACTAATTAGCACCGAAAGACAAACTAACGGTCGGGCAAATAAAAACAGGCTAACAAATATCCTAAGCACAGATCTACGAGCTTAGGACAGATAGTTTCAGACAGTACAATTAACAAATAATTTTAAACACGTTATCTTCGTTAATTTTGAACCAAAATTCTTGATTTTTTCTCTATAAAATTACAGAGTTAATATCTACACACGATAATTTAGGGAGTAATAAATAATAAAATTTTGTTTAACCTTTCCTCGTTTTCGTAGAAAAAGGCGTGTGACTGTTCCAGACAGGGTTTTGGAGTTTTTTTGTTTGCGTGAATTTTTAATTTATGTTTTGTTTCTCATGAATCAATGGAAAATGTTTTGATCTAACTCTCCAAGTCAGCAGGATACGAGTAGGGGTTTAACTATTTCAAATGGTATCCAAGAGCAAGATACTGATCAATGTATAGTTTTTGTAATTTTTTTCGATGCGAGTGAGTGAGATAGGGAAAGAGAGATAGAGATACGGTTTAGAGAAGGTAAGAGATGAGAGCAGGAGAGAAAGAAAGAGAGAGGTTGAATATTTTATTTTAGGCTGCAAATATAGATAGATAGATAGATAAATAGAGAGAGAGAGAGAGAGAGAGAGAGAGAAAGAGTGAGTGTGAAGTAGGGAAAGAGGAGACAGAGGCAGGACATAGAGAAAAAGCAAGAGAATTCTTAAAACGTTTTTGAAATAACATTAGTACTGTGTTCCAAATTAAAAAACTGTTTGTACCGTTCAATCCAGGTTGCAAAATGAACATTGATGAGTGTATAGTTAGATCAAAAGTTGTTGGCTCTTGCGAAACTTTATAAAAAACAAGTCTAAGTGACTCAAGGGTTTTTACCCTAAAAACGCCATAAAAATAATAGTAATAATAACAATTTCATTTGTTCATTCGTTTTATCTAAGATCTTGGTTGAGATGGAAAGGTTTGTTGGGAAACGAGCGGGGTTCGAACCCACGACTTTCGGCTCAATACTACCACTTGAGCTATCCTGACTTCGATCCCCTCGGACACCAACACCCCATCTCAATTTAAAAAAATATCTGTAGAATTTTCCCTCTTTTATCCATTTGTAGATGTCGTTTAACTAGGATTTTATTGTCAGCGACTTATGAAGTGGCCATGGGGACGATATGGTCACTTATGACTGCTAAACATCTATGGAGTAATATAATAATTACAGTTGTAATCGCTTCGCTAACAGCTCCAAGTCGCGTGATCAGAAGTTAAACTCACTCTTTGAGATTGATGAACCGATCATGATATAATGTAAAAGGGCTGTAAGAAAAATACTCTTTTACATTTAAAGTGTATTATTATTATCGAAAGGGGGATTGCATGCGAAATTACCATTATTCCGCCTTCCTTCTTCTCTTCGACGACAAATCCTCCAGGAGAATGTCGTGAAATTGGGCCAATTCAAAGGAGACTATTATGCTTTCGTTCATCATAAAGGTCTTTTCGGCAGAAAGGGGAGAAATTACGTTCCCTTTGTAGGAATGAAATCGTTGTACCTTTTCTCGAAAGGGGCGGAGAGCGGCTACAAACATTTACGACTTCAAAACTCAAATTACCGGGAATGAAATAACACTAATCTATAGCTTTTATTCAAAACCTGAGGGGGGGGATATTCACGGCGTTTATTCAGCAGATGGAGATTCCACGGCGGCGAAATCATTCAGCTTAATTTGCTTCCACTCTCCTCCCCTTTTTTCTCGCGCTCACCAAAACAGACGTGCTGAAAAATCGCCGACAGGAACTTGATCAAACACAGCAATGACGCAGGTAAAGGGGTAATTTTTAATTTATAATTTTAGTTCCTTGATTGTAAGTATGTATATCAAGGTTGGACTCATCTTTATTTCTCAAAGCCTTGGAATAGCTTATAAACTGGAGAGTTTCAATTCGTGATAAGAACAATTTAATAAGCTACTTTTGTCTATAAGAAATTGCACAATATAAAGGATGCACTGTAAACAGCTTTTATTAAGCTGTATAAATATGTGCCGTAATAGATTATCAATAGTCATATTCCCAAATTAAAAATATAAAAAACTCAGATCCAATAGTGTCGTTCAGAAACCACTACCATCTGGACCCGTCTGGAAGAATGTTTCAAGAAGCGGATGATTAAACTCAACGAAACCAAATTTTAGTAAATAAATTTATTTCTTCATCGTATCATATTATTATCTTTTCCCCAATCTACTGCACCTCTGGTGTCTCCTAGTTCCTGGACACCAGAGGTCTCCTAGAAACCAATGTTTGCTACTTGGAACTTGAACATGGACAAAAGTCTTAGTTGAAACCCCGAACTAGACTTTAAAGAGTAAAACTGAACAGACTAAACTAAATAGCAAAAAACATATAGCTTATGTCACTACTACAACCAATATGTGGCGTTAAACCAGATGTTCGAACCAACCAAGAATCCAGGTACTGCATTCAAAATCCAGTTACTCGAGTCTAAAATCTTCAGAAACATTGCCCAATCTTCTTACTTCGTTTCCAACCTTCTAATCCACCCTGAACTCTTGATTCAAATTGTAAACCAGGGTTATTGACAAAGACACCTCCATAAGACCCCTGACCATCATCTGAAACCTACGGACCTCTATAGATTTTAGTCACTAAACTACTTCAACCCATTGCCCAACCTACCTACTTGGTATCCAACTTTACTACTAACCCAGGCCTCCAGATACAATTGATCCTTGAAACCGGAAGAAGTCGATGTATACGCTTTCATAAAACCGTTAACACTCATCCGAACGCCAACCTCTAAAAAATTCAGTCACTCCAATCCAAAATCTTCCGTACCATTGCTCAACGATCCCCTTATCATGCAAGACCTCCAGATCCGATTTGTCCTCCAAACCGGAAGGAGTCGATATAGACGATTTCATAAAACCGTGGACCCTCATCCCAAACACCAAGTGATCAGGGATATGTCGTCTCCATAATTCACGTTCCAATTTCTGGCAAAATTTTTAAATTCTGGGTGAAATTCGTTTCATCTCGGTTGCTTCACTCAGCAAAGATCTCTTGCGGTTTTTGGAGGTCTCAGATTCTCGAATCATCAATTTTTTACATTGAGTATACTTGACCTTTTTTTAAAATGGTGCTAGCATAACAGGCAAAATTCCCAATAAATCAACCTCACTTTTATAATAATTTTGAATTTTTCCGTTCCTAATTTAATTATACGATCTATACACATTCTACTAAATCAAAGTTTATGTCAGCACAATTTTAAATTTCGCAATAATCACAAGTATCCGTTAATTTCTCATATCTGGTTTTCAAGGTGCAACTCTTTTATCACCTGTGGGCTGCTTTAATTTTCACACATAGATCGAAGTGGCTTATCTTTCTTAGGCGAGGCTTAAAACCAGATAAAGGTTTGTTTGCCAACAATCTTCACTCGGGCAGTTTTACTATGCCGAATTGACGAAATGATAATATCCTAATTTATGATCACTTAAAATCCTCCCGTTGAAAGGTTATAGACAAACTGGCAAAAAGAGGGGAACATTCGAGAGGTGAGGCTGAGATGGAAAGTTAGTGTACGAACTGATTGAAGTCACGATAGCTCAAGTGGTAGAGCAGCGGCGTATTTACCCGGAGGTCGTGGGTTCGAATCACGCTCGTGACACTGACTTTTTTATCTCAACCATCATAAAGATTAATTAGTTGTAAACAACTTTTACTTGTACAATATTATGCCTCTTTGTAATTCTTCATCATCATGAAAAAATATAAATTAAGAACTATAATTGTTTCAGGAATTTTCTGCGGTATTCCAGTGCACTAATTGGAATACCAGGTTATTACTTGCGCTTAAAAAGTGCACTTCTTTTCCCAAAAATTAAGTACTGTCTCCTGTGCCTTCTGTTAGCGCTCTTCTCTTCGTGAGATTGCCTTACCGATGTGGAATGCAATTGTACAACAAGTGCATTATGCAGTGAATACTTTGCCCAGGATGACGGTTGAGTATAACTGCAATGGTTCGTCACATATATAACTAAAATCACTGACTGAATAAGAAGATGCAAAAGGAACTGCAAAAAGTAGTGTGCTTAATAAGAGGAATGATGTTCTCTCTGCATTTATTATATTGTAATTCTTTTTGAGCGGTCGTTGTTATATATCGCTCAACCATTAAATGGACTATGAGGCTTTGGTTTGCTATGCTCGGATGATCAAGGGATTTCCTTCACATACTTTTTGATGCTTTTATTCTATTTAACATACTTTATCTGTCAGGTGACTGCCTTTTTTTGTTATAGCGGGTGTACCCGAGGGCAATATCCTAGTTTCTTTGTTTTGGTTGTGTCAAATAAGGGTTACAATGTTTTCCTTATGGAACCACTATGATTATCATAACTTAAGGAGTTCACATTTTCCTACAAAATTAAGATTTTTCCTCGGTGCCTTAGCGTGCCTTTCTTTGCTATACCAATTTTGCATACCACGGGTCAGAACACGAGTCTCATACGAAAAGGATATCTGACCATGTCTCTGGTTTCTCCTGTCGCTTTTTTACCCATTTTCTTCAAGAGATTGTTAGGAGGGCTCTGACTGGTATAATTTTCCCCAAATCTATAGACCTTCTTGTTGTGATATTAGTCCTCATACCAGATTTTGTCTATCCGGTGCTCCTAGTTGCAGTTCCAGTGCCATGGGTGAGAGGACTGCTCCATTTTTAGCTAGTTGTTCGGTCTGTTCCTTTCCACCCACCTTAATGTTTTCTTGTTGTGTCTTCCCATTTCTAGGCAATGTAGGCATCTCAAGATTATTTTGGAGCTAAAAGTGTGCGTATTTATTTATTATGGCTGCCCGACATTCAGAAAGTATTTAAATCATTGCACCTTGTACATTTTTCTTTACTATCTTCAGTGATCAGAAAAAAATTAAATGAAACTCAGCTTGGAAGATAGTTGGGACCAGTAAAAGAGGCTCGCCATTTTTTCTCCGCACCTACTTCCTGTTCTATCTTTCATCCATCGCTGTACTTCTCATGGACCCTTTCTGAAACTGGGGGGTTGTTTTTATTCCCAAGAGTTGTGATATTTTATATATCGCTTGGGTGGATCAAGTTTTCTCTCATTTTGTCTGGAACTATAGCCATCCCATCTATTTTAAGCATCTTTAAGAATACCTTGATGGATTTCAACCTTTTATTTCTTTTTATATCAACAGACTTTTGGCACTCTCGAAATTTAACTTTTGTATTAACTTTGTAAGGCTGAAAGATCGAGTGTGTGGCAAGGAAGGAATAGAGAACATCATTCCCCTTATTAAGGCACACTAGTTTTTGTGGATTTTGCAGCTCCTTTTGGATCTTCTTATTCAGTCAGTGACTTTAGTTATACATGTGACGAACCATTGCAGTTATACTCAATACGCCATTCTGGGCAAAGTATTTACTGGATAATTTCTGGCCAATGTAGCACCTTGGCCGTATATAGTATCACTCCCATGTTTCTCCATTTGAACATTTAGTTAAGTTTTATAAATAGATATTTTTGTTCGAGAAGGCTTAATTTAGTTTCTTTCTTCTTATGTGAGGCATATAGATGATTTATCAAACTTCCCCGTTATAATTGTTACCTCAGGTCATCTGGGTAACTAATAGTATGTTATCATAAGCTGTTAAGTCGATGATTAGATCGATTAATACGATTGAACAGCGAATTGCAAATCTAGAGCTTCAGACAGATCATAAATAAAGATGGAGAAGATAGAGGCCTAAGGACGGAGCCGGATTCAACTGGACAAATTTAGAAGATGTTGATATTGATTTTACTATCAGATACATAGTTGTAAAAATGGACGCAGCACATCAGCGTCGCAATTGAAGGCCAGAAAGTGGAAAGACGTATCGTAAATAATTTTTATTCGTCAGATTCACCGCTAGAGTTCCTCGAATCAATCGAGTTACCGATGTTCAAGGAATAACACTAATGCCGATCCTACGTAAATATTCAAATGACGTCCAGGAAATGAGGCTGAGATGGCCCGATAAAAATACGCTTTTGTTCCCATCGGCCGAGAAACAAAAAACCAATCCTAATTAGAACTATTTCGGCCTGGGGTCGAGTAGATGTCGGACCACCTCGGAAATAACTGGATTCACGAGTCATTCTGATACACTCAACAGGAGCCGCTTGGTTTATATCCGATGGTAACACATCCGCTAAAGATGAAAAGTTCGTTGAACTTAAACGTTCAATTCTCAGTTATTCCAATTGATTTTCCCATAAGTACTCTCGATTATTATTCATAGCTTATGTTTACCATTACCGCCCGAAACCCTTAGGCGTTCTTATAATGAATGTTTATTTGGCCCGCAAATAATAATTTACCTAATTCCTTTCCCGACGAGAATATTTTTTTCAACATCAACATTTTTTCCTCCTAGAATGCCTGGTAGTATGAATGTACCGTGTGTACTCAGTTTCCCCTTCAACTTATGCCACTATTGTCCAGAGTTGCTGTTTGCTACTATTGATGTCATATCAATGTCGGTTTGAGGGGCTTACATTTCTATATTCTAGAACTTTTGTTAAGGTTTCGCCTAAGTCTAGAGTTTGTGAACGTGACGTCTCGGGTTTGAGAGTTTCCCCCGTTTAAGTATATTTCTATCTAAGTTCACTAATTTCGTAGTCTGCTTGACCAATCAATATATTACAATTAATGAAGGTTTTTAGTTGAGATAATAAAGTTAATGGCACGAGCGGGATTCGAACCCACGATCTTCCGCTTGATACGCCACTACTCTACCACTTGAGCTATCGTGACCTCGTGAGGAGAAAAGCAACTGCAATAGTGGCCGTAGAAAAAAAAGTGGAACGGTTTGATAGTCTGAGTACTTTAGGATAAGTTTGTTGATCAGTAAATTTTTCCTTATGTTAAATGTTCCCAGGTATTTTTGATCGTATACGTCTATTTTTGCTTTTTTTAACATTTTGTTAATGATTTCGTGAGGCGTGCGAAGTCAGTAAATTTTCTATAATAACCTAATAGTTCAAAAAATCCTTTTATTTGTTTAGTAGTTTTGGGGTGAGGGCAGTTTTTTTATTGCAATTATCTTGTCGGGGTTAGGTTTGACTCCTTCGTCCGGCACGATATGTCATAGATACGCTACTTGATGTTTTAGGAATTCGGTTTTGTCCAGTTGAACTTGTGCGTCGAACCGTTGGCAAAGCTGTCGTAGCTTGAGCTATAAACACTTTCCGTTGAAAATGCGTCTTCTGTATACTGGCCATGTCCATTTCGATTTGGTGAAAACCGGATGCAAGGTCAATTTTTGTAAAATAATTTCATTGGTCAAATTTGTCGATTACGTCTGTTATGTTTTGTACGGGATATTCGTCTTCTCATTGAGTTTGCTGTAATCTGTTTGTAAACGCCATTTCTTTTGTTAAGAGGCGTCATGCTTTTTGGATTATGGGAAAAATGATGAACTTATTTTATTTTGTATCAACATTTTTTTTTTTTAATTTGATTATTCACTTCGTCCTTAAAAATTTGTATATGTAGATTTTACAATAGAGAGGTATTTCGTCTGCGGTTCGTATTTTGTGGTTCATTTGATTTGCGAAGGTTAGTTTATCTCCGTTTAAGCAGAAAATATCTGAAAATTCCGTCACTAGGTTGGTTATAACATTTATTTTTTTCCGAATGTAGATATTCTGTCCTAATTTTATTGAGGTCAAATTTTGATTTGTTTTCGGTCATCATATTTGTAGTCCCTTTCTGTACAACGAAGTCAATTATGTCTTCAACCGTAATCGGGTGTTCAAACTTTATTTCTACATGATTTTCAATTATGTTTCTCACCACAAAAAGGGATGCGTTATTTTTTGGAATTTATCTTTCCATCAGGGATTTCTAATTTATTTAAACGTTTCCTAATAACCCTTGTCCGTTACATATATTTTTTATTTTAATGGGAAGAATTTTTTTAGGAATTTGCCTCTATTAACAATCCGGTTTTTTGTGATGTCGTTCTGGGTCGAATCGGATTGTTCGTCCTAGAACCAGCGTCATCCGATGCTTGGAGATATGCAATTGGGAGTACATTCCCTTATATTTTTATTTTGTGACAGGTCAATTTTAGTTGTCGGTATTTTAATATTGCCAGGCCCTAGTAATAGGTCGAACTTTTGGTGAAAATTAATCATAGAGAATTCTAGGTTTGATTTATCAGCGGTTGAAAGATCGTTCGAATTCAGAAAAGTGTTGTAACTTTCGTTTGAAGGGCCATGATCTCTTCAAATGGCTCGTATTTTATTTTTGTATTGAAATATTTTTAAAATTTGGCTAATGCCGGATTTATAAGTGACCTCGTACTTCCAGTGCCGATCATAAATCGTTATTAAAATGTGTATTCTTGTCGGTAAGATAAGAAAGGTTGTCGTCTTGTAAAGTTGGGCCTATTTCTAAAAGAGTTCCGTTCGGGGTTTGACGTTTTTCCCATGTGTTGTCCAAAGCTGGGATAATGAGAAGTGTCCTTGTAGATATGCTCTTCAGCGTTACTGGGGATAGAAATGGCTTTCAGCTCTTGTATTTAAAAGGATGTCGATTTTGATGTGAGTGTTCGTTCTAAGAGTGAGGCGGTTTGGTAGGTTTTGAGGAAATGGTGGACGCTTTTGACAGTTTTGAGGGAAAGGTGGGCGGTTTTGGTGATTGAAGTTGATATTGTTGATTGGTTCGTTTTTGATATTGAAATTTATATCTTATTAATCTCTCAATATCCATCAGTGTTTGTGGGTTTCTGGTGGCCGTGTTATTTCGCCAGAACTGTGTTCGGCATGGAAATTAGGTTTTCGTTGTAACCTCCGGTTGTATTAAGGTTGGTGTTGTTTTCTGTTTGGAATTGTAAGTTACGAACTTTTCTGTTATTTCCTTCGTATATTCAAGTGGATCTTTTGTGCATTTAAAATTTAATATTTCAAATAATAAACTATTTATTTTTAATGTACTGCAATCTCAAAAATCTGAATCTTGGAAGATTTCTGCCGCTTTTCCGATTGACTTTCGTTTAATCGCGCGGAAAGGACTTCTCTTTTCGCGCTCGCTGACTGCAGGAGCGATCGAATTCAGAATCGAAGGTACTTTTTTGATAAATTGTGCTAGTTTTTAGTTCGGAATACTATCAGTAAAGACTTTGATTTCTGTAAGGGACGCCATGTTACGTACACTAATGTTTGTTTAATTGTGTGATTAATTTCTCAATTGTGAATTAAACTTACAGAACGTAGATTGCAGAGGATCAAGTAGGTCTCGTAGATTGCGATAAGATGCACTTTATTCTGGTGAATCTAGTCCTTTTTTTGTGACACTTTGACCCAGCGAAACGTGTTTTTTTACAAAAAAACTTTGTTTCATTAAACTTTACTATAAAAATTGCATAAAATATTATGACGAGGATGTGAACAGGATGCGCCTTAAATTCTCTCTGAGAAATGAGGGAGAGGGTCTATATAGCCTCTGTTGAATTGCAGAGTCTGCGGGATATTTTAATGACAGCAGCAACCGTTGCGTATGTAACTTTAGATACACCTTCATTTTTCACTTTTTACTTACACTTTTTTTAGTATTTTCTTCTGTATACATGGTTTGTAGAAGGATTAGTGAATATTTTTTATTTGTATTATTTATTCCCATTCGTGCGATATAGCACCAGAAATATTTTACAGAATACTGGATAGTCCTAGATAACTCTTTTAGCTTACTAACCTAATTCAGGGTCTATAGGCACTAAATAATCCGCCATCACTCATATTCACGCTAATCAATACATTTACTTTCCACACACTAGACTACACGAAAATTTTGGGACTACAAACAATCATATTGGGCTACCCAAAAATTCTAGCCAGCGAAACTCTTTCACAGAACAAAATTCCTCCATTGCAGTCCATTTCTAATCCGCGATGGAACGGGAAATCACCATGAAAATTCGATTGACGCTCTTAACCTTATTTACAATATCCGGAACACAAAAATCAAATCGGACAGAACGGAATGAAGGTAGTTAACACTCGAGCCAAATTCAAAAATAACACTTTGAACATCATTGATTAATGAATTAATTGGAAAGGTGAGGGTGCATCCACAATTAGGATTTGTTGGGTTTAATTTTGATGTGTTGGGTTCAACCTCTTGGCAGCTTCGATATTTAGTTTTGGTGGCGGTTTAAATAGAAAATCCGGATTCGCATAGGTAACTGGTGGCAGAGAGAAGAAGACATTTTACTTGTTCAAAAAGCGGTTGACTTTTTTGTTTTACAGACTGAGCCAAAAATGGGAGTAAGTATCGGACATGAAATTAAAAAAAAAAAATCAAGCCGTTGTCTGAAGTAATGCCTATCATATATTCCTATTCACTTGAAGATAGACTGTTTGTCTTTGTCGCAAATGAAAACGAGTTGACCACCGATTCATAGTCTATTAAAGAAATTAAATCCATAAAAAAATTTCCTTTGGGTTAGTAGAAAATAAAGTTTGCCGCAATACATGCCGAAAACTCGCTATAACCATAGATGAACTAATTAACATACATTAAGTGTTACACTTCTTTAGAAGTGATAAAACAGTTAAAGAACATAAAAATGTCTAACTGTATTTTAGAATCATATGATGTTACTAATTTATTTACAAATATACCTGATACATGTACTAAACTAATGAAACAAAATTTTTTGGAGAACTCTATAAATAAATTTGTAAAAAATGATATAATAGACCACTTAAATATATACATACTATCTAGTTATTGTAATAAATAAATTCTAATCAATTTGATGAAATGAAATGGTTACCAACCTCTATTATGCCCACGTTAAGCCGAATATGTATGGATAATAAAAAAGACTTTTTAAACCAAATAAAAATTAATTAAATATATCCATTTGGTGGAAAGGCTATGTAGACGATGTTTTATATATATGGTTGGAGGAGCACTAGAATATTTAAAAGATTTTCTCAAATTACTTCATTCTTTACACCCTAGTATAAATTTATTATTGTAAATAAATACAGATGGAGTTTTACTTAAATATTCCACAATAAATAATCTAATTGCAACAGAGATTTATGAATATAAACAAAACCCGCAACTGCAGGTACCGTAAGAATACCAGCGGACTCTTCTCACCCATGGACTCAAAAAGTCGATGGGTCGACCGTATGTTGAAACTCCCATTAACACCACCTAATTATAAAAAAAGAAATATCAATTTTAAAAAAGGATTACGAACTATTATAATCTTAGGGAGAAACAATGGACATTAAAAAAATATTTACTGGATATATAAAAAAAATAAAATAATTGACTTTAAAAGAATGAACAATCCGACTCAGCCACCCCTCGAAAAACGAATACTTCGGTGCATACATTGGTGAACTATTGGAAAAAGTAGATAAAATTCATAAACGAGAAAGATTTAGGTATGTCGTGTTCACTTGGATACAACCTCTCAGAACATAAAGGCAAGGCTGACAACTTGTCAAAATGCGGGATTTACCATCTTAATTGTAATGATTGCGATATTCAAGATAAAGGACAGAGCGGCAGACAAATTTAAACGAGAGTTTAAGAACACTTGGCTAAATCGAACAATTTTTTGTTTTAATTAAAAACCATCTACATGAAAACACAAAACTGAAATTCAATTTCAATTTACATACAACAGTTTTACCCAGTTTCACAGGTTCTGGAGAAGGAAATATTGGTTTCAAAAATTTAACATAAAACATAAAGATAAATGGGTAAATAATATTAACATCTAAATATAATATTCCTATATACATCATATTTAACTAAAGAATATTTTACAAACTAATTAATCAGTAATTTAAAATTATTTTCTTCGGTATTTATTATGACAATATATGGTTGTGTTGTTATTCACGTTTTTCTCACATTCATAATTCAGCGGCATCAAAAACCGCCTTTTCATTGCAACGTAGGGTCCATTCTTAAATTTCATTTTGAGGCAAGTGTTTGTCCAACCTGATGATGAGCGTTTAACGCTTGAAATCCGGAGCGTTGAAAACAACCACTGTAAGAACTATATTCTAAAGTAGCTGAACAGCAAACTTAAACCATTGACAATCTGATATATCGCGTCGGTTAACCAAGAGCGAATGTCATCTGTATATTGTTTAATGCCGGAATGTTCTTACTCTTCTGTAACAATGGTGCTATTTTTATTTTTCAAAGCCAAAGCTTACTAATAATCAACGGGCTTTCTCTGTTTTTTGTTGGCATTATTTGATTAATTACTTTGTCTACCTTCCAAAATGTTGTCCAAGTACATGAAGATATGTTGCTTTGCTTTATCAGGTTAATTGATGATTTTGAAATGTAAATAACAATTACCCTGGGGACAGTTTGGATTTTTTCTAGTCACCTGTCGCTTCTAATTTACAAATTAAAATAAACAGTTTGGGTCTTTTGTCCATGAAACCATCTACCATGCTGCGATTCATTAGGGCGTGAGGCATGGCGTGAACATCATTGTTCACGGTATGACAATGACCGTTTTAGAATCTATTAACCAATTGTCTCCGCCCCGCCCCCACCAATGGTACCATTCTACGATCATCCTTCGTGGCGGAATTAAAAAAATCCAAATCGATCTGCGGCTGGGCCGTAGCTTTCTCATGGGAGCTGAAATGAGCGTTCATTAAATAAACTGGCATTTACACGGCTAGAACATGAGCAACACGACTTTTCATGTATAATGCCTCCTCGATGGTCCTAACTTTTCCACCTCAGAGAAACCGCCCTTTGGACCACCAGTTAATTAACACCTTGTAAACGCAATTTCAAGATGGTTATTGTTAATTGAGATAAACGTTATTAAAATCAAATAATTTTTATATTATGCACATGGTAACCAAGACGCCCTACTTATATATACTTGGTTAGAACGAAGCTTTTGCAGGTACTGTCAGGTACCTGTATGTATAACTGTATAACCTGTGTTGTATTGTATAACTGTGAAGGTGACGCTTGATCGAAAGGTCGATTGATTAATTGGCCAAGGAAAGTTCAATTAGAGCCGCACCTTTTAGGAATAAGTTCTCAGATCAATGGAATTGTAAATCAGGACAGTGAAATTCAAAAAAGGTTTGCTACAAAGAACCATGACAGCAACCAAAGTCAAAATTACTCTAAACTACTCTACTAAGTCCTTGGGGCTGGACACCATGGCGATATTTGATTGTTTACTATTAAATACACAATAGAAATGATTTAAAATTACTACTTTACCTTGCGAGATTTCTGACTTTCTCTAAGTCTGTTAGTGCATCCAGGTGCCATTCCGAAGAGAAAGTACAGTGGGAATCCCTTGTAAGCATCCTCAATTAGGACGACACGAGATGAAGGGGAAAAGTAAAGTAAAGTAGTAAATTAATGAAAAAAACGCATTGTCATCATTGTCGACCCTGTAATTTATACAGAACCATTCCAATTTCATGAATTAAAAAAAAATAAAATAAAATAAAAATCGGCGGGTGAAACACTATACAATATTATAATAACACTTCATTTAAAATGTTGTGTAAAGAAAATAGTTTTTTATGTTCGGATCTTAAAATTTAGTGTAACACGGAAATAGCCACTGTCGCTAAAATGAACAGCCGCTATTACGACATTTGGCGCTGTTCACTCCAATTGGCCACAGGTGAATGTTCTATGGTGAGAAAATTTTACCTTTAGCAAAACGTTAAATGATATACTTTTACTAGGAGAATTTAATCCATGATTGGAGTTTTAATTAAATGGCAAGTGCGTGAATGAGAATGTCAGAATTTATTAAATACGATATTTTTGTTTAATTGTTTGGCGTGAAGGTATTGTGATAAACAGTATCCCCCCCAGTTGCGGCACTGGTCTTGCTGATTCTGAGTTTCTTGTTCTTTGATTAGGTTATTTTACGTTAATTTTATAAGGTCGTCAAGTTGTTTAGACGACAGATCTTTCATGATATTTTCAATTTTTAATTTTAATATTAGTAGATGCTGTAGGTTTCTTTTTTAATTTGTGTAAAGCTGCGGATATTCTGCCCAAGAATAGAAAAAATGGAGTTGTTCCTGTTGCCGAATATTTCACTGAATTTAACGAGGCAAAACAAATGTTCCTCCATTTTTATGAGAATCCGAATGGTATGCTCAAAAACGTTTTTTCGATACCGGATATATATCGTTTTGCTAAATTTGCTTGAGGATAGGGAGAGATATAAGTTATTACTAAAATAAAAATAGATTTTTTTGATAAATTTAGGAGAAAAAAAATTGATGATGTACGTTGGTAAACCATGTTGGGAGATAATGTCAGTTTTAAACGTGGAATGACAAATTGTGTCATGTGTTTACATGGCAAAGCAAAATATTATTTACTTAATGCCTGTACTGCAATTAAAATGAATTTACTACCCACACTTGACGTTGGAAGTGGACTGCGAACTTTAAATATAATTCTTCCAGTATTATATTGGGAGGTGTAGTTTGAAAAGCTTGATGGAATGGAAAAAAACATGTTTAGGTCACCTAATTGGGCCTTACCAAAGTTACCGAATAATCAAGGCAAACATGTTAAACATGAGGTAAAAAGTGACATCTTCATTATTATCGTACTCAGGTTCGAATTGAGAAAATCTTGAAAGGTAATCTGCTATGCTATTATTCCTACTCTTTACATAAGGGACGTCAAAAGAAAAAGGATCTAGTTCTGCTATTCGACACGTGCTGCATTACTCGTTGCTTGTGATATTTTGGCTTTATCCCCTTTTAAAAACTGAACAAAACCGCTACATTGAGTAAACAAAATAAAGGGTTTGTGCATTAAATAACATCTAAAATGTGTTAAACTAACAATAACTGAAAAATATTTTTTTTTGCAAGTGATGTAATTTTTTCTGGGCCTTTTAGCATTTTATAATAAAATGCGAGGTTTAGCTATACATTGAATGTCAATAGCATGTGCATGTGGATGCGAAAACTGGTGAAATTCGGTCTGGAGAAAATTTCTTTCAATTTTAAAAAGGCTTGTTGACAGTCTATTTTATATTAATTTAGAATTTTTGTTTTTAATTTGTGTAAGGTTTCAGTTAATTTTCGATTAAGGATTCAACGTGTTTACTTCTAATTGATATTCCTAATTTAAATTAAATTATACTAAATAAAACAATGAGACAAATTAAGAGGAGAATGTTCGTTTATCGAGAAAATGAATTTAAAAAAAAAATTGGGTGGAATTGTTTGCCTGTAAATGTAAAACAGTAGATTTGCTATTCCGGCCCACCTGTAATATATCCAAATGCAAAAATCAAAATCGATGCTTAATCGCGAATAAAGCGAGTTCGAACTTTTTCGTTTTAATTTTGCTGGTTCCGTTTCATTTAATTCATTACAAAATTGAATAAGTAAACGTATATACTTGTATGTGTATTTATTTATACAGCGTTTCAACCTACTAGTGTACCCCTCGGTTTCTTAAAAAAACCCAACCCCAAAAAGAAATTTATAAAAACAGAATCTCTACGTTCAATTGCAGTAATTACTTGTACGTATAAATTACCAAGTGTTTTAAGTGACACATTGGTAGATGTGAATTTAAAGACTTTATGCATCTAATCAGAGTATTTTTCATCGAGTCTTGGCAAATTAATTGTAAAAACAATCCGTTTAAATCGAGTTTCATTAAGTGACTGGAAAACGTGGATGAAATTTGCCGGCTTTTAGGCTACCGTGGATCCGGCCTACATGAGGCAGGAGCTCCCCTTAATAAAGATAATAAAGGTGGGTTACCCTATACTTTCACCATAACCTTCATTACGTCTCCAATTGAAGACGATTGTTTCAAATCGCTTACAACTCCCAAGTAAAGATTTCCCGTTCACCGTTACTCCGTTAACCTCATGGATGATCTGTCGGAGCAATTTGTCTTTTTACGTTTCCACTCGAAAGTATCCATAGCGTTTAAAAATTATTTAAAAAAAAGACTAAATGGCAATTAAAATATGGAATGAAAAACAAACATTTATGTGTGTGTAACAATGTAAAGTTTGTGAGAATTCCATTTGCTGCTTCCGGGGTAATGAACCTGTAAATTGATCTGTCTTGGTTTTTCTGAAGTCTTTCCGACCCACCAATGAAACTGCTAGATGGCAAAACTCGTCCGACAAACTAAAGAAAAGAAAAAATACTGAAAGTGCAAGTACTTGAAATTTCACGTCCGAGATAGTTTATTCGTATCATCATATCTTTAAAATGAAAGAATGCAAGTGCAAATTATGGAGTTATAAGAGGATCTGAACATCATATCTTTCCATCTTCATTGTCACCACCACTGATTCTTCAACTTTTATCATCATTTTGTAACACCGTTGGCATCATATTTAGATATATTGGAAGTTGAAAAAAAAATTTATTTTTTCCTTTGACGAAGATTTATCACGGTAGGCCAATCCGGCGGAGCTACTGAATCTCAATTTCATTGGTTGATAGGTAGAGGATGGTACAAAGGATAGTTATCAGTTTCAGAGTAGGTCATACTTGGTTTAAACACAGTCACCTATTTTTGGGAAAAACCATCCATATAAGTTAAAAGGATCAATGGCGAAATGAATATACTTTTAGTAACCTGATTTCTAAAAGAGGATTACAAACCACGATATGACTGGTAGATCCACCAAGCTATTGTTTCAAGTAAGTTGGTTGTTAGCCTGAAGCTGAAAGGGGATAGTTATCGCTTAATAAGTAGGTTATAACCGTTATAACAGTTAGGTCATAACCGGTGTAAACATGGACACCTACTTTACCAATGAGCTCGCACCAATAAACCATCATGTTATGCAGTCTTGGCTCTATTAAAGAGCGAGTAGGTATTCGGTGGTTTGTTCTTTTTTTCAGTAGATAGTGTTGTTAGTGGTACTGGCATCACAAAATTCGTTAAGTATAGCTTTTTGACGTATATATTTTCCACGTTCTTTCAAATCATGACACTGTTATGAAGGATAGAAGATAATACGGTTTCATATCTTATAGTCTCGAGTACAGTAATCCTGAAAATACTTGGAATACATCTTTTTCAAAATGTTCCAGTATTTAAATTTTTTTTATTCTTTGCTAATAAGGAGCGAACTTGAATCACACCGTTGGTCCGCACAATTGAGGCAAAGGAGATAGTTTTCAGGCTAGAATTGGTCATACGCGGCTTAAACACTGAACCCAATTTTAAAACAAACCGCTCTTACCAAATAGACTTTTTGGTCGGTATGGCTATGTACTATCTCGTATATTGGAATTCCATATTTTAGGAGGGAAGAAAAATTTTCCTATTTGTTTTGGATCTAGGTATTCTTACGAAAGATATTGATAGAATAAATTATGTTTGTAGATAACCTACTTTGAAGATAAACGCTAGTACCGGATAAACAATGATGGAATACACTATTGGCTCTATATAAAGAGCGAGGAAGCTACCTTATTGCTCGGTTCTTATTTGTGAGCAGATATCCTAAGTTTCATATACAGTCATTCCCAATGCTAAGTTCTAACCCAGAACCGCTAGCTTGACAAATACGACGCGGACGCCCTAACCACTCTGCCAGTTCGTTCCCTAGAATAGAAGGGACCTGTAATATTAGTGTTTGACGAGGAAAAATATGCAAATCGAAATGTGAAAAAACAACGAAAGAAGGTGTGCTATTGTTGAGGACTCCAGGAAATTTTCCGGCAAAACAGATTTTCTCCACTTTCACTCTGATAGAGCTAAGATGAACATTTTATGTTTTAATGTAATAATGCAGTATCTCGTGCTTGTTTTGAGATTTGACTGGTTTCTCAAACATTTCTAAGCGACAAGGCTAGCAAAACTACGTTCTCCGATATAGAAATAGGAAGAAAGTATTTCTGGTTACAACGCTCAAGTAAAACAAGTTTTTGTTGTTTTATTATTTTTATAAAATTATTATAATGTCATTTCTGTGTTTTCTGCTATGGAAGAAATTTACATGTAATACTTGGTAGAGTCTTGAGGAAATCGAAACAGTTAACAATTGCTTTTCTGTCCTTTCATCGTGACGGAGTTAAAAATAAATTTGTCATCAGTTATAGGCTGAACAATTGGGCATTAAGGAGTCATATTTGTACACGAAACTCAACATAGCTAGTGGCAATATCTGAAGAGCTCTGAAGAGCGTGTTACGTGTTTGTGAGTAATTGTAAGTCAATATTTAACAAGGTCCCAAACACATACAAACTACCCGTGAATGAATATACAAAAAAGAGCTTCCCGCTTTGTTACAGGGAAAGAAATGCTCCAAACTATCACCTGTCATCCTTAACAAACTACCACGTAACCAAAGCAAACATTCTTTTAAATCATTTTCTAATGACAACTTTTGGCTCTCACCGGTTTTTTACATATTTTATTACACGATCTTTAATAACTTTGCAACGTTCTTAAATATTCCTTGGGTTTAATAAACGTGGATCGACATTATATTAACGTGCTAGTAGAATGAATCCAGCTTAAATCAACAAACAAAGCAAAGTACGGATTTTCCTGACAACCTTCCGGTATATATTATTTTCATAATTTAGGGCTAATTTGTACAAACATGATATATATGTATAGTAATGTTTTAATAAACTAGACCTTTCTGGTTGATAAATGTATTTCTAAAGCTTGACAATAAAAAAAGAACTTTACACATTTCGATGACTTCAACTCATTTCTACTCACAATTAGTATACCCGGAATGTTCCTTCTAACAGAAATTTCTAAGAGAAAAACTTTTTCCTCAATGGGTTTTTTATCTTTTTATCACTAACGCTTCATAATTGGCCGTTAACCTTACTCAATACTTGTGAGATTTTCGAGCGACCTATGTTATTGCACTTGTGATTCCAGGTGCCGGCACTAATTAATCTGTAGCAGCTGATTAGTGTACCGACCTTAACCTCAATGTGTAGAGGTGTGGTATTGGTATGATTTCAAGAGCTAGAGTGGGTGGTAGTTGAAAATGCTCCTGTCATCATCAAACAAGCTAGTCTTTGAAATAACCTTAATTTGTTACTGTTCCCTTTATTTTCTCGACTTTTCTACCATACTAAAGCTGCAAAAAATAATCTAGATAGAATAATTTCAGTATATTTCTAATTGGCTAGCCATGGTTTTTATACCCCATGTTTTACCGACAATTCTCCTACATTGTACCAATGATATTGTCCCTTTCCTGTATATGTTATTAATATGGCCTTTCCAATCAAGTTTCCTGTCGAGCGTCACATCAAGGAATTCTATTGAATCCACCAATTTTCATTCTAAGCCCTGAAATTTATGGTTTTTAAAATTACCAATTTGTAATTGTATTAATCTCCTACTAAACATTATCAATTCCATTTTAGCTGGACTAATTGATAAACTTTTATCACAACACCACGCAAAAAGCAATCCCATGGCGCTTTCCATCAGTGATGAAAGAGTCAGGGGATCCCTACTTGTGAGCATTATGGTGTTATCATCTGAAACTAATTGACTGTAGAAGCCTCAATTGTTCAGAAGTTCTATTAAGCTGTTTACTGTGATTAACCATGAAATAGGTTACAAACAGCCACCCTGTGGACAGCCTCCTTTGACAATAATTCTAAGAGTGCTACCACCTAAGCACATATTGACCATCCTTCCAAGTAAGTCTTCACCCATCTGGTACGGTGATGATCAACATTGTGATTATCTAATGCTAATATAATGCAACAAACATCAGCATTATCAACCAAAGCGATATTGATATGTTAATTAAAGAACTAATTGAAACACATTTTATTTGTCCGTCTTTTTTCATTTGCCTTAGCAATTGACGTTTTTGTTTACTTTTTAGGCAAAGACTCATTTATTAAACGTTAAAAAACCTTAATCTTCGATTAACGTCTAAAAATATGTAAAAATCAAGTTATATTACAAGTGGGTGGAATTATTTATCTTTCAGTCATATTAGTAAGAATTACATATATGATCATAAAACGTTTTTTCGTACGGTCACAGCTCTAACACTAATGGCTGCGCTGAGCGCTGGACACGGCGGCCACGTCATGAGAAACTAGCCAATGCTGGTGCTCAGTGTGACTGATTAATAGGCAGTATTAAAAGGAATAAATTATACACAGGTATGTGTATCATATAAACGGAAATAGGAATCTTTTTGTTGTTGATTTACAGTTGGGGGAATTGTTTTTTCAAAGTAAACGTACAGTGGGTACATTTTTTTCATACAGTCTTGTCCTCCAATTTTTGCACTAGTCTTCGAGAAGACGTTCTTGAAGTTTGGAGGTAGCGTGGAATGTATAAGATTTAGAATACAAAATTGCGGCATTGTAGGCAAAGGTCGTAGAGTGGATCGGTAGGTGAGCAGTATAAATGATAAAAATGATGGGACCATCGTTGCTCCCCTGTGGGAAGCGGAATTGTATTTTTCAAAACTCGTTGCTGTACCTCACTATCAAATGTCAGTCAGTGGAAATATAGAAAATTTCTTACGGATTCAAATACAAATGTGCGATTTACATCTAATTCTATAAAATTCTTTGAAGATTACAGAAATAAATAAATAAATAAATATATATATATATATGTTGCTAATGATAATATTTTTGCGTGTTAGTAGAAATTCAGGTTTAGTCACAAACTTTTCTTGGTGCAGTTGATGAATGGAATTTTGTATTAGTTTTATTTTATTTTACTCTCAATTTACAGTGTTTTAGTATTGAAACTTGTCAAACTGAAGTAATCCTTTTCGAATCAGTTTTAAATTGGCATTTAAGGAACTCCCAATAGCTATACAAATGAACATGCCGAGTCCGCAGGCAAGGTCCCGCAGCGGTGAACAAAACGTAAGCCAGCGGTAGCAGAAACGAAATGTGAGATGTAAGAGAGCTAATAGAAAAAAAATGGATTTAAGTACGGCTGGCATGGAGAAGGGGTAGATGACTGGTGCGGTCAGTTGGATGTAACAGTTATTCGAGAGTGAACGGGATGAATGTGCGTCGTGTGGCCTCGTGGCTTCTGAAGCCCAACCCAAAGCAGGATCTAGAAGATGAAAAAACACTGTTATAGGCAAAACAGTCTAAACGATAATCAATATTTTTCTGAACATTAAATTATTTAGTGACCGTTAATTAATTATTAATTGGAGATCATTAGATGCGGTCTGGTGTGACGTAGGTTTAGAGAACCATTTGCTTTATCGTGCCTTTCGATCTTTATTGAGATCATCTTTAGGGCCTGGGATTTATATACGTTGTTTAAATTGTACATATACATGTAAGATGTTTAAAAATAAATTTATATAATGATAGAAATTTTAGCTTCAATCAAAGTATTTGTACACTTAAAGTGTTTTTTCTGTATACATGTGTCGTTGCTGGTGTGATGAACTAGATTTTATAGTAAATACCTCTAACCTGCTCAATTTGTGAAGTTAACTTATAACATCTTAAAGATCGTTTTAATTTTGATAACAGAAAGAAAATTAAAACAGTATACATTTCAAAATAGGTAATTTCATTATTAAATATAAGCCGCTCTGATCAAGTCCGCAATTATATCAAAGTTCGTCCAAATTTACATGCATTCATTCACATTATATGACAAATAAAGATGAAAAAAAGGAAAAGAAAAACCGTGTTATACATTAGTGATTAGCTGGTTTAGTTGCTTTCAGCCCGGTTGAACGTTAACCATTACTTCACTGATTTCGTGGTCCGTGCGACCAATTAATATAACACAATTAATTACGGTTTTTAGTTGAGATGAAAAAAAGCAAATGGCACGAGAGGGATTCGAACCCACGACCTTCGGCTAGATACGCCGCTGCTTTACCACCTGAGCTATCGTGACCTCGATCCTCTCGGACATCAACTCCCTATCTCAACCTCACGATAGCTCAGCTGGTAGAGCAGCGGCGTATCTAGCCGAAGGTCGTGGGTTCGAATCCCTCTCGTGCCATTTGCTTTTTTTCATCTCAACTAAAAACCGTAATTAATTGTGTTATATTAATTGGTCGCACGGACCACGAAATCAGTGAATTAATGATTTAAAATTAAGTATACTT
>CM077100.1:31613598-31623626 GCA_039619505.1 Cimex hemipterus | reverse complement strand
TTTATTTGGATCCATTCTGCGATGGAGGATTCTACGTTTGTTTTGGATATCCCAATGTTAGGCTCGAGGCCTATGTATGGTCTTGCGGATCCTCCTCTGGCCAGTCTGTCTGCTTCTTCATTACCCAAAATTCCCCTGTGCCCTGGCAGAATAAAAATAAATAATAAAATTATAGTAATAAAAATAAGAAGAAGAATAATATGGAAATACTAGCCCAGCTTATTACCCCAAGGGAATAACAAAAAATTTAATTTAACACATTTTTTAAAATTATTTTTACGATGGTTCGCAACAGCAGAGGTCATATAAACCCTCAGGGTGCCGGTGTTTTTGAAAATTGCTATTGCTAGCTAAGAGCATATATATAAATTAAATGATCACATTTCAATTTTGATATCAATGATTGCGTTCAGTCATCATAAGAGATATTTACTTATGCAATATTAGGTTTTGGTTTACATTGCATTAAGCTGTAATTTGTGTTGTATTCAGTGTGTATTCATTGTAATGATTTTGGATATTCAATGTTTTTGATGATTCCATTTGGCATATGTAAGACAGCAAATCTCCATCCTGGAGCAACCAACATATAATTGTGTTGTTGTTGAAAATTTGGATTCTCTCAATTCAAACTACACAATAATAATAATTGATATTGCGATATGTTTATCACTATTGCAAAGCCAGTTTAATTGGAAAAAGCAGTTCTGTACCTTTTGCGACTGTATTTTATCAGCAGTTTTTGTGACAATCACCGATTCGGTAATTTTAGCGTCCATACAGCGTTAGCGTAGGTTTTGCGTCTATTGACTGTTAGCGCCTCAAAGCCGGAATTTGAAAAGCGCGGGAAACGTGTATCCTACCGGTGGCCCGACTTTACAGCTCACAGCTGATAAAACAAATTTGAAAATGGACGCCAAAAATTCCGGAAATCTCCCTTTCTTTTTAATAAAACCTTACGCTAATTAATACATCTCAGCCCGTCCGGGACTAAAAAGAAAGTGTGAAAGTTTTCTTGTTTTGTAATAGCCAAAATACTAATATCAACGCTTTTGGCATCTACATTTTTTTGATATGGCTACGACAACTTTATTTGATTATTTTTGTGAAGTGACTTACATACACCTCATTGTTTATCTTGTTTATCAGGCGTCCTTTTCAAGGTTTTTTAAACTCTTTTAGATTATGTATAAACAGCTGGACAGATAGAAATAAAAGTGAAGGTATGATATTGAAGTCAATGTTATATGTGAAGGGAACAAACATGCAGAATGGCTAGATATACGATAGTACGAAGCCAAAAGGGGCTAAGGGAAAAAATCATCCTTTTATAATAAAATGAACTTTCAATCAATCAATGGACAATCGATCTATCAATCAATGAAACAGATGTTTCACTTTTAACTTCATTCTTTTGCAAATGTAACTCACATTTTTTCCAACTAAATACACACAAATAAATCATACAACATTTTCCAAATTATATTGACTCTTTTTTAATCAAATTCCCTCTTTCACAAACCAAATTGACAGTTTTGGAAATAAATCATATTTAATCTGTGTACATTAAATTCACTCTTTTGTATCGATTTACAAGGGTGAATTTGTATCGAAAAACAATAAATGTGATTTGAAAAAGGATGTAATTAATTTGCAAAAGGGTGAATTTCAATACAAAATATAGTGTGCTTGGTTTGAAAAAGGGTTAAATTGATTTACAAAAGGATGAATTTGATTTGAAAATAGGTGAATTTGTTTCCAAACGATGAAGGAGTGAATTTCAATCGTAAAAGCGTGAATTGAATTCACAAAATTGCCTTTTGCCAAAGGGTAAGTACCACAATTTTTTGTTCAAAACTGTTAACTTTTCGTACGTACTAGGTACGTAGCTAGAATTTAACTGCAATTTAAATGTAAATAGAGATCCACTAAATGACTTTAAAAAAGAATTGAGAGTTAATGTTAGCCGGTTACATATACAAAAATATCATGTGTATATCTATGTATAAAACCAAAATCAAATGGACCTTCTTTTCTGACATGTTCAAAGTACACTGAAAATTATAAAGAAAATAGATGATATTGAATTGTTTGTTATTATGGTGGATGTTTAATTATTCAAACTGTGAAAATAAAATCCTGGAAAAAAAATCCGCTGAAATATTTGTTTACCAATCACTCGACTTGTGTATGCTTTTCGCTATCTGCTGTTGTCGTCTTGGCGAAAGAGTGATTTTAGCAAAATCCTTTCGGATGGAAATAGGTCGGAGATAAATAATTTCTCACGCCTTTTATCGCATAGGCTAAATTTAAATTTCTCCGCGATGGCGCTCTCTTTGCATCCTTACAACGGGATTTCCTTCGTCTTTGCTTAGAAGGTCTTCTAATGGTTCGAATTTATATTTAGTGCAAAACCTTTTCCAAATGTTTGATGAAAATATATGCTTTAAATTTAAACGATAATGAGAAGTAGAGAAATAATGGGAGACAAAAGAGGATAAGAATTTAGAACACTGATTAGGACTAGTAGGAGAATTGGCGTAATAACAGGTCATTTGGTCTTCTAGCGGTTAACTATACCACGCCATTCTCTTTTCTTTCTTAAGTTATTTTATCTTATCGTTTTAGAAAAATTTCACAAATTGCAACATTATTAGCAAAAGGGGGCCGAAATATAAATTCCATTCGTATAATTAAAAAACGAAGAAGAAATAAAAAGTACGTGTCTGGAGAGAATGGAAGTAAAAGGCATATCGTATATAATTATTTATCTTGTGGAGAAACTGTTGTTGCCCCGACTTGTAAATAGTCGGCCTCTAGAAGATTCCCGGAGTGGTTGAATGATTAAGTCTTTTCATTTTAACAATTCCTTATTGAAACCGGTTCCAAACGGAGGTTCCATCATCAGTGTGCATCGCGCGGCCTGCGGACCCTCTGTTCATCCGTTCGCCGTCTTGTCCCACGAGGATCACCTTCGATGGAAGGTCATCCTTTTTTTTTCAGTTTTGCCTTTGTTTAAATTGGAAACTTTCTCCCGTGACTCATAAAGTTTCGATATAAATGCGCTAATAACAGTTGATGGCCATAAAGAATCATACATTTTTAATTTATATAAACATCTTAAGTTAAAGTTAAAAAGGTAATTTTATTATGAGAGTTATTTATCTCTTAATGCACTGGTCGAGCAAGTTAGCTGAACCATGAAAGGTAATTTTGAACCAATTGATGCTGCTCTAAAAAAATACCCCTGGATAAGGTTAAAAAAATCAAGACATAGAATAGCCAAATAAGTATATCAATCAATTACAGTAATAGGAAAACAAGGTTACCCATAGGGGGGGGGGTAGTACCACCTCTTACGTCGTTTGACGATTGATTATAGAATAATAAATAATAATTATAGAATAATAAATATTTACATATAATAATAGATATATAGAATTCTAGCATATATATAATAATAAATATTATTCTATTAATTATAGAATAATAAATATGTTTAGTTATTTAAACCTCGTTCTTTGGATTTATGTTAATTTTCCTCTTTTTGGGCAATAAGTTGAGGCACTACAAATAGTTTCGAATTTTTCTAAATTTAATGTGATGGTAAGGATTGTTCTATCATAAAGTACGAAAATTTCTAGGAGAATAACATACAATATTTTTTTAATGTACATCAGGTAAAAAAGGGATAAAAATGCTCCTTTGTGAAACGCCAACTATAACTTTGAATTATTATGACGTTAAACTCGGTAGGGACTGGTAGCGGTTACAGTAAGAGGCGCTTTAGTTTCCTCCGGCTAAGCTCGACTTTTTAGAGGTTTTCACAGTATCAATTTAAACTTTTTTTTAAACGTAAAAAACCGCAGATCGATCACCTCTGTATTAGTTGTAAATTCGGCGTCCTTCTGTTTCGCTCTTCAATTGATTTGATAGCAGAATTCGGTGTTTATGGGTTACGAGTCGGCGAACTGTGCTTCACGGAAGATGGAGTCAAGCCGGACCCAGTTGGAGACGTTGGTTTTCCGAATAAGAATGCGTATACTTATATTTTTTTCCATTCGTGCATGGTATCAACTTACTAGAGTCTCTTTGGTTTTCATAAAATCTAATCAACATGGAAAAAATTAGGTAGTTTTATTTTTGCATAAGCTTTACTGTCAGTGTTGATATTTCCAACATTCAAAAATTCAACTTCTTTAATTTAATTTTTTAATTTTACTGATTTTTCTCAGATTTGCCAGGTTGTTTTAAAATTTTATGAAAAATGACTTAAACCATTTAAAAATTAGCCATTAATGACCGTTAATTTTGTAAAAGTAATTAATTCATACTATAAAGAATTTGGCAATAGAGCCTTCTAATTGGGAGAAAAAATCGTAGTTCAAACCACTCCATTCCTTTTTGATCGTGTGAGAAACCGTCAATCAAGATAAATTGAGGACTTGACTATCTAATGAATTCGAACGCTCACATGTCGGGTGTGTGTTAAAGAAAGGTCACTCGTAGTAGTTCGAGCCTGCGAAATGAATTAGTCTTCTTTCCTGTATCGAAAGTGAAAAATAACCCATCTTAACAGTCAAGCCATTACGAAATATAATACCATATACAAATAGAGATTGTATTTTCTTGTACAACACCGTTTCTTTTTCTTCTTCCAAGGATCTTGAAAACATCACATTACATAAATACGTACGAAACAATGATTTACACATTTCTGGAGAACATTTTGTTTTATTGCCTATAGTGTTAATCATTAGAATGTACATCTATTTATATTACCGTATTGACTCACGCGATTCTGGTTATTAGTAAGTTATAACTAAAGCAATAAAAGTTTTATGGGCGGTATATTGTTTGCACTTTTTTTCATGATTTCCTTAATCAGTCTAGTCTTCTCGCTCGACCCTGATGATTATGATGACTTGTGAAGGTGAAACGCATACCACTATAAATAATCAGCTCGTACGGGCGGACCCAGAGGCGATTATCTGCCAAGACAGACCATTCACAGTCCTTTGAACGTATCATAACAATCATTCAACGTTTAGTCGGCTCTTTTAAATATTCGTAGAAACTGTTAAAAAGTCTCAGATGATTTTTTAAAATGATTTATTATTCAATTCTTTTGGATAAATTGCATGACATTTCAAATTGAGTGTTCACTTTAAATTTTCACATAAGTAGACGATAATTTCATCCATTAAAGGAAACGAAGTTCATATAATACTAAGTGACTTGGACGAATTTGAAAGGGAAGAAACTCTGAATGGCGATATGCCAAAACACGTTTGAAAGACCAACCCATCGAAGGAAGCAGACCAAAATGGTGGGAAACATCCAAATTTCCGAATGGATGATTTACTCTAGCATAGGCATAACTAATGGTTTGTACATATTGATATTGCATGATGGGTTGGAGTACCCGAAATAATTTCAAATAATAAATTTTAATAAAACATTTTAGAGAATTATTTTTTATCGTAATGATGAAAAAGCATTTGGCAATGGATTTTGAAACATCACACTTAAAAGATTTTCTCGAGCAATGGAAATATCAGTGAATGATTCTGAAGATCGAAAAATTTTTAAGTCATCTGCGAATAAGAAGAATGGAACTTTAATATTTATTATAATTAATAAAAACATAAAATATAATAGTCCTAAAAAGGATCCTTGCGGAACTCCCGAATGGAATTTTCTAAAAAAAGATCCTAAAGTAAAGGAAAATCATGAATAAGTACACAAAGAGGCTTTCGTAAAAAGCGGTGTCCTTAAATGGCTTACTCAGTCGTCCTTCGATCTACAACGACCGAATTCACGCTGTTGTTGAAAATAATCTATACTCGTCGATACGCAGCATTTTAACAAGAGCAAATGGATATCTTTGTTGTACTGTAATGTTTTGTTTATTTTTAAAAAATAATGATAGCAGGTAATGAAAAACGAGTTCTTTACGAAAATGGTAAAAGGAACGGCGTTTTTTGTTTCCATTGGCTCATAGGCAGAGGCACTGCGTTTTATTTTATATTTATATTTATTTTATTATATTATTATTATTTAAATTCTCCCTCCAGCTTTATCTAAGAAGCAGAAAATACCGGAGTAAATGCACCTTGACTCCGATTTTATTATTTACTTTTAGCTGCTACTGTTTTATTTAGAAGGTGGCTGACCACCTCATTTAACAATTCTTCTCGAAGGAACGCAGTTAAAACTGCAAAAGCCATATTACATTTAACGAAGTTAATTTTGTCTGGCGGGACTTAAAAAAGACGGTTTTTTACTATGAGGAATTTCCACCAATCCATTTTTTTAGGGTTCGTAACAGCAAAGGTCATATCAACCCTCAGGGTGCCGGTGTTTTTGAAAAAAAGCCCATTGAGCTCCGTGTCAACTCCTAAACCGTTGCGGCGACCAATCCAATCTTTCGAATGTGTACAGCACGAAATCGGAAATAAGTAAACGCCAAAAACGGCCTGATATTCGCTTGGGGATTGTTTTCCACCAGAATTACGCTTGGCGCGACCAATTTAATGCTTAGCTGGCGATGTGCAATCTCGCCCATTTTCTTAGCCAGATAATTCCCGTTCAGATTTTCACTAAATCCGGGTTCCAAAAAGTGATGTTAATTAGAAGAACTTTGACGACTGCAGAAAACACTTCGAACATTTTTCACAGCGCAAAAATCTGTGTTATTAATTATACAATGACACAGTAGATGCCAACAGATACTGGAACATAACTGTTTATATTTGAATAAAGGTTTGTGAAATTTTCAACCAGTGGACAACAGTAGCCGAGTGGTTAGTGTCAGATACTCGGCTCGACCCACAGGGCGTGGGTTCCATTCATCGCCTCTGGAATTTTTGACCCGTTTCCTTACCCAAATAATAACCAAAAATTGACTATTGAGGTCTGGCTATTGTCAAGCATGCCGCTATCAGAAATTAATAACAATTATAAAAGATTTACCATAAAGCAAAAAAATCGCTAATCGCGTCAAAAGTCACAACCCGATATTAGTTTTACTAGGTTCTTCTTTATAAAGATACTTATTTTTATAAGAAAAACTAGAATATTTTATAACTAGGATAGCTAGGATATTTTTCAAATGGCTGTTTTAAATAACAGCATAAATCGTAATATAATGTTTTAAGTTAATGATATAAAATAAAATAAATAATCAATAAAATGAGGTTATTTGCATTTTCATTTACCAAGGCCATGAGATGTGCCATCGTACAACAAAACTACGGGTTGTTTGTCTACGTTTTGCAAAATAATTTTTCGTTATGAATACATTTACATTGACGGTTTTTTAATGGTTCAAAGAAACGGGTAATCACAAATTAAAAATGGTCAAGTTAAAGTTAAAAATGTTGATTTGAAATTAAAAAGGGTTAATTTGACAGGAAAACTATATAATTTATGTATCTATTATTGTGTAGAGATTAGTGACCGTTAATGGATAATTATTCAGATATCGTGAGACCAGACCGCATCTCACGATATCTGAATAAATATCTATTATTTACTTTCCAAAATTTAAGTTTTGAGATTTTAGAGTATTGTTTTGATACCTGTGAGAAGCCTTTTTGTGTTAAATAATTCAAAGTGCGACATCTTCTAGTTGGTTTTTTAATTTTTTTTTTTTATTCAAGACCATCTAATATATACAAGATTGTGCACCGTATCTGAAAGAGCCGCCGTACTTGACTTGGAGCATGAATCGGAGAAGGCTGGTAACGGTGGACCTGAGGCGTCTTCCTCGGCTTAATGCAAACCATGACAATAAAACAGGACTAGAGGGAATTTATACGAATAAATTTATTGACATAGCAATCCTCCTGTGCAGCTGTCCAAAGACGAGAGGGTCGCCGGGGTCAGGCAGTATAAACTTGTAAATAAGACAAACGCGTTTAAACATTTTTCATGGGATAGGCGATAAATCGTTCATTATTCTAGTTAATTCTGAAATATTATGTTTCATATTGTTGGATCTACAATAGATAGGAAGGTCGGCAGTTTAGAACTTTGGTGTTTTCAATTTATAGCGCAAAGTATGCTAATATTCAAGTGGCACTGTTGAGTTTTAATTTTTTTTAAATATATATATAAATTTGTGTTCTTGCTGTTCCATATATAATAATTTTCAAAAATCTGCCAATGCTCATCAAACTACATATATGAACATTGATTATTATGAACCGTTCGTAGCGTAATGCTGTTGGAGAGCAAGACGGATTTAAGCAATTTTGTTCAAAGGTTAGTGGGAAATCAAGTGAGGCTAGACTGGCGCCAAATAAATCAGTGTTGCTAATAGTCAGAATGAAACATTTAAAGAAAAACCCTATACTCGCCCTAAACTCATATGATCAGCTAAGGTTTACCAAATATGCTAATACAACATATGGCAAGAAATTAAGAAAGAAGAAGGTAATTAGAAAGATTAATCAAAGATAAAATTAAAAACTGAAGATAATGATTTCTGTAGGAACACTGTATTTAAACACAAGTCCTAAATAAAAATGAGGGTCTGAATACGGTAAAATAAATAACTGGTTCTGGCATATTTTAATATTACTTTATTTGGTCATTTCCACCTCACATTTGCATTAGCTTAATCCTATTTTATGTTTTCCCCCAGCCAACTTCGAGGTCACTCGCCTTGGCGGTTAAACACAGCAAATTCTACCTACATAGAAAACACTATTTATTCCGGTGAAAAAAAAAAAATAATAAAAAAAAAAATAAAAAAACGCTACCGAGTCAAACATGAAGAAAAACAATCACGAGGGCGTTCAACTTCGCTTTTGACGACTTTCCTGTCGGTTTCGACTTCAGTTGAGTAGCCCAGTTTTTTTTGTTTTTTTTTATATAATGCTATGCAACTTGTTTTCAAATGACCTTACTAAATTCCAACAAGTAAAAAACATCTGATTTTAATTCAAAAAAGTACCATTCTAGGATAAATCATGTTTAAAATAGTACGCCAATGTTTTTACTTTTTGCTAAACTATCATTGGTCGGGCAATTTGATATTTTGTACATATGTAAGAGCATGTGTAGCAATGTTAAACCAGTTTATCTGACCGACATAATTAAAATCTCATTTCTAGTATTTGGAGCATACATTTGGAGCTTTTTTTTAACATAAAACTACTGGTCTTGGTTAATTCCTAAGAGTATTGAAAAGTACTAGTGTAAATTGAATAATCTCTCGCTTATTCTTTAATACATTTATTCCTATTTACATACCAATAATGCTTCAAACATACCACTGAACTAAGCTGGTTAAGGGTAGAAGGGTTACTCAATAATCCAGCAACAGTTTTCACGCAAATAAATACATTTTCATTCGATGCACATATAAAGGGACAAATAAAAATATATCTATCAGCACTATATGCAACAAAACAGCCATCTTTCCTCCAAAAAAGGAAGAGGGGAGCAAAGTAACATTTTTTATATTAGGTTACATTCTTAACCACTATATAAGAATGAAACCCCTATCTAAAGTTTGTAGTTACGGGTTGGACGTGCTCGATATTTCTCCATCACATTAACTCAAGCCATATAACTAAGCAGTTTGAGAGGCAACAGAGTAAGTGATACTCCGACAAGTACAGCCGTTCTTAACATTCACTATAAAATGCAAAAATATATCTATTCATATTTTTTGCACTAAAACATCTTCAGAAACAGGGGCCAATACAATAAATTTTCCATTAGGAGGAATCAGGTTTGAACGCAGGAGCGTTCACCCTAGGGTGAAGAGCATCCTGTCAACGCCTAAACCGTTGCCGCCACCGACGCCCCCTTTGACATCCTTAAATTATGTAGTTTTTTGTTGGTGGAGTACCCTTTCATAATATTTTCATCACCTTTTCCCCGTGCTAGTTAATATGGCGAGTCGATTGAGTACGCAATAATCTATCTATACATTCACGGTAATAAATACATTCATATTCGATGTATATATATATATATATATATACATTTTCTTTTTAGTCGAGAACGTCTCT
>CM077100.1:31579722-31610598 GCA_039619505.1 Cimex hemipterus | reverse complement strand
ATATATATATATATATATATATATATATATATATATACAACGGACATTATATTATACATAATTATCGAAAAAAGTCTATATAATGTTTTTCAATTAACAAGAGAAGAAACTGACATTATTTGTAAATTTGAAAAACTTGAATGGATGTGTGTGTATTATGTTTTCTTGTCAATTTAAACGTTTTAATGTAAAACTAACTTTTTTTGGTATAAAATTTACCCTTATTTTCGTTACGACGATATCATGAAGTGCTAGGATCAAGTGCCTTCATTGTACCTCAGATTGTCGTCTTCAGAATAGACACAAAACATCCCCCCCCGACACACACATACATAAAAACACACATACACACTACCGTACTCATAGAAGTCTGATCACATTCTCTTGCTCAGAGAACTCTTCAGGCCGAGGTTGCACCCTCTTCATTCTCGCTCATAATTTACTTTTACTTTCTAGACTTCACACACTGTACCCAGAGTACTAGATATCCCCCGATATATTTCCAAACCTCTTACTTTCACGCTAATAAATTATATTCATTCCAATAAATTAACATATAAACAACACCCGATACAGACATATAGTCTGGTCACGTTCACTCCCCCTGAGTACTCGATATACCTCAGGTAGAAGTTAAATTACTTCTTACTATCAATTACATTCCAATTAATTAATTTATTAATTAACAATTAATAAATTACATTTAAAAACACCTATAGCCCTGAAGTACAGAATCTGTGCGGCTTGCGATCTGTGCCTTCCTCCGTGCCCAAGAGTATCCAAAGATCCGACGATGGGCCAAACTATTGCCCACATATGTTTTGCCTTCTAAAATTAAAAGGGTGCCCTACCGTTGTTCTGTCCTTGCAAAATGGGAGCCTACAGAGTCGTTTTCGAGCTAGAAGTGACCCGTGCGTTATTTTTGTGTGACCTCTGCATAGTCTTGTCAGGATAGTTTGACCATTTTTAACCCGTTTTTTTACAGACCAAGGATCGACGACTTTCTTAACCTGCCACAGTTTGGCGGGGTTATTTCTATTTCTACGAATACAGCAGGTTTTCCATTTTACTTTTATTGCATTTGAGATTTACAGTTTTAAATCACCTGGGCGTACAGGTTAATTTTAAATTAAAATGAGTTAACGTGAAGTAAAGAAAGTATGTATTGAACTAAAAAGTTTTAATGAGAAGATACAGCAGGGATTTAACTTAAAAAGGGTTTTGTTGTGCTGTAAAATTTGTTGTAAAAAGGTTTCATTTTAAATTTAAAAGACAATTTTTTCTGTAAAAAAGTATATATACACCTGTATACATTCATTGTATATTAAGCCAGAACGTTTTTATTGTTTGTTTCTGCATCATTCTAGTTTTTCGGCGAACAGAGCAGAGCTAGCTCCAATTATTTCAGGCTAGCTGATAACCATGGTATACACATTTTGCGGTTCTAGTTATACTTTATAAAAGAGAATGTAATGTCAGCAGGGCCGCCGGAGACTGGAAGATGTCAACCTTGCTCGTTTTGAAAACGATTTAAACGCAGGATTTCTATTTTTTCCCATGAGCTCTGAAAAGATCCTAGCGGTATTTTATTCTGCAGAGGGAAGAAAAAAGAAACGGTCCAAGTGTATTGGCATGTTGCACTTATTTTCCGTAGATTTTACGACCTTTTAACGTTCCAGAAGAACCTGCCTTCTAGCTCATTATTTCCTAAGTTGGGAACTAGTTATCCTTTGACATGGTCTGCCCATCAGAATTTCGTCGGCTATGTTTTAAAACTCTTGAAAATTCTTGGAGGACAATTTTTATGTTGTAAATACAACGGTACAGGAATTAAGAAGACACTCCATTCAGATCATCTTGTAATTATAATTTAGTTTACCTGTAAGATAAGTTCTTCAGTTTCACGGAATTTGTCTCTCCAATTCGTCATTTTCACTTAAGCGCATTCAATAATAGTTTAATACCAAGAATTATTTAATGTGCTCAAGAGAAAATGCGATCTTGGAGAACTGCGATAGGCACTTCAGCAAAGACTACTTTCCCTGTTGAAAAGGCACGGCGGTCGAAAAAGCGCCAAAATAATGAGGCTTAACCACTGGGTGAACAGGTGAAACTAACTTTTACGAGGACAAAGCTCCATCCATCAATTTAAGTTCTATCGTTGCCCACATACATCTGTTCTGAGCTAGGCCGGCCGTAAATCACACAATCCCGTCCTTAAACGTCGTAGAGATTCCATTATAATTTTCTGAAACATCGACGTTGACGGGAACAAATCTGAGCTTTAGGAATCGATTAGAAATTGTAATTTATGACCGAATTGTTTATTCATTCGTAAATACGTTGGCGAAATTTGTTGGTACCTCTTCGAACATATCTTGTTCAAAATTCAAACTTTTTATTGGAGTGAGTCAATAAATATGACGGAACCATATAATTTTCTAAAATTAAAATACTGCCCCTTGGGAGAACCGACTTGGAGTTAACTGCTTTATCGGAATTTCACTACCCCCTGTTCAATTGGCAAAAAATACTATAAACGTAGCCACAAGTGATCAATAACTCCACAATTTAAATTGATCAGAGTATACTATCCATTTAATTTAGGGATAGGGGTTAAAAGTGGCGGCCACAAGCACTGCACCTCGACCTGAATAAATCTTTTGAGAACTCCTGTTTTTATAACTCACTGGCCAGCATCAGGGTGTTAATCAGCCTCATAGCTTTGCCAGCAATTCCTTAGTGAATCATTTTGCTTGCGGTTTTTCTTGCCTTAGTTGCAAGAACCTACATAGACCTTCACAGAAACCCTTAAGGAGGAGGATGACTGATGCGGCAGTATCTGAAAATTGTTTCTTCAGTCTGTACTCCTACCGGTGCATGTGCCATCTTAACCGGCATTATCCTGTCAGGAGTCCAGCCAGAATCCTGGTTCACTTGCGGTTGCCTTCCAGTAATTCTTTTGAAAGTTGTGCGGATGTTCCTTCTATGCAAGTCGTTCTTCGCCAAATTCATACCTATGGCATCGTTCTACCAGGTTTTGGACTCATAAAGGATCCATTTTAATATGTACCTTTTTGTGCCATGATGTTAAGCCACAGTAAGGTTTAAGAGACAGAGGGTTCATGTTGGCCCCCTCTTTAGCCCGACATTTCAAATTTTTCGTTACCTATGCAACTCCAAATGCTTTTTGCTAGGGCCCTTAATGCTGAAAATAGCTATATTCCGAAAACCTATTCCTAGTCGTTTTATTTCTCTGGCGCAGTATTCAATCACTATGATTTCTGACTTGAAAACTGTAGAATATTTACCTAGCTTTACCGTCAGTTCGGTCTTTGAGTGCATCCCGAAGACTACAGCTCCCTTGACCTTTTCAGTTTTGGGGCCGTCAGTATACCAGTAGGAGTCTGCTTTTAGCGGTGTTCTTTTGGCTCATCCTTCCTGTTCTGCTTGAACTTTTTAGTAAAATTGTATTTTGGAGTAGTGGCATCAGTAGACATGCCTAGAATGGCATCTGCCTGTATCTTCTCCCTCAGTTTCCATTGTTTCTTTACTTCCAGATGGTTCATTTATGAGCCTGTGGCTGCTCTGGCTTTTTCTTGGATTAAAATATGCAGTGGTGGTTAATTTTACAACACTTCCGGGGCTGCAGTTGGCAACTTTCACTAAAATACAAACGTAGAAGAAGATTAGTGAACTACAGATACGATCACGCAATTGACCTCCCAACTCATGTAAAGATTGACATTCAAAGACCGAAGAAAAATTGTGACAGAAAAACTTCCTTCTACCAAACCTCACCCTGCACCGAGCGATATTCACTTTGTTCCAAAAGTAGCGAAACCCAATTACCAAAGTATCCATCAACCCAATGACTTGATCAATTAGTTCAATTCCACTACCGCATGAAAGATGGTCCTGTTTTTGCCGCTCTAGCGGTTATGGATTCGAATGCCACTATAAACTTAAAATTTGATTTGAAACCATTTAATATAAGTACTAGTAAAGTGGTTTTAATCCTAGTAAGCGACACCCGAATAGTTGGGACTAGCTCTCCTGACAGGAATTATGCTACTTAGTTTAATCCGCTTTATCGGAGGGTTAAGTGCCTTTACTTCATTTTTCACTTAATCCAATAAAAAAATTTGTGTTTTCCACAAATCCAAAGTAAGCCATTTCCAAACACTACCACCAGAAGGAACCAGGTCCGGTTTTTTTAGAATTAGGCCTAGCATTATCTTGCAGGAATAATCATGTCGGATAAAGCTTGGCATCGCGCTTTAGAACAACGATCAATCAACAATATTGGTTCATTACAAAGACAAACAAAATCATCTTACTTTTTCAATGGTATGTGTCGATCCAAGTTATTATAACAATTGGCCGGTGCTTTTTTGTGGATCAGCCTCAATGTTTTGGGATCTCAAACGTGTTCCTTCAGCAGGTGTAAACTCTATATCCTGTAATATTGCTATTAACGTGTTAAATAAAATTTAAATATTGATAAACTTAAAAAACAGTTATACAAATCAATTTTTTAAAACTAATCTCTTTGTCTATCGAAGTCATGTATTTTCGAACCCTGACTTTTTTCATAACAATTGATGTGATAGACTACCAATTATATACAGGACGTATAAACTTCTATAGTCCACCCTTTATTTAGGAAATGATTACCTTTAGCAAAAAATGTTCAAAGTCAAACCCAAAATCAATTTTGATTAGGAATCGTGTGGTGGCAACAAATTTAATATGGCTTTCTCATCTAGTTGAGAAATGATCCTAACTCGGTTATTTTAAATGAGAACCCCATATTTTTATTGTACAATCCTATTCTAGAACTTATTTTATGCCACTTTTACTGAAAGGAAAATTTCGTTAAGATCTACCATTTCTGAGTTATGCCTGATTTTTTTTCAGATTCAAAATCAAAATAGTCGATCTTGTAAAAATTTTCCTTTCAGTAAAAGTGGCATAAAATAAGTTCTAGAATAGGATTGTACAATAAAAATATGGGATTATATTATTATTATTATTTTAGCTGTTGCGGTGGTTGTTCGGGAGATTTTTTTCATTATAAAAGTGAGGGATGGAAATGGGGTGCCCTTGAAAGTCAGTGAGGTCTCTCTCGCCCTTTTCCCCATCGTCAGGAAGTGAACAAAAGCTCCCTTCTTTGGGCCGCGATGAAAGCCAGCAGACGAGAAGAATATATCTCAGCCCAAAAGGATTCTTTGAGTGGTACCTTTTTAAAAGCGGAAAAAAAGGGTTACTCGCCGTATTGTACACGGGCAGCTCATATTATTCCGAGAGCGGAGGAGGATTTTTAACCTAATGGAACCTCTTCTTTTGTCCCAGTTCTCTCAGTCGGTAATTTTTTAATCGGTTACACAAACCCATTTATTTTGAGAAAAATGATCTTGATCCAACTGATTTTACTTCCACAACTATTTGAGGAATAAATCGCATATGTCTAATTTGGGTGGAGTTTGTGATATATAAGTCGTTTTTATAGTGAATTGTCAAATATATATAACCATAAGAAGAGGTTCAAAGGATAATTCTACCGACATTGTTAGGCTTGGCTCTCTCGCTGATAATCAGAATATTTCATTATTTTGACAAGGCTCAAGAAACCGAGTAGCAAGGTAAATATTTTCTATTAGGTTTTTCTAAAATAATTAATTAAACTTGGATCAAAAAGGTAATGAAACAAAAACGCTCTTAGTGATATTGTCAATCGTAAGATTCATGTCTCGGTCGAAACGGGAAGACGGAAAAATTAATCAAGATAGAGGTTTTCGATCCGTTCCGACCTCTGTGTTGGTAAGAAATACTCAAATGTTATGAGAAAAAGATGAAAGTGGATTTTCCGAGTCCGCTCCATCTGGGCCATTTTGTCAAAAGTGGTGTTCTGATCCTGTCAACGTCCTTTCTCGGCTAATCCACTATCGTAAAAGGGTTTCACGTTGGATCACGCCTTAAGCCGAAATTTGATGTCTCCTTATGAATGCCTTAAACTTCTTTAATGATTGTTCCTATAGGTGTAAATAAGCTAGAGGAAATAAAAATAAAGGGACAGACATAAAAAAAGCTGCAATTAGAGATTGATACAAAAAACGCTGTGACAGAGTTCGGCTACAGTATAGTGTGTGGAATTTAATTTGAATTAATTTTAAAAAATATTGCAAAATGGTTCTGTCCCGTCATCATCGACACCCAACAAGTCCAAGTTGGTACAATAATTTACTAAATATTTTATGTTTCTTATATATACAAATGAGAGGATTCGTATGTTGTCAAATCGAAACGATGTTGAAGCAGATCCTTTGTGATGTCGTAGATTCCGTTGTCTTCTGAATGCGTTACTGTGGCGATAATAAAGTAATCAAAGTCTTCACATTTTTTAATAACGTTTGTTAACTAAAATCCTCAAAGGATGTATCGAAGCCGAAGCCAGACACTCCCCCTCCAAAGTAACATCATTCCATAAAAATCTAGCACTAGGTCTAGCTTAGTAATCTTCATATCCAACTGAGCAGGCTGTACCAATGTCAACCACTACTGAGACATCTGACTCCCTGTTCGTACCACAGGTTCTTTGCCAAAACCTCCTGAGAGAGCACTGCCTGTGGCTTTCTTCCCATGGCAGCTACTACCATTTGGTTTCACTATATTGCATTACTTTGCAAAGGATTATCGAGCCTCCAAGGACTCCAACAACGAAATTTGTTACTCCGACCTCTACACATCCTCATTCTAATGGTTCAATAAAGCTAATTGCACAAACAATTAGCATTGCAAAGAACAGGCTTTTCCCGATATACAAAAAAAATTGTTAATAAATTGTATTTTACATAATTTATAATAGTTTAGACGTATACAGATAAAACAAAATGAGTTTTTGTCCTTTTCTCTTAATGTCTTTTATCAATACCCGGAATAAAAACTAAACAAACTGATTTCGTAGTATAGTCTTGGGTGCTTATGTGAGTTATTTTGTTGGTAAAAGTTTTATCATCCCTATGAAAAAAATATCGGTGTAATTTTTTATTAAAGTAAGTTTTGCATTCTTTTCTTCCTTTTTCATACGATCGGTTCTAATGACCGCATTATTATTTGTGTCAAGACGAGTTTAGGAGAAATTGACTTCTTTGTCGGGCTGTGTTCCTACCAAACTTTCGAAGCGCCCCACCTCGTATTCATTTTACGTTTTCTACAATAAATGTTGTTTTTTTTATTTCTATGATAAACCGTCAATAGTTTTCTTTGACGATAGAGCACAACGCTTCGTGGTTTTTTACATTTATCTAGCAATCGGGGCTATCTGTTCCCAGTAAAGCGCCGAGGGAGAACGGCCACGGCGTCACTATCATCGACTTTTATTTTAATGGGGTTGAGACTAGGATTTAGTGTCCGAGTGTTCAGTGGCACTTTATTAAATGCATATTGATCATCTGAGAATAGAAAATTAACATTTTTATAGCAGTTTGAACGGTAGTTGTTAATTTTAATTTTGTATCTAATTTATTTCTGTACAATCTTTTTTTTCCAGGAATTCTTTAACTTTAGAAACATATTTTTGGCGTTCAATGATAATAATAGTTCACTATTTCCCGTAGCCAGCTTGACCAATTAATACTATAAAATTAATTAAGGTTTTATGTTGAGATAAAAAAGTTGGTGCTCGAGGGGATCGAAGTCACGATAGGTCATGTGGTAGAGCAGCGGCGTATCTAGCCGAAGGTCGTGCGTTCGAAGCCCGCTCGTGACACTGACGTTTTTATCTCAACTTAAAATCTTAATTAATTGAAAGATATTAATTGGTCAAGCGGACCTCGAAAACTAGTGAATTGTATGTTAATAATATGAATGTTCCTCTAAGGTGAAGAAGTCCATTTATATGTTTGACGAGTCAGCAGTTGTAGAGACTCTGGCAAATTTAGGATTGATGAAATGCCTCGTGCTACCGGTGGTATCTATTACGATTTTTGATTTTGTGAATGGATCAATGAAATACGGTAGCCGATTCTTCAAATCGGACGTGTTTAGTATCCTGATCCTTTCCTTTCGGGATTTACTGCTATAAAAGGTTTGTGTGTAACTGATTTTGGAGGATTGAGTTTCCATTTTGCGAGAAATAACTTTTTGGATTTGAGTTTGATTTTGGGGACCAATTTGGTTTTCATTATTTGACGCAGGTGTGAGTTTTTCGAAATGTGTGGAGAGGAGCGCGTGTCTCGTTGAAACAATCATTGGTGTTGTGTGTCCTTGTTGGTAAGTTTACAAAATTTTGTCGAGGGTAATATTTTTGTGGTGGCAAAAATGGCGGGTGTTGTGGGTCGGTCTAGCTGGATACGCTTTTGTATTTGTATTGTAAGAGAACTCATGTGCTGTCTTAATCCCTTTAATACAATCCTTAAACTTAATTTCCTAAATAATTCACCCAGAGTTTCAGCATCGTCCGGCATTAAATTATTGACATAGCTAATTAGGAGATTTAAAAGTTTTTGAATATTTTCGAGAAATTGAAAGGAATTCTAGTTAGTTTGTGTTGTATTCGAAAGTTCAAGGAGTAGGTTGGAAATAATCTTAACAATGTATTTTTTATTTCCGGTCAACTACTTGCGCCTGAATTGAAGACTATTTCCGCCGCCGGTCTCTGAATTTTTGAATTAATACTTCAAGTTCGACTCCCCGAAAATTTTATCCGTTCAGTCCAACTTGGAAAGGAGATTATTGTCAAATAGGTCTACTAATTTTTGACAAATACCAATGAACTTTGCTGACACTTCAGGTTCGCCTTAAAAGTAAGTTTCATGTTAAGATACTCGCTTTGCAATGTTGTCGTCTTGATTTTATGAAATTCTGTCCTTATATGTACATTACGTTTAAATGTACAAGATTTGTCAACTCCTTTTTTAGCTCACTATTTCCGTGGTCCGCTCGACCAATTAATATATCACAATTAATTACAGTTTTTAGTTGAGATGAAAAAAATTTAATGGCAGGAAAGGGATTCGAACCCACGACCTTCGGCTATATACTTAGAACGTACACTGTGGATCGAGGTCACGATAGCTCAGGTGGTAGAGCAGCGGCGTATCTTGCCGAAGGTCGTGGGTTCGAATCCCTCTCGTGCCATTAACCTTTTTCCTTTTTTAACTTCAAATTTAAGTAAATACTGTTTTCTTAAATATTTGATACGACCTATTCCGTTGGTCGTAATGACACGATAAAATTTATAAAAGTTTTTCCATCAACTTACAGCACCAGATGAATGTGAATTCCTGGGTAATATCTTCGGTTGATGGGACCTTGCGGTAAACAATTTAATTGAAAAAAAAAAAAAATATGTATATTCCCTAATTTTCTCCGAAGGTGTCGTACCGACTGAGCCAGTTACAGTTTCGATGCCTGAAACTGAGTTTTTAAAAAAAGTGTATAAAATATAAACTTACAGACGTTTACACATTCAATACAAGAGTTCTATTGCAGAGTGTATCTAGTTCGGGTCACGAGTGGATCTGAAGTTGAAGTGGGGTCTTGATGCGTCTTATCTCGACAGTTTACATCAGCGAATATGATATAATGTTAAATTAAAAAGAGTTAATTATAAATTAAAAACGTACATTTAAAATTAAGAAGGTTCATTTAAAGTGAAAAAGTGTTAATTTGTAATTAAGAAGGTTAATTTGATATTAAAAGGCACCGGTTGCTTTGAATAATACTTCTCTTTGCTGTTTTATTCAACGCACATGAATACGATATGTTAGAAATCTTCGACAATGTCAAAAATTTGCATTATAGGTCTGAGATTTATTTTATAGAAACAGTGCCCGCCAATAGCATGGGTAGCTATTATTCTAAAAATTGTAGTAAAATATATATTTCTGGTTCTACACTATCACTAAACCAAGGATTTGTCTTAGTTTAGGGTACAACGACCGAAAAAGTATTCCAGTTCGTATGCAATCAAATCTATCATGCCATTTTATCCTAAGTTTAGATATAACCTTGTTATACTCATCTCTTTTGCTATTATCTGAAAAGGTTCCGTCAATAATGGCCAGCTTATCAAGTTTGCCAACTGGTTTATTTGCATGTACTACTGATTATCCTTATCCCAGGAATATTGCAATTACTTTGCCAATCCTCTTTAACACAAACAAGGAATATATTAATTAATAAGCGTATATTCGCAATTAGACTTCATAATCAAGTTTTGGAGTTGTTAAACATTGATTAGACAATTTGTTAAAATACAAATTTTTTGAATATATAGATTTATAGTACTCTAAAGCTTTGTAAAGAGCGACCCCTTCTGCAGAAGACATATCTTTCTGTGCTTATTCTAAGTGTCATAAAAGGCATAAGTGGTTTGTTCTTCCAAGGCGGATCCATCAGTAAAAGTGAAGTTGGAGCAATCATTCAAGAACCAATGGTTTGTTTCATTAAAATAGTATTGTAATCCAAATTAAAATTTAGATTGATTTTATTTTGATAAACTCCGAATATACCTCAATGAGTGGGCACATCTTGAATATGGTGAACATTGAAGTCACCCGAGATAATGTATGAACCAGAAAACAATTTCAATCCTTGGAGGAGCTGTGGCAATTCTTGAACAAAGAAATAAAGCGCCGAGGGACTTCAGGAAAGAATTTGAGCTCCAGCCGCTCCTAAGTCGTTAATGGTATTTATTTGGATATGGACAAACGGAATGGGCTGTTTTGTAGGCTGACGCCATCGTACGAGGCGAATCTATCAAGTCGAAGAAATTGGCATTAAAAAAATTACATCTTAATTTCGGTTTTAACCAAGTTTCAGGTTGAAATACAACATCAATAACATTTTAAATCAACACCTGTCATTTTTTTCTGCATTGGGCGTACATTTATAGCTGTTTATCGAACTAATACTAGTATTCATGTTATTTGCCATAGTAAATTTGTAGTTTGCTATCTAAATTGGTAAATTAACCTAAGAAGAAATAGATTTATAAATTATGTTTCCGTATGTTCGTTACTTCATCAATTTTATATTTATTATTTAGCAATTTAACTATAAGTTCTTTATATTTTCCAAGAATATATTTTGTTTGTCAGTTAGTCAAGTTCACTTTCGCAGATATTACTGGTCAAACGAGTTACAATATTAATATATTTTTCAAAAGCGGACTTTTACGCGGATTAATGAAATGTAGGTAGATTTATAACGGTTAGATTCCTCCGGATATGCTTTTGACGTATTTTCTTAAAATGTTCACAGCTTTTAACATTAGCCAAGCGATCTTTACAACAATATACAAGTCAGTCTTCTTTACGCTCACGAAGTGATTTTCCCCGCATTTCGGATATCTTTGATTCCCGCAGTATTGATCGCGATATGGTTGAACGTTAAACAATTTGCCCACTGTCTCGCACTCAGAATAAAGCGCTTTACAGGACAAAATGAGCTACGGAATGAAATGTATGTTCACTTCTTCCAGATATTTTTTGACCCTCAAAAGTTATGATGGAACTTTTAAAGGAGGTACATTAATTAGGAGGAGAAATTCGAAAGGTAGGTTGAGATGGGAAGTTAGTACCACGAGCGGATCAAAGAAACGATAGCTCAAGTGGTAGAGCAGAGGCGTATCAAGCCGAAGATCGTGGGTTCGATTCCCGCACATGCCATTAACTTTTTTCATCTCAACTAAAAACCTTAATTAATTATAATGTATTAATTGGTCAAGCGGACCACGAAATTAGTTAATTTAATGAATGGCTTCGAATCCCGAACTGACCTTTTTATCTCGACCAATACCTTTTTATAAATATGTTTTAATACGATCTACAGATATAGTTTTGATGGCCGATTTTAAGTTAAATTCAATTCCCTCTTCAGACAGTTCGTATCAATAAATCTAACTACGCACTTTTTCTTGATTAAACAGTCTGGAATGTACGTGAAAAGTTTTTGTTGTTTTAATATTTTGTGTTCCGTCAAATAGGTCGCGTTTCTTTCATGTTTGTGGCAATTTTTACCACGATTTCTGCCTACGATTGAAATATTTAGAATAGGATTATTGAAATGAGGTTCTTGGATGAACGACCGTCCAAATAAAACGGGCTAGCTCGATCTATGTTCCTCTTTAAACTTTTAACAAAAACAAAAAATTGGCCGAAAATGTGGTCAATCACAAAGCGATTTTCAGACAAAGATATTTTATATCGTTCCCTTCTATTGCTATTTTCTTCATCATGACTTTCCTTGTCCACAAAATAAGATTTGACGGAATAATTAGATTCATTGGACTCCTGAAGGGGCCTCCTATTATAATATTTTTTACCGATTTCGGACGGTTTTCAAAAAGCTTATCATAATCACGAAATACAATTACAGCGTTTACCGATGATTGACGGTCGCCGAATTACGACATTATCAGGGAAATGTTGCTTTTATCCCTGAATAATTAACCGAAAACTAGTACACAAGAAAAGTTCCAATGGGAAATATAAAAATAAGAGAGAGAGGAAATTTTTCACTGTTAAAACAAAATATACCGTTAATAGAATTCCTTTGTTGGAAAGAAACAGTTGAAGGCCGAGAGCTTCTTCGAGATGTTTAATGTCCGAAAGTCAGAACTCAACTGCACCCCGAACTTAAAAAGACCCAAGATCATGGCCCTGTAGGACGTCTGCTACAAGGATAATATGAGAAAAAAAAATTCTTCTAAAAGGTAGGCCGTTTAACAGCAACCAGTACACAATCGAACACTTTCATTTCGATAATGATACACACGTTTTCACCTGGTCGATTGAGGGGGATGTGGACTTTTCCATAACGCAATACATGCGATGTACATGGTTTTTACCCACATCCCACAGAAAACGCCAATAACCATAACAGAGGACAAATCTCAAAAATACGAATGCTCAACTCTCCAGCCTCGATGGCGGCGCTGGTTGGGCTAACTCTTCGGATGATGTTGTTGATTGTTCCTTAAAGTCCCTACTTTCCTTCTCCGCCGTCAACCGTTCGATAGTAACACCAATTCTTAACTGACGAACCAGAAGCCGGCCCAAATGACCCGTACTGGTCGAAGACCATTTATAAAAAAAAATATTAAAAAATCGTTACTGCTTCCGCTCATAAAGGATGAACCTGTTGGAGGATAAAATTATGAAATCTCGCAATATAATTAAGCCTACAGGCATCTGTTTAATTATTTATCATTAATTGCCTATTGGCAATTATCAAATATTTGAATGTTTTGTTATATTTTAGTTATTTGAAAGCGTGCTAGTTGGAATTGCGTGGAACTTTACTCCGTCCCGCGATAGACAGTAATTGGGCATTAGGTTTCAAGTTTTCCTACTGTTGAATATCTCAGATCACCACCTGGGGCTATATTAAGATAACGTCATAACCGGCTATTGTCAGATTATTTACGTTAATTTATTCACCGTTCTCCTTTTTTCATATTCCATTTTGAAAAGTCTTATCCGGACATCGTTACTATTTAATTATCTTATACCTGTAATCTCAAAATCGAAAAGTTGTAGTCACCGATTATGAATGATTTATGGCTGTTATTGTACTGAAGGAAAATTTCCTTTGGGTCTTCTTTTTAAAATTTATTCGCTTTCAGACGCGCGCCGTTAATCTAAATTTTTTGTCAAATCAACAAATAACAAATTAATCACTCGGAAATCTAGCTTTAGTTTGGTCTCTTCCGTTCATTTTAGATTGGGTTGTTTGTCTGACGGATTTGGACATAGCACCATTTTTTCGGGATTTTCGTGGAGTCAAATCTTTTCACGACCTTATTAAAGAAAATTATCACACAGATCCAACACTAAAGATGCTAAAACGAATGACAAACCAACACTAATGAGATCAGCAGACCAAGATTATCAGTAAAAACCGAATTTCAACTACAATTCTATGTATGAACTTCTATGAACTAGTTTTACACTTTTAGAAAAATTATTAGAAAAATTTTAAAAACAAATGTAGCAAGTTAATAGCAGTGTACTGAAAATCCTTTCTTTCCAAAAGTAATTTGTACTCAAAACCTTATAAAAAAAAATATATGACATGTAAAATAACTCATAAATAATTTAGTGGTATAAAGTAAAATGTTTCCACGTAATTTTCGGAATAATTTAACTGATCTTTATTTCTTGTTTTGCCTTAATAAGAAAGAGTTAAGCATGTAAATGAGAATTGTGTGTAGTTCGTGCTAAAAATTTTATCGATGCCTTCGGCTCAGAACTGCCCCGGGCCCAAGAGCTAAGTGTGATCAGGATAAAAGTATGTTATAAAATTATTATAAATTCATAAACGAAAGCAGGGGGATTATGAAAACAAGAAGTTAGTAATCTTCTTGTTCGAGCATGTGGAATTTAAGCGCATTTTGATCGTACTTACTTGCGCATTACAACTGAAATAACTATTTTAAAGGGGGCACTTGACATATCGCGGCTACCTGTCGTGTATCAGATTGTAAATTATAGTAATTGGGTCGGGGCTTTTCTCCTGGGCCACATCGGTAGCTCGCCCGAGGCACCATCTCGCCTCCTTCCTTTTCATCAGGTTATTCACAACGAAATCTAACAACAGATTCACATTTGCTCTGAAGTCCCATCCAGATTTTTTACTTTCTTGGTAATCGTAGGGATTTAAGGTACATATCTTTAACAAATTAGTCGTGGCAGGGTATATTTACCTCATGATTAACACTTATTTATTTTTGTATGATTAAATCTTAGTTTGACTGTAAAAATCCCTCTTTCGAGATGCTAAAAACCAATTTTTTAGATATAGACTTACCAAACAATCAGAAATTGCACAAATATTTCCAACCAGAGATTAAACTAACATCGGTTCAGATATTAATTTATGTGGTGTTTAGTGGCAGTCACATAACGATTTTTGGAGGTCGTGAGATGCAATCTGGTGTGACCTAGGTTTTATAAAAACATTTTCTTTATCGTGCCAACGTTACGTTCTTTATTAAACGCTGAAGATGATCGCAATAAAGATCGAAACGTGGCATAAAAAATGTTTTTCTAATACCTGCGTCATACCAGACCGCATCTCATGACCTCCAAATAATCGTTATTAATTTGTTTAATATCGTTCATTAGTTTCTCATCTGTGTGTTCAAAATCCATAGCACAATAACACATACAACTGAAAAACGACGAGTGTATGGAAGAAACTGGACATTATACAAATAACCCAAAACTAATTATGTAATTGGTGAGAAATCGTGATCGCCCGATTAGCTAAAACGACAAGAATAGGTTGACCAAAACTGATCGAAGTTCAAGTTTCAACACCTGGTAGACTACATAGATTTAATCTTTACATAATTTCTTCTTAAACATCACTGACGTTAGCCAGAATATATTAATTGACGTAACTGACCCTTTTTCGTGTTTCGCCAACTTATGTTGGTTGATGTAGTTCAATTTGTAAGTTCGTTTTGCATATCAACGGTCATAAGCGATTGGATATGGTGAGCGGTCGAGACTAGTTTGATGGACGAAAACCGGGCAGATGGGTACACCAAAATGATCGGGAAAATAAACCACCGTTCATGACCCATCAGACTAAACAAATATTTCTTACTATTATTTACTTTATTACGGATACAACACAAAAATCAACGAGTTTGTTGATGAAACTTATTTTTATAAAAATCACCCAGATCCAAATTTGCAGGTGGAGAGAAAGTTGGGAGGTTTATTGATCAAAATCGCAGGAATAGGTAGAAAAGCTGACAGGAAACCACCAAAATTCTATGTTAAATACCGGACAGACTACACAGATAATTGCGTCTTGCAAAAGTAACTAGATTTGTCGTCAAACCTGAATGAATTTCCCACTTGAAATTGGTATGTTTTTCATTTTGGCAGTTTCTTTTACATATCGAAGTTGAGACGTTGACAGACTGGGATAGGCGGACCAAAATGATCGGATACGACTGAATTAAAATTTGGTTACCCTATCAGACCAATGTATTTAAAATATTGCTATTTGTATGATTAGAAATAGTTTCGCATATCAAAGTTGACCACAAATCCGGAGTAGAGGGCGAAATGAAATTTGTAACATGCTGAAGTATGAATTTCTTGTAGGATTTATATTTAAAGGTTAGAAGAAAAAATCTGAAACCAATTGACATAGGTGACTTACGTAATCCATGCTGGTAAATAAGCCAGCATAAAACGGGTTGGTAGGAGGTGTCTTGTAATTTTCACTCAATATAACAACCGAGTAAAAAGTGGTTTGAATTTAAAATGTTAAAATGGGTAAATTTGAACCAAGATTTTCATGTTATTGTCAGGTTAGTGATCCCACGTCCTCCCTCCATAATAATTTACATTTCAAGTTTTAAACATTCTTTTTCCCTTTTTTTATTACAAATTTTCCAGAGCACTCTATCAAGCGGATAACTGTCGTGTACTGAAAGTGCACTGCTTAATTTTACCCCGTTATCCGATCCTATCATAACCAGAGATGACTTCACCTGAAGATCCCTGTTATACCGGTCGGACACACTTTATACTCGCAATTTATAGCTTGTGCTTCCATCCCTGCCGACTCATACCCAGTTCGACTTATTTATTGTAAGATCCACCAGGAATAAACTGCCTCGACACCGCTCTATCTCTTTCTTTTCATCAACTCTTTATTTTATTTGTTTATTCTCCTCTTTTTGTTCGCTCGTAGATTTTATCTAATAAAACATTCCTTTTTATCAATCCGTGCTCGGTCGCTCGTAATATTATTCAAGTATTTGACTTTTCGAAATTCTCTTATGAATTACGCGGAGTTGCACATTTTCTCACGTGTAATGACTGACATCCAACCTGGTTGGGGTAATGCGAAAATTCCAAGGGAATCTCTAAAAGCGACATTTCATCCGCTTTCATGGCATAGCCGACATCATTTTTTTTAAAGCCGACCGGAATTTTTCACAGTTAATCACTAGATAAATACCATAAGAGTAACAAAATTTAAAAAAAAATAATAGTGCAAATCAACAACTATGATACATTTTATGCCAGGGTGGACTTTATTCATTCCAGTAAATGAAGCGTTAAAATGATTTGTAACGACTTGGACAAAGTTCAGAAGCTCTAAGGCAAAAATGGGCACAAATGCGTAGCATACGGTACACAACTGGATTAAAATATTTATCCCATAAATATATAAGGATGAAAAAATTGGCTTCATACTCTTGAAAAAATTATCTGTATATTTATAATTAAGAACACCGACATATAACATTGCTTCCTTTTAAAAAAAATCTTCTATCTTGAAGTATTTAGTGGGAAAATAGTGTTTTTTGCCGTTTTATTAAATTAATATTAAATGTGTTATCAGTCACAAAGTTGAAGTGCCCGTTATGCAGAGAAAAAAGAGGATGTGTCCCACATAATAGACGCGGGTCATGCCTTGGCTCTATATAGAGAACGTGTAGGCATGTCGCCGGCCTTAAGAAGAGTTCTCGAACACGGTAACGATTTCAGAGTCCACTGTTCCGCTTTTTATGGGATATTGGTTTTTTTTTGTACATAATATGGCTGTATGTTTCCCTGAGTGAATGCATTTATTACCGTGAATGACGAGGGGTGAGGTTGAAAAATAACGTCAACATCGCCCCTTGAACGTTGAAAGCGTAAGAGTTTGTGTTCGGGGTCGATGGCGGAATATTTACAAGAGTACTGCATCGACCCCAATCTAGTTCAGTTTAAGTATAGGTCGGTGGAGGAATATCAAGTACTCCACCGACCAAATGGAATGAGTGTACTGTATGGATGTATTTAAGTGTATGAATTATTAGATTTTAAGTGGAAGCAAAAAAAAAATTATAACGTTGATTTACGTTTTACATAACGCTACGGTGAGTTTGCGCGTGAACTTTTATCATCTCCCGGTCTGTTCAAATTGTTTGGTAAATACGTTCTGTGTCTATGACGACAAACCTATATAATGGCAACTCATTTTAACCCTTTACGTAAAATATTATAAAAGTTAAACGGCTGCCAGTAAGAACAAACGGGTTCAATTAATCGTGTTCACGCTTAACCGAACAAACACGTAATGAAATCATATTTTACTTGATAGAGAGAAGCAATAATTCAATAATGACCCGGGTCGAAGGAGGATGGCAATTTGTAATGATCTCGTTTTAAGCTGTGGTATGCGAGGAGATTAGTGGGACAGGTGAATGTACGGGAGTGGTAGTTTTGTGCTGAAACTAGTATTCAATTTGCCATTAGCAAGGAGGAGAGGTGTCGCCTACCTACTAGTTGTCTGCCCTGGCGGCTAATTACGACTGAAACCACTTCTTCATTCATCTCACGAGAGAGAAAAGCAAACAGCATCCTGAGATCCTAATGGCCCGACTGCGTTTCATCAGTTTTGAGTATCATCGACCATCATTTTATTTTGAGCAGTTTGAATTAGGTTAGTTAGAAAGGATACAAATTTATAGTGTATTTTAGAACAATGTGGGCATAGCCTGGACCTAAACAAAGCCAGCACCATCATCTCTAACATTTTGTTTTTCTTGTATGTAAGATATTTCTATATTCTTAAATAATGAAGTTTATTTTACAGAATTTTTCAAAGAAATATTTTGGAAAGTTAAGGTCTACCGATAGGTTGTAAGATATCACACCATCGTCAACGGTAGATTTCCAGTCATGCAGGATAAAAAAAAAGATCAATTGTTTTTCTTTTTTTTTTACATTAATCCATCATCGCAAGAATAAACTGGGCAAATGTTTAGCTTGTGTAGCCTCAAATATTTTTCCAAAATTTCTCCATATTCTTCCATTTTCCCTTTTTTTGTTGGTTTTGTATGTAGGATGGGTGATAAAACGATAGAAGGAAATTTACGAAAGCAAGGTTGTGGCTTGTAGTTATTGCTTGGAGAAATAAAATAACGAAAAAACGAATAGTATTACTAAACAATAAAAATGAGCCAATTGGCTCTATTTCCAAATATAATTTATATCAAATCAGCTTGCCATGGGAAAGACATCTCGCATCACCAATTTTCCTTGAAAGGACTTCACTTTGTACGATTTATACTTTCGATTTGTTCAAAAGTTCCTCTATACCACTAACGAGTGCGAGAAGATGACATAACGTAAAGACAAGACCTGATTTTTTCACAGAGATAATTTTATAGAAGGGCGATGAGTAATTTCTCAAAGAACCACGAGAGGTCTAGGCCTGTCAGAAACTACGTGTTTCCCTAAACAAAACAGTTTCACATTGAAATTTGACTTTTCTGCCCATGGGCCAAACTTCACGTGGAGAAATGTGTAGTGCCGGTATTCACACGATTAATGAACACTTCGATTATTTTCTCTATATCATGTGTAGTTCATTCCATAGGAGATACTTGTTTTGCCTCTTCAGTACCAAATCAAACGTACGGCCAGAAAGAAGCACACAGACTTAAAATAGTTTTGGATTCCTATGAAAAGCTTTAAGCTTAACGAAGACCTCTAGATAATATTGGAGGTTATAAAATTGACCAATATTGATCGTGGTACGCAACGTGTGAAGGATACACATAACTTTATCAATTTTTCGGAATCAAATAAAATACCTTATGCTTAAGATGGTAATGGAGATTGAACAATTGACTAATATTATACATAATATAATGTTACATCAGTCGCATAGAAGTGGTTCAAAAAAGGAAACAATACCAACAATATGATTGGCTCATAAAAAGTTTACTATAGCAGATCGTGTCAAGATCTATTATCCACTTGGGGTGAAAAAGTTAGAGGGTATTCATTCATATGTTTTCAGCTGATGATGGTTGACAAACTAACGAAGAAATGCCCCATGAATACACAGCGAAAATTTGATTTTGATTATTTCGAATAGATAAGACGAGGGAGTTTTAGCTGTTTTTAAACATAAGATGAATACATAATAATTATGTGAGAAGCGGGAGCAATAGGCGCATGCAATTTGAACATTTTGGGGAGAAAATAAGCCAAAAGTCATATTTCGCGTCAACGGAGTGATTTTGTTCCTTTCTTCGGGAATTAATTGTGTATGAAAATGACCGGAATTGGAAAGGTCGTCGGCGCGGAAAGACAAGGCTGACGGCCCGGAAGTGATGCAGGTGAGTAAGAGAGGGTCCAGGGCCTGGAGAAAACCCGGCCAATCGTCTTTCCCCACCAGTCACGGCCGGCCCCTCCGCTCCGACGAGGCAACCTGTTCAACCGCGTGTAATTCAGTTTTGAAGAAAAAAGAGCAAGGATTTTACACAGAAATCTTTGGATAAACGCGACTTTTAACTGAAATTAATCCGGATCTGTCAGGGAATTTGGTCTCTTTATTGGACGCCTGGAAGTGTTTACACTGTATAACTTGGCATTCTCCTATTTTCCCAAACACGCATTGTAACCGTTACAAGAAGCGTATCTCATCCTGTCTTTGCTGGAATGGAAAAACAAATCTTACGATATATGGGCTTAGGTTGTCGTTAATCACTAATTTCCATTTCCATATTAGATAATGACGTTTTTTCTAGGATTAACGTGCGCCCATCACGGATCATCTCAATACTGGCTTGTTTTATTGACGCCCTTAGTAGAGAACTAGAACAATCCTAGAATGTTATACGAAATTCTTTATTCTGGAAAGGCAAATTTTACGCTAACTAGTAAATACCAGGAATTGAAGTGTCTGGTTTTTTTTAACCCGAAATTTCCATATCATCAGGTTGTTGTCTTTCTCCGGGTTTCATTCAGCTTTCACTAGCTAATTTTAATGTGATTTTTTATAATCTAATCCTATAATAACTGCTTCGATAAATATGAAATTTTTTCACCTCTACGATTTCCTAACGCACATACATGAATATGTAGAATATACATGGCATGAATACATTAATAGCATGTAATCCATGTCGCTTGCAAACCACATATCTGAGTAATAATAGCCTATTCACCCTACTCTTTTTGTATATTTTTCATTGTTTTAACTCTATTCCTTGTCATAATTAAATCAATGTTGTATTTTTTAACTAAATGATTTTTTTTTGTCTAGATGCTTATTTGATGCCTTCCAAGGAGAATGATATCTAGCGAAATGTGAACAAGGTATGTCAAAAAATATATAATGCGAACATAAGATTTCTTTTCGTCAAGAAAAAGAAAATTAGTGTTAATTTTCAAAAGTTTCATATTTTTCCGTTTAGTACATTTTATCAGTGATCATTTCAGAGACTGGCTTAAGTAAATTATTTACGTAAGATAACTTGTACGTTGTAAACGTATAAAAACAATATCAAATGTGTAAGAAGATTAACATTGGGCTGAAAACTTAAAAAAGAAAACATTTCTGTCCGTGATAGAGAACGTTTAGCGATGATTTTGTGTTCATTAATTACAGCTCGTAGGATCCAAAGTGTTTTTATATTGTAAATCCTTTTTGGTACAAACCACAGCAGAAGCAAAAGTTAATGTTGCCAGCTATAGCAAGTAGCTAAAAACAAATAGGACAACTATTGTCAATTAATTCAAGAAACTTATGTTAATCAGCATTATAAACAGTGAGTTAAAAAGTTTTACAAAATTGGTTATCATTGACTTTCTCGCGTGTTTCAGTTTTAATTGGAAAAATATCGTTTCAAGACATTTAGAGGACAGTGAACTTAAGTGAATATGAAGAACGGAGGACGGCTACCCCTGAAGACCGTTCTTCACATTAATGCCTGGGCGTTGCTCAAGGGCAAGACAGGACCTAAATACACGCCGGCCAATTCTTCAAATCAGTTATCCGTCAAATGTAAATCAGCCCTACCTCAACTTTTAATTCCCCGTCTGGGTAGACTGTTTATCATGAGACAGTAATTTATACCGTGATGTAACGGAATCTATGCCAAATTGCGATTAAATCATTAAATCCACTTTTGGTGTAAACCCTCCCTAGCTACACTATACACCTATTTATTTTTTTGTATAACTATCTGTATATCTACTTGTATTAATCCGTCACTCTATCTATCTTTCTAGCTCTCTTTATTACTCTGTCTTTCATTCTTTTAAACCTCACTCTCTTTGACTCATTTTCTATTTACCTAGCACTCTCACCCTCTTCCTCTATATAATATAACTACTCCATATTCAATAAACATGTCTTCTTATTTATTTATTTATCTATCTGTGTTTTTATTTATGTATTTGTCTTTCTATATTGCAGTCATTCTACCTCTTTGTGCCACACTGCAATTTTTGATTTCTCTCTAAATATTTTCCATCTCTCTCTCTCTCTCTTACTTTTTCACAATCTTGCTTTTCTCATTTTTCCACTTTTTCAAATTAGGGTAATTCTTGTCATAAAGGTGGCCTTAACGTCCTACTATCGACGTTGGGTGTCGATAGCGACGGTTCAGGAAGACTTTATAGTTTTTCCTGATTTTCAATTAGAATTCTTTGACCGTATGACCTTGATTCGTACCCAGAATTTTTCGATTGGCACATACGAATGACGACGCGACACCCTTTTTACATTCTCTATTTCTAATATCACCCTCTCTTCTTCTATTTTTCTATTTTCGTAATTTAATTTCAGTCTCACTTTTAAACAGACACACGTACATGAACCATTCAACCTTTAACCCTTCCCGTTAGGTAAAATATATGAATAGATATACTGATAACAATAATTTGAAAGCGGTAATTATCATTATATTATTACTAAAAATTAAAACAAGGCTAATTAGTAAATGATTTATATCTCTGCCACAATCAACACACCCTCCGCATAACCTTTTGCATTGGAATTACGTCAATACTACAATACTACTAATGTGATATCTGACCCAAAATTGTGCATTTCCAGTCCAATCCTACAACATATACTGTTAATTTTTTTTTGTACAACTTAATTTTATCATTGCCATTTAGGCAGATGACACGGCAATTCTTCTTACCCAGATCCTTCCAAGCAACATCGAAGTGTAAAAAGGGGAGAAGTTTTCTTCTCCTGAATGAGGAAAAATGTGAAATATATACGTTTTTTTAGTCTTACCCTGTACTGTACATTAGCAAGGAGCTACCGAAGTCCACTCGAGTCAGATGCTTAAGACTTAAAAGAAAACAACTTATGATAAAACATCGAAAACTGAGTAGAATTTTATGACCCAAATCTGTTGACAGGAAGTGATTATTTATATACATTGGTGCACAAGCGTAATACGTTTTATAAAATGTTTCAATGATAACACTTATAAGCTGAAGATGAAAGATTTTTTTAGTTCAATATATAAAAAATGTTTTATGCTTGTATGTTTTAATTGAATTTTTTCTAGCCTTATCGATAATTCATAATTTAATGTGCGTTTCTGTGCAATCAACTAACTCAGAAGAAATCCAATGAGCGTGTAAAAGCTTAATTAATCAGATGGTTGGAAGATACGAAAAAATGGGCGAACGAGTGGAAAATAATAATCAGGAGCATGTTCGTATCTTATCCTATTAATTCCATCTCGCTTCGGTTTTCTCTCGTTAATTATATTTGAGTGACAGAAGATACTTTCTCCGCCTAACCCAGTAATTACAATTGTAACCAGCAAAGTTCCGCAGCCCAAAAATGCGTGTTTTTAATTGATATGTGAGTTAAAAAAAAACGATCTCAATCGTCTTACAGATGAGATTAACTTCTCTTTAAGGCAAGAGGAGGAGTACGGTTGACATTTTGGTAGAAAATAGAACCTTCAACATACCTAAGGGCATTTGACTGGCTTAAAATAAGACGCAGGATCATTTAATGCAATCAGAAAGATTGTCAATTCTTAACATAACACGGGAATACTAGTTCAATTTCAGCAAGGGTGGCAGTATAATTACCACATTTAGTCTTTTTTAATCTTTTTGTACAAAATCTACAAATTTAACAAAGTGATGGTAGTGAACAACAAAAGATCTGCGAGAAACGTGATAGAAGAGAAGAGCCGGACATTGTTGGATTCTCAGTGTTGTTGGTTGTTTGGTTAAGGCGTGGGCCAATGGATTGATGTGGAAGGAAAACATGGAGTAGAAGTTTTCGATCGTGTCCGTAACGAATGGAAAGTCCAAGTCTTTGTAAATGATTTGGTTAGTGATGTAGAAGACAGCGTTAAGAATGCGACGGAGTAATTTTGATTGAAAAGATTGGATTCTTTAGATGTCGGTTGGGTTGGCTGAATCCCATAGCTCGAATCCGTAAGTCCAAAACGGTCTAATTAGTGTCTTAATTGTGTATACTCACTGCGGATTTGAGACCAAGTGAGTGGTCCTTGTCTTTTTGTTTTATGTATGTGTTCAATGTAAGTCTGCTTACAGTCTTAAGTCTGTAAGTCTACTGTTCAAGTACAACCCAAGGTAGCAGATTTGATTAGATGCAGGGATTACCTGCGCACTGGTCATTGAATGCCACATGCTGGCAATTCGTTTAGCTTGATGCGCCTCGAATGCACCGGTAATGCGCTGTAAGTGATTTTAGGTTGTTTTACCTGCAAGGCGCCAGAAGTTACATAGAGGATTGCGGTGTCCTCCGCGAAGGTCGTGGATGGTTGAGAGTAACGCCTGTTTGTTTATTTGATTTTTTTATTCCTGCAACGCTATAGGGTTTATTGTACTCTTTACATGCTCGACTTTTGGGAGCTCGCAATACCTCTATGTGAATTGAACCCCCGGTGTCGAACAAATTCCTTATCAAATTCATAGTCGCTGACGCCCCAGACGTTCGATCGTTGAGTGCTATGTCAATTTTCCTTGCGGCGGCGGTGGGAATAGAACCCACGACCACGGGATCTATTACCCGAGAGTCTGACGCCTTAACGCCGGCCTTGACGGGCTTGATATCTGAAAATTCAAAGCCAATTATCACCTTGAATCAGCGATCCGAGAGGAAGGACTTCAGGTGATGTAGTAGGTGTGGGGAAGTGTGTTTTAATTTGAAAAACCGGGGTGCTCCAGTCGAATGCCTCTGTGGCATAGAAAAACTACTCAGCAGTAATTCTATGATCTAGGATATTGTTTCGACTACTCGTAATTTAAACCAATTAACAAATAACAAGCGCACGATGATTAAATAGTTCATTTTTACCAGTTATTATTTGTTTAAAAAAGTCATGGTTGATCCTTAACGTTTCACTAGGCTGTTATCCATGTTTATCGTCCGAAGGCACGCAATTGTAACTTGAATCTAGTACCCTATGGACTCTTCCTATACAATTGAAAGACCGGTCTCCACGGCGAACATGAATATCGAATAACTCAGAAGAGGCGAAACAAGTGTGAAACAAACGAGAAATCACGTTGTCAATTAGATAGGGGGAGATACACAAGCAATGCCAACGAACACGCTTTTCCTAATCGTTTGTGAATTAATTCTAATTCCGATCGGTCAACGTTTATTTTCAATTCATTTTGAAAGGAAACATTTCGTTTAGAAGAACAGAGCTTTTTAATTTCAAAACGTCCATTTAAAGGAATCGGTTTTGATCTAACTATTAACGGGCCGTTTTCTAAACTTTCACCACATCCCTCGTTTCCTTCAGTATAGATTCACGGAGAAATCAAAAGCCCACCATATTCCTTAATAAGGAATTTTAAGTGGAATGACATTTTTCGCATGGGGTATCTATGCTGCGTTGACATTTCAATTTGTCTTGTGTGAAAGGTTTTCAGAGCGGTCAGATCTAGTCAATTTTCTAAATTACTAGCAAAGCAAGGAAAAGCAAAATTATATATATATTTTTTGAAATGATTTTTTAGTCCAAACGTTCAGCGGTCTAGTGATCAGAAAAACCGATATTTTAAGGAACAGTTCAAAACCGCTCCCTCAGTGAAATGAATCGGCTCTTTTTCATGGATTACCCCTTGCGTTCACCAAATTTATATTATTATAATTCCACGTGTAAACGTTGGCGGTTTTTTTCAATTTTGTTCCGCCAGAGCCAGGGCCGATGGTAATATATTAAATAAATATATATATATTTTAATTAAACATAAATTAGAAAGGAATTAACACATTTGTTGTAAACTCGCGGAATCATCTAAAACATTATGATTTCTTGTAACTGGGTGTAACCTGTAGATAAATAAATAAAAAAGAGAGTAGAAACGCAGAATTGCAAACTCCGAACGAATTCCTGTAGAAATGAATTAGGGGAACGGAGTGCTGCTGCTGGAGCAGAAATGGCTGGAAGAGTAAACGGAGTGAATCCACTTGTCAAGTTAGTGAGTGGTAGTAAAGACAAAATTCGCTCGGTCACTAAAGTGAGTGAATTATTTTGATCAGTTCGCGAGCGGAGGAGCGCTATAGCTCATTACTATTGCTTATAGTATTCTTCTTTACATTGATCCTTATTTATTTCCAAATACCGAATAGTGCTAGAAGAAAAATACATTATTAAGGATCTTTCCCTAGAGCTTTATATCTCCCGTCCGAATAGGCGTTCCGCCTTACTTTTTTAAATTCACCTGTGGAACAATTTGAACTGAAAAAATGAATTACTAACAAAATAATGTACATGAAAAACATGTGCAACTCGTATAGGAGAAAAAGATAACGAATTCTTTTTTTCAAGTTCGTCACTACATAGAGCGTAACGTGGCCATCGGCGTTTCAGTCGATGAAGATTAATGAGCTGAGATGGCAGATCAAACAGGTACATTCTTTGAAAAGGATAGATGAAATGTTTTGTAATAGATTTTCGCCATGGCGTTCGCACGACGGGAATATGGGGTTTTGGGTGATGTTTGATGCATATAAATTATAGTTAACCATCTTTCTTAGGATTTTGAATGGAAATTTTGGATGCGTTGGAAGATGGACTATTTAATTTGTGTACTTAATTGTAAGGTTGGATGGTCTATCCAATAATAGTCGGAAGAGTTTGTAATGTCTGAGTCGTTCGTATAGTCAAGCCACAAATAACGTTTTCGAGTTGAGTGAAAGTAAAGAAAAGTTAGAGTGAAGAGTTAAGGTAAACTGTTCATAGTGTAATACGTCTGAGTGGGAAGTTAATGCACAGGTGTTTGTTGGATTTATTTTAATTCGTCACTTTTTGGACCAAACGTCAAACCACTGCAAATCGTTTGAAGGTGTATGTATGCGGTGAGAAAGGATTGCCGTACCGTTACCTAAAGTGGAGAAATTGTTTCTAGGAGGATATCTATTCTAACTATATGAAGAGGTCCAACAATGCTCCCTTGTGGGATTCCAGCATGGACAGGATAGAGGATATCACTGTGCACTGTTTCACTCTGAATAATAAGTCAGTCACGATTTTAAGATTAAATAGGTGTAGGTATTGTGTAGAATAGCTTTCAGCTTCCACAGGAGGCTCAGTTGCCAAACCTTGTCAAAGGCTTGAACAATGTCAAGAAACACTCTGCTCAAGGAAAGGTGAAATAACGTCCACAACGCAACATCATGACGGATTACTTTATTAAGGTGGTAATTAAATGAGAAATAGCCAGTATAAAAGCCTATGATTTTCCTAATTGCTCGCTGGGCGAGAATTAGGTTTACGATTTCGTGATTGGAGATGTTGAGAAATGTCTGTGATGCTTTTGCCCGTGGTTTATCGTTTCTTTTCTCAACCATTAAAAGAATTGATGGATCAAATATCGATTAAGCTGTAAGGAAGGTGGCTTGAGCAGAATGGTTTTGACGGGTTGAAAGTTGCAGTGAAACGCTACGATACAGAAATGGATCAATTTGACAAAAGTTGACGTCATTGAGGATAGTAAGGTTATTGACGTAGTATGAAGATTGGAGAAAGCTTCTAAGGACTTTGCTTTTATTGCTTGAGTTAAATGACTTATTGGTGCCCCTCTTCACTGGTCAGTATGTTCAGATACGGGCATTATCTGATTTCGATCCTAGAAGTTTTGGTCGCGTAGGTCTTGTTTGGGGAATACTTGCCATTGATATATAAAAGAGGGTAAAGATGATTTTTTAACATTAACGTGGGCTGTATTTGTTTCTGTCCATATTTTGCCCTATTCATCAATTAGATCGAAATGCTCTTGATGATTTAAGTTAGGAGATGGAAGTGTGGTATCGTACGGTTGTAACGGAGGTGTTAGATGTATTGGCGACATAAATAGAAAGTAAAGTGGGAACAGTAACGCTCCTTTGTCCGTCTCAGTTCTGTATTGTATCTAAGAATTCATTTGAGCGTAACTTCGCTGAAAGGAACAATCATTCAGATTTTATGGTTAAGTGATAATTGGAGGGTGGAAACTGTTTTCGAGCGAACTCACGGGTGCTATCAAAGGGGAGCACAACTTGTTATAATTCGACCTTAGATAAATTGTCCATTTTGGCATGTCTACATTTTGTTTAAACCATTAACTTCTTTCGTATTTAAAAATGACTGTGGATTAGGACGAGAAATTTAATCATTCGAGCGAGATAAAATGGTAGAATGCGGAACAATAATTGTTATTTAATAACGAGTCGTTTTCCCTTCCGATGCGGCAACAATTTGAAAACACAATTTACCCGCGCTAATAAATATGTTGGGGAATAATTTATACAAGAGAAAGCTCTTCGGAACGGGGGATTGCGTCACCGACAGAAGTCAAACGTCGAATTTCCTTCGGCAATAATGATTCCCGTACGGCGATAAATTATACTTCTTCAATAATATTATTCCAAGGCGGGAGGGAACATTCAACGTTACCCTAGGTAATGCGAAGATAATAAATTATAATTGTTCTGTTGGAAGCTAATTTTCTTCTACGTGTATGATTTTTAATCTTACCACGTTACTTAACATGTGAGGATGATCATAATTAACAAAAGTTCTCCTTTTATTGCGCCATTTCTGGGAAATGGATGTGGAAAGATGTTCAAGACACATTGGTGTTCAAATGTGAGGAGGGCGGAACTTTGAATCAACGAACTCTGTGGAGATGATCAACCGATTCGAAATGGGGGAGACATGGGAATTGAATGAACGACGTGAGGGTTCTGGTTGAAGGTTTTACGCCGAAAAATCGATTTGTCAACCGAAATTGGACCAAGCCGTTACCTACATGACTTCCATAAGTGCCTGGGGGATTGCACGGGTTAAAAATAATTATAAAGCAATATAGAAGAGAAAAGTAACAAAATATTCTTAAGAATTCGGATCAGTTGACAAGCAGTAAGTACCTCGATGACTAAGGCTAGACTATCCAGCATGTGAATACCAGACGGCCTGCACAGCCGTGAGATCCGAGTGATATTGGTAAAAAGTTTCGAATGTCTTGAACAATTTGGAGGTTGAGCATCCATTTCATGCTGCTGCCATATCTGTTTGCTCCTACTCATATATTTTATGCACCCATAGCTACAAAATAATCTTCAGCTATTGACTTCATCGTATAGCCACTAATGGAACTTCTTTCAAAGGGCTAGTGTGCAAATATAAAACGCAAAACATTACCCATTTCGGTTTTCCATCATATGGAATCGCGCATCCATTGTCGTCGGGAAAAAACGAGACAACTTTATTTCCTACCGCTCCCTAAGCATATTAAACCTCATGTGCAAGTATTTGAATGATTACTGCTGCCGAAACTATTCACGTTCATGTTGCTGGTTATAACTAGAACATGGCTAGAGTTCATGCCGCATGGCCACAACTAAATCCCATTCTTTATAACCGTCTGCCAATGAGACACAAGAAAAAATCTCTCTCGGATTGTTTATTGATACTGTAAAGGCGTTTGACAAGGTTTGGCACAAAGTCTCTTTAAGCTTAATCTCAATCTTCCCGACATTCTGCATTCTAATACAATATTACCGAACATCTTCAGTAAAACATGAACATGAACGAAAGTCCTTCATTGTAGAATTTGGTGTTCCTCAGGGAAGTGCTCTAGATCCCATTTTATTTTAAATTCATGCAAAGGTATTTTCAAAATCTTATGCACTAACCCCAGCATATGACGTAACCAGGAAAAAATTTGTATATTGTCAGTTGGCAAAACAAACACTCCAAACATAATTAGATGATATCGATGTGTTAATAAATGATATAGAGTACACGTACCCTACGGCAATAAATAAAAATGGGTCACCTACCAAACGGCAATGTAATTCGATATCTGGAAATGTGGCTGAATTAGAAACTGATCCTCGAAGGAGAATAAAAGAAAAATTGTATGCAATAAGTGCGGATGCTTGTGTGCGTTAAAACATCTTTTAACATGTATTATCACCCAATCTGGCAATATTGTTGCACAATGTGGCCTTCAGTTTCCGATTCCCAATTAAAGAAGAAGCAGACCGTTCAAAATCAACTACTAAGGCTTATTACCATTATATGTAAGAAATACAATTGTCCACACGGATCGATCTAAGTTCAAGGATAAATCAGTACAGACTTACGAACACCACCACCAGGAACTTTTACCGATGTAAAGCAGCAAACAGCTTGAACAGAGAGGGCTCAAAAGGGACGATCTTCTTGCAGTAATGTGAAATAGTGAAATAAGTTTATTATATTTTTACTTGCTACTATTGTTGTTCGCCAATACCACTTAAACGGTCTGATTGAACAAACGTTAATACAACAACCTCAGCTGAGTTGAATCAAACTTAGAATCTTTAACATCCGAACTCACACCCTAGGTGGTTTCTAGGACGCCCGATTCAATGCAATGCAGATTCAGAAGTCCTCTAAAAAGAGCAATCCATACCTGTGCCTTTACAAAGGTAATTTTTTGCTATTCTTTGATAATTTGCTATTCTACCATTGTAGAAATAAAAATGGCAGGCTCTGCTCGCGCGGTGCCTTCCGGCCAAGGTACAAGTTCTCAAGCCATGACCAACAACCTGTCTCTTATACAC
>CM077100.1:31546730-31579322 GCA_039619505.1 Cimex hemipterus | reverse complement strand
GGGGGGGGGGCTGCATGGAATCTTCCCTTCCCATGGTTCAGTTTATTTTTAAGGTGACTCTGATCACACACCCGGGTGTTCCCAAAAACCTCCTATTGTTTGTATTCATGGTTGAGGGGTGAAAGTGCACTTATAGTCTTTTTAGATTTCAAGTTGTCTTCAGGACAGTAAACTTATAGAAATTTTTTTTATATAACTTTTTAGGAAAGAGGACTCAGTGAAACATATAAAATTGCCTGATGGACGATTACCATAGTTTACTAATCTTTAAATCTCAATATACAAGTGTATAGTTTTCAACATACGGCCTTTTAAGGAATTCGTTTCTTATTTTTCCTCCCTGAAGATTGGCTCATCGTACAATCCATTTTGTACCAATTTGTTAAAGGACATGTTGGAATTGAATGATAAAAATTCAAATGTTCCGGGCATTTGAAAAACCTATATGTTGACAAATAGTGAATATTTATAATAAAACTGCAAAATATCTTTGAATGATGTTTCTAACGGCCTTAAGATTCGATATTTTTTCATAAAACCGAAGGATTTTCAAAGCTATATTTCTCTTGAAATTTCAAAATTGGCCTTAAAACGATGTCTGTTGACGTTTCAAATTGAGCTGTCCTAAATTTTGATGTTTCTTGTCGAGATTTTCGTCCGTTCCTTTCACTATTTCCAAAAGCCCGAGCCGTGATAGCCTGAGAAGGATATAATTGTTCTCGATAAACTTTGAAGTGTTTCCGACTCAAGGCCTGGACAAACCGGTTTCGGACTTAACATTTCTTAGCATCTATTTAGACAATAACTTGAATTTTACACCCTCGTGAAAGTTGAGAATTCCGGAGGACTCAGGGCGATGACATGTCCAGGCATAGGAAACACTCTTATTCCCCCGGCTCCAATCGACCGGCATTCACTTTATTTGCCCGAGGATAAAAGGAAAATACTGGAAGTCGACTGTAAAACCAGGTTATAATCTTTTATATCCCTGTCTAATACACCCAGGGTTCGTTTTGTCTCTTTCTTGCGTTCACATTTTAAACGTACTTACTTACTCAGGTGATAAATCACAACGGGTTATGTTCCGGTTACATTATAAGTAAATTTTCTAACCTTTATCGTTCAATAGGTCTTTTTCTAAAAGACAACGGGTTCTCACAGGATCGTAAACAAACCAAGGCATCTAGAATATTAAATATTGCCGGGTATTCGTGATGGTATTACACATTCCTTTTGTGCACATAGATATAAGGTCATCACCCAGACAAGTGTGCAAATAACGACAAGACCCTTCCATCTATATATACAATTTTACATTTATTTATTTATTAGTAATGGCTATATGCTAATACGGCGCAGAAATGGAAAAAAAGACAAACCAAAAACTATATCAATTATTGCAATAGTATGGCAATTATGTTTGAAATGAGGAGGAATAAGGAAAAAGTGGTTCAATCTTGGATGTCAAAGAAGCAGCGAATTATATAACGGTAGAAACCGTCGGACACTTGTAATTAACTGCAAATAAGCGTACACTCACTGTAGATATGTATAATTTGCATAATAAAACAGTAGGCAACACTTATTATCGGTACCTCTCCCTTTTTTTGGTTAATTATATTTTATTTTATACTAATTGTGTCGGTATTATATTATATATTATTTTTTCGAATAAAAAGACCTTCATACTAATATTTTTTTTAATATATAGTTTCAATTAAAATAATTATTAATGTTTAATGCTCTGTGCCACTGAATAATAACCGTCAAGAACGAAATGCCTTCTAGATCTCACGACATCTTCGGACTATATTTATAGTTCCCAAAAAGAGATTTTATTACACTTTAATATAAAACGTTAATTATAACGCTTTAGTACAAATGACATAGTTTAATTATTTAGCCGCGAAATAGCGTAGCCTTGTTTTTTGTTTGACAAGTGCCTTCTAGATCGAAATGCTGGCTTAATATCATGAAACATTCAAGGGACCATACCACCCACCGGTCTATTGTACATTATATTTTAATGTACATTGTTGATTATTAAAAATATTATAGTTTAATTCACTAATCAGTAACTGACAAAGCCCTGCTATGGGGGGGAATCTACCTCCCATTTGGCATATTTAATAGATTGGGTAAAAAAATTAATTTTAACATTAAAATCACTGAAAAATATTGATGGCCTATTTTGGATTATTTCGAAAAAAATGGACAAAAACAATCTACCTTTACCTCAGCCATAACCTTTACCCATGAAGTGGAAATGGATGATAATCACATTTTCAGGACTTGTTAGTGATTCCCAACAATGGCAATTTACTAACTATTGGTATCAGAAGGCTACGATCTCGGATGATATTCCATCATACCTCATCATACTCCACCAAAATTAATATCAATGATATAATGAATATAATTGATAATTCCTTAATTCAATTGTTACGTGTTTTCATGAAAATAATTAAAAAATGAAAAGATTCTTGGGTCGAACGGTTACCCAAAAGCACTGATTAGCCCGGTTTTACGTCAAGACTTATTACTCTTGCTATCGATAGACTACTACGATTGTTTAGGGCCACAAATGCGATTGTAACAGCCATAGCGGACTAGGTAAAGATTTATCCAAACGTGAGATGAAACATGTTTTTGATTTTAATACGGAGGTGATTAAAGTTATGGACATTGAAAGCATGCTTGGTCGAAGATTATTGAAAGAGTCTAAATCGTCTATGTTGCAACTGAAAGCCGGGCACACAGTGTTGTAATTAATGTAATTAAATTATCGCCTCTAATGTTCTTTTACACCTGTGCCATCTATAATAAAATGACGTCTTTTCTCACGAAACATTCTAGCCGCCGCACTACCTTAAAAATGTTCTTTATTACCATTTAGTATAAAGTATTATTACCCATTAAAATATATAGTAATTATAGTTTCCTTAACTGGTCGCTAACTAGCAAAGCCTTCTGAAACTACTTACATGTGCTCTTCAAATCGAAACGCCTTTGAGATTTCGCGACACATTGATCTGAAACACAACCGCAATAATTATTAATGTATAACTTCAATATGCAATATTATTTATTTCATCTTATACAATTATTATAGCCACGAGCATGCTAAGTTGTTTTTCACCTGTGCCTTCTAGATCGAAATGCCGTCTTGACCTCTCAAACAGCCATACCAGTTCAACATGGTTGCTTATTACTCTTTCAGAAACAATATTAATTTGTACCTTTTGAAGTATCCAATTATTATATTATATTTAAATGGTCAGTAACTAACAAACCGTTCTAAGTTGTTGTTTACCTGAGCCTTCAGATCGAAAGGCCTTTGACGATACATTACTTCAATAATCATTGATTTATTAACTTTAATATACAATTAATCCACTTAATACAATTATTATTTTACCTAATACAACCATTATATTTTTTTAAGTGGTTACAAATTAATATAGCCATCTAGGTGGTTTTTCACCTGCGTCGTCTAGACCGAAATGCTATCTAGATCTCACGCAACATTCCATCCGACCCACCTCCTTAATAATCATTTATTAATTTTAATATACAATAGTAATTACTTAATACAATAATACTTAATACAAGTTTAATTCACTGTTCACTCACTAGAAGATCCTTCTATGTTTTTCACCTGTGCCGTCTAGATCTCATGACATATATTTAAGACATCGCCTAGGAAAATGGCTTAATTTCGCTAATATAATATTGCATCATGCAAAACAATTATTTTATTAATAAATTATAATGTATGTAATAAAATTAAATGCTTAGTGTCATTTTTTTTATACTTTCTTGTGTCGAAGAACGGCTGATGAATTTCCCCTCCTGTCCAACCATTGTGTTTTCCACAGACCAACTAACAGAAACGGATCGCTAAGTGGGCTGCTAAGTGCTCGATAGTGTTAACTCATTGCCTCAACTTTGGACGATTTGTTTCCTCGGTGAGTCACGGTTATTCTTCTCTCACGGGGAAGCCCGTCTAACAAATGGCAACACTTAGCGCGACGGATTACGGGAGATTCAGAGCGGATCTCGGGGCAACTTTACACGGCCGAATGGGGATCAGCCCCGGTCTGATTAAACGCGTTTCTCAGTGTGATTAGGTTTTCCCCCTGGCGCATAGTTGTTGATATATACATATATGACACATCTGTGACAGGATGATATTTGTTGAACTTTCGGCATTTTTAAGCCGGCGTTAAGTAAAACCTAGATGTACGTTCCCACGTTGTTTCCATTTAACTTAAGATGTTAGAAAATTGCTCAAAACAACCTATTTTTTAATTCCCTTTACTGGCCGACTAGTATCTCAGAAAAACAAACATTGCATTCTTCTGTTTTATATTTATTTATTTATTTATTTATTTTTTACGAGGGTTCCCAACAGCAGAGGTCATATAAACCCTCAGGGTGCGGGTGTTTTGAAAAAAAAGCCCATTTCTAAGTATGTCGGGTTCGAATGCAGGGCCGCTGGATTCGAACCCGGGACCTTTACCTTACAGTGACGAGCGCCGTGTCAAAGGCTGAAACTTGCGGCCACCTCTTCTGTTTTATACGTTTTTCATATGAGTAGATATGAACAAAATTCGTCTAGCATTGCATGTTGTCGCAGGGAAAAATATGATAAACGGAAAATTGTAAAAATGTAAGTAAGTACATGGAAAAATAGCTAATGTTGAGAAAATTAGAAAAGCATAATTGGGGGATATTTTATCCCACATGCGATTTCACCTTCTTTCCATCACAACCACAGATATACGTTTATTATATAAAAGAAACTCAAGCGCATAAACTTTGAGATACATAAATTGCTGAAATACGTACACTTTCGCATAGAATATTATTTGTTTATCTCATAAATCAATAGAAACAATACATCAAATTGATAATCAATGTTAAAAATCTGTTAGTAAACACCGTCAATGTACCGTTGTATTTGTTTGGAATAATCCAAAACTAAAACTAGGCGACCCAGGCTTGATCTAGAAAGTTAAAACTATTCAGTTATTTCATCGTACAATCCTATCTGTCCGTTAGGTAATTTTAGGTACGAATCTGACTAACCTCCCAATCCACTATGGTGAAGTAGGAATTTCTCGTGGTAACACCTCTGGTCCCATTCCACATTCACATTGAATTTCTAATCCCGATCCAGTGCTTCCAACATATGCCGACGATCTTATAAGTAAACCCAATCATAGTATGGGTTCGGACCATCTATCCTTTTTGCAGGAATGGTTCAAGAAATGAAGGAAAAGACTCAGCGCCAATGCCATCCCTCTATTTAAGATTTTACGTCGAATTCATTTGGTACCTCGCACACTACTTAAAAGAATTGAACTGAATAGCTCACAAGTCTACCCGAAACCCCATCTATGAATCAGTACTGCAACCAATCTGGACGTCGGATCAAAATTCTTTGAACCATTGTTCAAGCTTTTTATTCGCATCCTACATTACTAAACAACCCTTTCAACCCCATTTGACTTAGAAACCGCAAGGAGTCGTTACAGTTGCTTCAACAAATCCCTGGGCACCAATCCCAACCCCCAAATTCTGACATCTTTAATCCCCAAATTTACCACCTCTAAAAGTGGCGACGCCATTACCCACTAGTGAAGAAAGTTAATAGCCTGCAGAGTAATTATTCAGAGATACGGTCTGGTGTGATATAGGTTTCAGAAAAATATTTTCTTTCGCGTACCTACGTTTCGATTTTTATTGAGATCATCTTCAGAGCATGGAATTTACAAACATTGTTTACATTTAACAAATATATTTAGGATGAGGAAGAAAGTGAATTTATACAATGCAAAATATATTTTTTATTCAATCAAAGTAGTCAATGTCTCTAGAGTATAATTAATTGATTTATTCGCTCGTATAATATCAAATGGATGAAGACAACAAAACAAAAAATTTCCAACGTAGAACTTAATATCACGTCCCGTTTTTTTCGTTCAACCAAAGACAGCGAGATGGCCGTTGATTGAATCATTTGACTAAGGTAAATCACGATTTTTCGGCCCAAGTATTATAGTATAAAGTTTTCATTCAATGACATTTTACAATTGTCCAAAAGGTATACAATAAATTTATTTTGACATTTTGTTACCAATGTCTGTTTATGCGGTTTTATTACGATCGGATCACATTATCCATTATTTTTATCGGATTATTTTTGACCCTGTCAAACGTCTAAATCTATTACGCAATTCGTCTGGAAAATTCCATGAGCTCTCCTCAACAATAAGGAAAGAGTTGAAAAAAGAGACATTAAAATCGACAAGCAAGGTTAAAATATAATAAACACTCCTTGATATTTTTAAGTCTTCATTGAAATTTCCCAATCCAAGTTTTATAGTGTACGGTATTTAATGCCATACGGTGACAACTGGAATGAATGAATAATATCCAACAATGGTCCTTCGATGAAATTTTGCCATCGATTGTGAGCAACGGAAAATGGTCCACTTTTTTGTTTGATTTAAGCTGATTGAGCTTGATTGTCCATTATTTTGGCAATTTCGTAAAAATCTATAATATTTGTTATTTCTTTATCCATCTTATTTATTTTATCTATCAAGCCTTTTGAAGGATTTTGGTTGAATGGTTGAGAGTCGGTCCTACTGATATCAAGTAAAGAAGTGGACCTAATATGCTACCTTGAGACACTCCGGCATTTATTGTTTTTCGTTATGAATATTGATCTTCTTGGTTGAGTCTAAACAGTCTGTCAGTTAGGTAGGAACTGATAATATCGACACTCTGCTTTGGTAGCATCCCTGTTAGGTTATTGATGAATCAATCATACCAGAATCTTGTCAAAAGATTGTGAGACATCAAGGAAGGTAACAGAAAGGTAACGTCCGTTACTCGGTGAAATTGCAATTGTCCAAGAGTTATTTGATTAAGAAGTATTGGAATGATTTTTTGTTTTATTATTTTTCCCCTTTATTTTATATTTTAGCCCTGTTTTATAACAATGACTTCTGCGCATTTCCAGACGCACGGAACAAATTGCTGCCAGAATTGCTGCATTAAACAGGGATGTTAGTTTACTATCCTCTTTTTCGGCAATAATAAGTGATACGTTCATATCCTGGAGTCTTTTTAGGGGATACATTTTTAATTTGTTGTGCTACTTCTTTAGGTGTAACTAGCTTTATATTTTCTTCTTGTGGAGTGGTTTTTACCTCAGATAAGCTGCCTTTGAAGTTTTCATTAGGTTGAAAATTTTAGCGAGGTGATGGGGAAAAATTCGGCTTTTCTCTGTTGTCTCTCTTCCATGAAAAATGCTGTTTTTTTTATTTGGGCGATTGGTCTTTTACTTTTTTATTGCCTTCCGTAACCGTATTAGTCATTGGGTTCGCTTGGTGTTAGATTTCCTAGATAATCTCTGTTTGGGTCATTTTAACGTTCTTTTAATTGTGCGAGTTGCAATTGAAGGGCATTTATTTGTTCTGTTTTTCCCATCTTTTCAGTCTTTTCCTAACCGGCCAGAATAGAGAGATGGTTAGGGGTACGGGGAAGAGGCGTGAGTGAAGTTTTAAACGCTCGGTGTTTTCCGAGTCGTTCTGATACCAAGGCGTTTCCCTTCATTTTTCTTCTGACAGGGCAATCCTTGCGTAGTATACTTGGCCTACTTGTGGTGCAATTTCAAATTTCTTTTCTCTAGTTACAATATTTAAAATGTTTTTTAAGTTAGTAACATCACAATTTTGGAAGCATTATTTCCACAACACACAATTGGTACTGTCCTCTACCAACTGGCAAAGTTTCAAATCTATTTTCATAGAATAAACTATCTAAAAAAGAAACTTTTCTAGGGTGAAAGAAAATACGTCTGACTCGTTAAAAGCCATTGCGCGACGCGCTTGGGGTTTATATGAGGCCATTATTTGTGCTCAATTTAATCGTTTACGATATAAATAGGAAGGTTGTCACGATCATATATACAATCTTCCCTCTCTTCGCGTTTGTAATCACCTGGAATCTTAAACTAGGCCGAAAGTCATTTTTTAGAGGTGTAACTCGGCTCCACTTCTTTGTGTTCGTAATAACATCCCCGAAGATTAAGCTGGTGGATAATAAGGAAAAAATTAAATAAATAAGGAAAATTAGTCCGTTATTGCAAACCTTAGAATCAATAAAATAAATTTTACCGACGGTCTAAATTTTTTTTTGTCTGCGCAAAAAAACCGTTATTAACGACATAGACTGCACGCCTAGAAACGATTAAACGCTCCGCCGTTATTTCGCAAATCTGAAGTTACGCATGTGAAACGAATTTTAAAACGGTGAAAACGACAAGCTAAATAGAATGAAAACCCTTTGTATAATGAGGGAGATGATTTCCCTCGTGGTTGATGACCACAGAAGACAAATACGCCAGTTTCTAGTTTTTCTTACATGACAAAAAAAAAAAAAAAAAGAAAGAAAATTCATAAACAATGTAGACTATAACATCGTCAGCCGGCATTGGTTAGTACATTATGTTGGAAATTTGTCAGGTTAAGGCCATGCGTTACAAGATGTGTTCAGCCTTTCTCCTACTTTCAAACATCGCCAATAATTATAGGTTTGTTTTTTCATCAAAAAATAACCTACATATACATTTGAAGGTCCATCAGATCGATTAGAATTTATGAAAAAAATGGCAAAAAAATTAGCAATAGTTAATGCCATCGTGTGGTTGAGGAGCTTCGTCGTCTACTGTGTTGAAAAATAGCTTGGTTGTCTTTCTCGAATGGTTGTTCCTCATACTTAATTAGTTTTACTTTTTTCCAAAATGGCAAGTTGAATTTTGTTGCACAATATATCATTGCAGCCGTTGATTTAATAGCATTTAATAACGTAGATCTTTGCAAAATGCCTGAATGTTTACCATGTATACTCTACCTTAATACCTGTATCTTTCTATTAGCCACCAAACGTGTTTGCACCTGTTGGGCCTGAGGATAGGTCACACGCGTTTGTACCGTTTTACTGGGATGAACCCAAATTCCATTTACTGTATTGAGCTCGTATAAATTATAAAATAATGGTCGCTTTTCATGGTCGTCTATATTTACTTTTCAATACAAACGTAATATTTGACTCAAATATCATTGAACTCAGCCCCAAAACACACAGTCCTCGGAAAAATGCCTTAAAGTGTTCATGAGTTCCTTACCAACTTGAAGCACTGAACCTCTTTCAAGCTTAATTTTTTATACTTTACGTACCTGTATAACTATAAACGCAGAACCAGGTACTTCCCATTAATATGGGGTTAAATTCTCATGGTACTGAACCCCAACAAATAACTACTCATCAAGGTAAAGATTTGTTGTTTGACATGCTAGCACGATGTGCAAACTTAAATCCTCCTCACTAGCTACTACCTAGTTTTTGGCAATGTACAGTTTTTCCCATACTTTCGGGCAGGAGTTCGTTCTATATAATATCTTTGGTCCCATCCTTTACTTAGTACATGTAAGTTTCTGACATCGCTAATAATCCCAATATTGCTGGTCAATTTTGACGAAGGTGGTGCAATATACTCACAAAGAATCTTGCCGTTGTTTTCGTACAGTAGAACATTACTTTCCTTTATTCATGGCTAAAGAAATCTGGATAAATGTAAACGAAATTAAAAGTCAGCATTCCTTTCTCTTCTCTGTTTCATTCTTCAACGGTTTCCATTTGCCCACGACTTGCAGTGCGTAGAAAATGTGGAACCTAGCGAACATAGTGTCTACGACCTCCACATTCCTTACTTTCCAGCCTTACGCACAAAATATCACTGTAATCGAATCCGAATTGGAGAGACACTGACTAGTAGAATTTCCTACCAAAGCCGTTTCAACCCCAATATCACCAAATTCGTAAAACGTACAAAGGTGAGACGTATAAACAGCAAATATCCTCCGTAAAATTAGAAAATCCATGTCTATCTGAAGCTTTAAATATCATTGAACACGATCCCAAATTAGATAAACCTCCTAAAAATCTTTAAATATTAGTATGTATACATCACCCACTTAAGTGCACTTACCGGTTTCATTATGACAAATTTACTTCAAATTGTCTTCCTCATCTGATACCAAACGCATTACTAGCAAACTTCGTACTTTATATATAGCTGTGCCCTGTGAACAAGGCGCTTCCCAACATTATGCAACTACTGAACCTACAAGTCTCCTTTTGACGATCCTTAAAAAGATCCTTAAAAAAGAAAGAAAAAGACGACGACAAAAGATCCTTAAAATACTCTTAAACGTCTCCACCCAATTCTTTATTTGTGGATTAAGTGATAATTAAACCCTCATTATCAGTTCGGTTTCAGATACTGTTACATATTAGCAAGAAACATAGCCGGGATATTCTTCCCGGCATAACGCAGACGCTCTATCACGTCTGGCATAGTAGGATGCTGTATGAACTCCAAAGAATCCTACTCTACCTATTACCTTATTCATAAGTCCTTCTTTGCCTATCGTTGCTTCTGGGTAACGCACTAGTTTGGCATACTAGGATGTGTAAACTCAAAATCCGGCACACTACCTTCTACCTCAACCCAAAAATCGTCTTTTTGTTAACAAACTGTTCTTTCCATTCACCAATCGATCCTATCCGGGCAGGCGTCCCTCGAGGTAGTGTCCAGGTTACTATTCTTTACTTATTATATACCACTGACCATAATCATAATCCGTAATCATACACCCCGGGTGAAGATTGTAAACGGCTCTGCAAACCTGTCAGCTCACGAAGGCACCGTTATCACCAAGCATTCCTTCTGTCACTTTCACTTGTTGATAGTTCCTAACTCTGACTGACCACTAGTGGATCCGTGATCTGTAAGAAATAGCGAATCAGACCCTATGCCTACATCGTAGTATACTGGCTGACCTTTCCACACCAGACAATACACAATATACAAGTCAGTACAGTATGACTGGAATCACTAAATTTGGTGTTCTATATCCATTATCTACTACTCCATTTTAACTACTTCCTGGATGAGCGTTACTTTTGAATAACGTTCATCCATTCTTTCTGGGCAGGGGTCTTCCAAGAAGACGTCTCCTTTACTTATTACTGCTGACATCCCTAATTGCACCAATACTTCCATGATCACATTTGCAGACGATACTGAAGACTTACTGTCAAAGATCCTTGTCGTTAGTTACCTAAACCTTCATCTCATGATCATATTCCTCAATTGTTTTCTTCTACCTAAGGCTATGTTCGCTAAACATCATTAACCCTCTCACCTAGAATCCTCATTCTTGACTGAAATGATAGTACCTTTACAGAAGATACGTTTCTTACTTAACTCTTACACAACCAAATTTCAATTACAGAAGTGTAATCTACACAATAAACTGCTCAACACAGGCTGTATGGAAACGTGGGGCACAACCAAACTTGTATAGAATCCTATATTTCTGGTAAAATATATTCCGTCCTAAAGGTTCAATGTTACCTTGCACCATGAATGTTCAGTTGTTCATGCACCATGTTCAATGTTACCATCCACCTTCATCTTGTCTTCCTTTACCCCCTACTAACTTTGTTCATCTTTAAAACTACAATTTTCACGTGGGAGAGAAGATTCGATCTTCCTTCTCCCCTCCTGAACAGGCGATCAAACCTCAATAGCAAAAGAAAGACACTGTATGAAATTAAGGAGCTCAGTAGAAGCGTCAAACTCCTATAGAATCCACTACTTCCTATCCAAAGCACTATTTTCTATATGTCATGTTCTTCAAGTCATAGCGAGTGACAAGGCTATACGTAAGTCGGACTTTCACCACTCAAGTCATTTATTTTACTATAGTTATTATGTATACTTGTTTTAGTTTATTCTGTAGTTGTAAAATTTGAATAAAAGAGAACAAATATTGAAACAAATAATGTTATGGGTGTTGCAGTATGACATTAGTTAATTTTACGTTTACTACTAATCGGGTCAACAAATATATAATCCAATTAAATTGACTTTTCGGAGAAAACCATTTCTTCCAAAGAGTCTCCCCAAATTAATGGGAAGGGTAGAGAACCCAGTTTTATGTACGGACTTACCCTCGTGCAACACGTCTTCCGAGGGGGGGGGGCTGTTTTGACTTGGGCAACCAAAAAGCCCTAAAAATTCTTCTTACACTCTTCAACGGATTCGAGGCGTATTTTATGGAAACTGTCTCAAGGGGGGCGTTAACACTGATGAATCCGGGGAGATTTTGCTAAACGGGAATTTTATAAACATGAAAATGAAAATGTGGAAACTTGAAGGGTTTTTCCAGTAAATATTGTAATACCGAGTCTTGCCCTTTAAAAGAGTCGTTATGCTTTATAAATTCCACTTCTCTATACATGATGGATTGTCGAGTAAATTTACCGCATATTGTGTAAGGTTTTGAAACGAATTCGTTTTCGTTTAGGTAAACTTATTATTTTTCATTAATATCATCAAATAAGTAAATAAGATGAGATATGTTTATACATATATAGTCGAATCGTTTTTGAAAAATAGGCAGCGCCGACACACCAACCATATCTCGGCAACGGGAATCTTTATGCAAATTAATTGTACGATCAAATATCGATTTACACAAATCAAGAGCGTAGGTAAAAAAGTCAAACGGCGTTTTTAAGAAAGGCTGTTACGTAGTGAGACGGTTTAAATCAACCTTTCCAACATTTAGTAACAGAGAGATGTCCATTTCCTTTTTTCAGTTATTCATCGCGTATCATTAATTTGGTTTAATTAGAATGACGCGGCTCGCCATTCCAGCAAGAAGGGCAGGATTAATAGACACGTTTATAGCTTCACACGTTAAAATATCTGAATAATAATCCACTCAAGCGACCTTGGTATAAAATCCCAGTTAAGGATTATCCTATTATCCTGTCAATTGGCAAAAGAAGAAATATATTATTCAACATTTCTTCAGTGAAGATGAAAAAATGGAATTTACTTTCATACCTGACGAATAATTTTATAAATTTATTATGAACCTCTTAACACTCTACGTTCGCTAATTTTTTAACTAAACTTTCTAAAGTAAATGTCGTTACTTCTTAATTTAACTTTTTTATTTGTGTACGAAAAAAAAATAAAGTAAAATACAACAATTGTAATTATAACTTAAAATTGGTAAACACATCGTACATTTACAACTGTTTATGGTGTTCGTCCATTCCAATGGGTCATAGCACACCCATTCTAGGGGTAGGGGTAGAATAATGAGGGACCAAATTGGAAAACAGGAATGGTACTGCTGAAGAGCTGCGCCTCTACCCATATTGATGTAAGCACCGGAGATTTAGCTCAATCGTTTGTTTAACCATCCCTGGCCACTATTGTAGGGTGGACTCCATGGGGAGAAGCCCCATTTGTGTGATAACTTCCCGATAGTCCTGAGGATTTCTGTTGCGAGTCAGATGTATGGTGTTCAAACAGAGGCGAACTGGCCGCTTATCCTGTTTCGCTTCCGACCCTAGCAGGTGTCAATATAGTTCTCCGTCTCATTGAGAAGGAGAGCAACCGGGCCACAGGCTTATCAATTACCCGGACACGTGGATCTACCTGTAGACCTCGAGAACCCTGGTCGAGCGGGACTGCGACCGAGAGCACGCGGAGAAGAAGTGGGCTTTTCGGAAGGCACGCGACTGAGAATTATTTGTTTACTTCTATTGGGGAGGCCTGACGAAGGCTCGCTTGGTTATTGAGCCTCAGGTGTGCAAGAAACGCATTATGGAAGGGTGGTTGAGACGCTGAGCTTCGATCCCGCCCCAGACCTTCCATTGAACAGTGTCGTGCCACCGGGCCTATTAGGCCTTTAGAAAAAGTTCAGTGGCGGCGGTGGGAATGGAACCCACGATTGCGGGATCTACTGTCTGACGCATTAAACACTTGGCTAGTGCGGCCCCCAAGTTCATCGATTACTTTTTTACTGCTTGCTCGATCTTGTTACACCTTGTTTGCTCTGGTTCCAATCAGCCGTACTCGTCTGCGAAGATCTTCTGTGTTAGCAAGTCTACTATGCCAAACAATTAATGACGAAGTTTTTGGAGCTAAGATCGAGGCACGCTGGTTTTCAAGATGTGGCGTGTGGCATGTATAGCGAGGGTGCTTCCACTTTGTGGTCGCTGACGGCACACTGTACAGTTTCCCCGGCAGAACTGTATGCGATTCGAGAGGATGGTGGCTCTGCCTTCCTAGTTTGCATCGGCTTCCTAAGGGCGTTTACTGCAGTCCGTAGTAGGCTTTCTCTCGTTCCTCTCGTAGTGGTTTTATCGGCGAGTTACCACGAACTGGAGCTTTTCCGAAAAACGTTGGTTGTTGTCTAGGTACCTGGTCGCTTAATTCTGGAGGGTAATTAGAAGGCGGACGAGGCGGCTAAAGACGGGCCGTATCAACATCCAGAATTAACCATCGCGATCTAGCCCTCTGACGTTAAGAATGCAATAAAAAAAACATGATAAAAGAAGGTGGCAGCATCAATGGACCGGATCGAAAGAGAAGCTCTGCCGAATCACTAGTGTTGGATGAATGGGTGGCCCTCTGAATATCTGACTCTCAGAAGAAGGGTCCTCCTCACCCACTAAGTATAGGCCTTGCGAGGTTGACACTGATTAGATGCAGAAAGTACTGCGCTTAATAAAATTATATGTTTTACATTGGTATCTGTGGGAATTGTTTTTCTATTGTAGAAATTACCATATGTGTCTAATTGTTCGTGTAACTAGCGTTATGCGCAGCGTATCTATGACACAGTCGAAGTACGAATTAATATAGTGTAAAATACTTGGAACTTAGATAATTAAACGTTCATAACAACATAATTAACCTTCACTTTACAAATTGTGTAAATTTTGGGTTAAACATGTTGCAAAGTTCCATGAAAAGGTCACGCATAGATGATGTTAAAACTAATAAACTAAATATAAACTATATTATTGTGTAGCTGGGATATAAGTAAAGCAAATATTCTGCTTGGGTTGGCTTGTACGGATGAGGCCGCCGGGTAGCCGATGAAAGAGTATTGGAGTTGTATATCTGATCGGACGGGATCATGAGGTCAATCGACGCAGGTGTATTTTCATGATTGTCAATAGATAAACATCCAATGAGGATCAGATGGGTCACAGTGCGTAGAATCGAATGTGCGAACATTAACATTAGGACCGCATTGTACAACCTGAAAGAAGGGATTTCATAAAGGAGAGTTTCATAACTTTTTTTCGGTAGTATGGGAGGAAGGGCTTCGTTAAAAAAGAATAGGACGCATATCCGCCGTTTTTCAAACCTAATTTTACGAGTTTTCGATGCAGGGGATGGCACCTCTGTACCCTCGGTTCTTCAAATTTGTAAATATAGCATTTAATTGGCTTTACAATTGAATAGGTTTTTAATAACTCAACTTCTCGTGATTTCTTTTAGTGAATAGGTTTTTTTCAAGGTAGAAAATCTAGTTTAAATTTAGCTTATGCTATGATCCTATATAGGATCATCACAGGGCACTGCAGTGTCTAAGAAATATGGAGCAAATCGTGAAACGAATAGTGAAATTTAATCGTCTCGGTTGAGGCTTGTGAAAAGCAGATTTTGAAAGAGCAAAACAGCTAGGATAGCCGGATCGAAAGGGTTGTATACGACTACTGTAATAAACTGGAAATATTTTTTAGTATAAACCATAAGGTTGTCTTCCCTAATTTTGGAAAAGATACAAAATTTGAAAAAACAATTCGACATAATTTTTTATTTAAAATGGGAACTATTTTATTTTTTAAACTAAAATTTTTTTTAGGAGAATGAGTACCGCAACTTTGGAAGACCTCCAAAACTGACTGCACTAGAGTTTTATGAAACGTTGAAAAATTAACTAAATCTCATAACTAATGTTCATTAAACGCAAGTATCCATATTCTTTGTTTTCCCCATGAGGTCTGTACAAAATAATGTTTACTTCTACAGCAATTATCTGGGTACAAGATCCTAACGACCATTTTAACTAACATGATAATTTTATTTTGTCTTGTCAATCTGTCATCAATCAATTTGTTCAAATTAATGCATTCTGCCGAATACATACTAGAAATCATTTTCACCAATTTTTATTATGAGAAATGTCTGTGTTTAAAATTTTTAATTATATGTTCACCTTCCGATCTCATGGGAAAAATAGGTATTCGAGTTTAATAAACATTTACAGGGAATTTTCTTAATTAATTTATATTTTCAAAAATTCAAAAGCCGCCACTTTTTGAGGTTTTCCAAAGTTGTGGTACCCATTCTTCTCAGAAAAATTCTAGTTTCCGAAAAAAAATTAAAACCATGGGTTTGCCCATTTGAAATAAAAAAGTGACCTCGAGTCGGTGATACTTGATGTCAAAAATTTTTTATTACCGTTTTGAAATCTACGCTATAATTTTGAATGTGGCTACAATTGATCACTTTTTCGTTTCTGTTCAAAAAGTAGGGAAAACCTGTTGGCTCACATTAAAAAAAGACTATATAACGTGGAGGCCGACAAACAGCTCAGGTCATCTACGTACTGTACTTCTTTTGGTGGACTTTCACGCGTATATTTTTCAAAACTTCAGTAATTTAATATGTATTTAACTATTTACCGGTATTCAGCATACAATTTGTTTGTTTGACATATTTTGTATAGATGTTGTCTCAGAGGCCTGTAACCAGTGAACAGTTTCAACACTCCTCTGGATTTTACCCCGCCTGTCTGAATTTGTTTTGTTGAGTGTTCTTTAATCGTGAGATTTGTATGTCTGGCACCTTTGGATTTCGTCAAATTTTTGGTGTTTGAATTGAAATGATATCTTAATTATAGATACTGGTCCTAGAATTAATTTTGTAGATACTCATAAGACCTGTTTGTTTGACCTAATTTGTGTATGTGTATGTCTGGTGCCTTTTGATTTTCTCCACTTTTCGGCTACTAGATGACAGGTGACATGGAAGACGTTTGATCCTATCATCCCCATTATTGCTTCTGTCCGTTTGTCTGCGTGTTTACTTGTTCACTGGGACAAGCAATACTGGAAGGTAGGAGTGTAGGATACGGTACTTTTTCAAAGTCCACATTAAACCCGGTCGAAAGTCTGTTATTAGAATTGAAAGTCTTCTTTCTTTTATATTCACTCCTGTTGATTAGTTGTACCCTCACTTGATGAAGAGGGATAGGATTTTAGAAATCCCATTAAGATTTTTTGATGAATCCTCCTTTCTTAATAATTATGCAAGCACAATAAATATAACCATCGACTAATTTTATGTTTAGACTCTTTGATGAGATGTTTAGTTTTTACAGGGGAGATGTATGACAGCCCTCAATTAATGTTTTCACGGCTTGTCTACAGCTTGGTCAGTGGAAGACTTACTCTTGGAAGAAGGAATATTCGTGACATATGGACAAATATTATTGTGTAATTTTATCGCCGTGGACATCATCGAATGTGCATTTAATTATGACCTTACGAGTGCAAAGTAGCCATTTGTTCTTCTCTTTTTTATTCTCGCCTACACTGTAATGGATTTCATGAATTCTTTAGAACCACTTTTCTTTTTTCTTAGGTTGTAATACAACCGCAATAAAAAAGTTCGTATTTAAGCTAATTTGTGTACACGACTAAGGGTGTGAACGAACTAGTACAATCTTTTTAGAAATCCATCCTCCAACGATTACTGGGTGGGTTAATCGTATATTTATAACTGATTTATATTAAATTGATCTATATAATTTCGTTCTTTTGTTGTAATCTACATGATTTCACTCTTACAAGAATATAATTTTTTTTAACCAGTCGACCACTTCAAAACACAACTCCGTGGACCACCCAGTAAATGGTCAGCAGTTACAATCTAATTCGCCGACTTACGTTCACAAAATAGTTTCAAAGATGAAAAACGTTCGCCACTTGCCACCGGCTGGAAATAACATGCTATTTATCAAAATTGAGCCTAATATGGCGAAAGCCGAGGAAGAGAAAAACGTGATCATTTAAATATTGATTTTTTCTTTTCTGGTAGGTTTTTAAACCGTGCATAAACTTATTGTCTGTAAGTCCTTCTTAGTTTATATTTCGCAATAGAGGTAAATCTGTTTAATTCATAATATTTTCAAGTCCATAAAACCAAATTGAAATTATATTTGATGTATTTACATCGATAGCCTCACAGAATATGATCATTATGCCATTTCACATCAAGAAAATTTGTCGTTTAATTCACGGCCCATAGAGTCCGCGGGTGTAGGTTCGATTCCCACCTTCGAATGTCTACATACTAGCCAGATGTAGTGTTCCTTAAATTTGGGGCTGTCTAATCTGTACCCTTCGTAAATATCTCATTAGTTTTTATAAATTTACGAAGGGTATAGATCAAATGTTTTCAACAACGGTTTGTCTTCGAATTTTACAAAAGACAAGGAGTTGGATAGGTCGTTTGCGTCTTAGTGGCCTAAAGTGTTTATATTGGTTTTATATCGTTAAGTTTATATTGACCTAGATGATTTGAGGTGAGAGTTCATTATCAACGTGATGTGGAGACGAAGTAGTGCCGACTGACTACTCGGGTAATTGTAGTTCTAAGGACTTTTAGATGGACTATAATTTTTGGATCTTGGATGGTTTTGGGTATATAATTAGTTTGTTAACAATCATTTTTTAATCAAGACGTTAGATTTTTTGTTATATAGAGTTTCCAAAGGACCTATTTTATTCCTGTTATTTCAGTCGTATCTGTCGATTCCAGGTTAGTTGTCTGCTGACGAAATCTGTTGATATGTATAGAGTAGGAGAAGCCATCCTGCAGCAAAGAATAAGACCTAAAAGTAGTTAACGTTGTTGTTGTTCTCCCATTTTTCCAAAAGCTATTGACAGGAGGTTGCACGGCCATCTTTGCTTCAGTTGTCTAGTGAGTTTGTAGGGTAAGGTTAGGCTTGGCGATTGGAGTGCTATTAGAGGATATTGCTGAATGTGGGGTTTTATGGATTTTACGTACAAAAGGGATTTTGAGGTCATTATGATGTTGCCGTAGTAATAAGGATCATTGACTATAGTTCTAATGACTTTGAGTTGGATGGTTTCGTCGTTCCCAACATGTAAGAGCGGTTATAGTATTGCTTGGACGATTGACAATGGTTTATTGTTAGTAGTCGGAAGCCTGTTTACCTTCTGCAGGTTAATCCGTGTCTGAATTCCAAGTTAGTCTGCTGACTAGCTCTGCAGACTACTGGAGGCATATCAGTTAAAAACTATTGTCCTTCTCTCGACGATGTAAAGGACTTGAACAATGAGGTCCTGAGTGCATTGCTTTATAGGACTGTAGGTTCTATTAGATAAACTCCGACCTATTCAAATTTTGGCGGGAAGAAGAAGAACCATCTTATCCGATGGTAAGAAAGCCGACAGAGACTAATATGTTTACTGTTGGTACAGAAAAAGTCAAGCCCTGAAGAAGTTTACACATTAGCGAAATATTGATGTGTAAGGACGTGAAGAAGCCGACTGTACTAACATAATCCTAAACCAAATAGAACTCAAGATTGCGGGTACAGTTTGAGAACAACATCAGGTGACAACTGCGCAAGGAGCAAAATATTACCAATATGATTACGTAAACTGGAAAATTTAGGAATACGATAACGTGTGATGACCCAGTATGTAGATTCAGTGGAGAATATGTTCTTCAAATGCGAAGCAATCCCTTAATGGAGAAATAATCTAGGGTACTATGATCTGGGTATAACAAAAGCAGCTATGTTCTACTAATTTTAAAGAAAAGGATGGGGATCAATTGAAATGAACTAAGTAATTAGGAAAATTATAATTCAAACTGCTGCAGCGATTGAGTAATGACTAATCATCCAGTATCTGCATCATCATGACTGATTTAGCTCTACCATCTGATTATAAATTTTAGTTTACTTTCATATTAGAATAACCTGTTTATTCTACTGGGCAGAATTTTTTTCTCTGTTAGATCATTCAAGCCCCTCACCAGTGAATTCTGTAATACATCTGCTATAATTTTATTTTTATTTTATTTATTTATTTATTTTTTACGAGGGTTCCCACCAGCAGAGGACATAGAAACGCTCAGGGTGCCAGTGTTTTTGAAAAAAAGTTGGATTCGAACCCGGGACCTTTACCTTACAGTGATGAGCACAGTGTCCAAGACTAAACTTTGCGGCCACCGCCGCCCCTTGCTATACTTTTATTAAAAATTTGTTTATTATCACAAATTACATGAGTGTGGGATTTTACGAATGTTTATTTCAGATTTAACTTGGAGACCATAGCTCGACGAGAGATAAAAACACCAGTTATAAAGCCACCTCTACAAATAAATAATTGCTTCTTGAGTTCCCCCGATCTGTGATATCCAGTCATTGCCTCTTTCACGCCGCTAATTTCCCTGAGCGAAGGGAGCGGTAAATCAAGTTTAAACAAAGAGGGATAGAGAGAAAATAACACCTTGGTGAACCCGGTGGTATCTTTAGCTAACTGTTGTAGGGGCGAGGCCAAGGATCCGATAGCCATCTACCTTAGGAGAAACTGAGTAACCCAGGAGAGCGGGACCATCTCGAGTCCGCCATCAGATGATATCGGCAACTTAATACGCAAGACTTCGCACATCACAAAACTCAAGATAGTTGGTTGTAAGATTCAATGCCCCCGAATCCCGCACGAACCCAAACCGCAGATTGTACACCTTCAACACGGCTATTTAGATAACGATCAAATTATGTCCTCTTTAACATCACCACTTTTTCTTTTCTTTTCTTTTCTTTTTTTAAATCAATTTTTTGCTTGCTTACTAGTTACCTAGAATTGAAGATTCTAAATATTAAAACGGTTAGCTGCGCCGTTGATATTGATTTTCGATCTAGGTTTAAAAATGATTAATGTAATACTAAAAAGGGCTAATTTTGGTGCAATAAGGGTTAAATCAAAATTAAAAAGTTTTAATTTGAACGTAAAAAAGGGTTAATTTGAAATATAAAAAATGGTTAATTACTTTATATTCTAGGCACATTTTTATATAGAATAATTTGCTACTTAGAAGACGATACAAATTATTACAACTTACTTAAAAGTGGAAATAAAGAGTATACACATTAAATGAAATTATATACAAATACTTATTCCTCTTGCCAAGTGGGGTTTGTTCAAAAATAATACAATTGGACTCTTAAAAACTAAACAAAAACGAATTAAACGTGTGAGAAGGGGTTTTTAAGAGCCCATTTATTTGATATTTTAAGAGAATTTCAAATTGCAAGAAAAATTATTTGTATTCTTCTTTTAAGTAATTTTTAATTTTAATTGTACTTAATTTTTATATGACGTTCTAAATGTGATGATTGTTTATATAAATGCACGAAATATATTTTACGTTCTTCGAGGTTTTTTAATGTTTTTTAAAAAAAAAGGGGAGGTTGGAAATTAAAATGGGCTAATTTGAAATAAAACGGCTTATTGGAAATTGAAAACTGTTAATGTGGAATTGGAAATGGTTAAATTTAATGTAAACGATGGAAAAATGGTTAATTTGAAAAAACGTAAAAACCGTTAAAGTCTGAACATTTGATACCTTTTTTTTAATGTAACATAGTAGTAGTAGAGAAATGTTAGAAATTGTAGATTTAACAAGCCCTGTTATTTTACATTTAATTCATTTCAAATTAAAAGAAAAAAAGCATTTTTATTTGCATTTTTTAATGTAATTTTTAATTTGAATCGATTTAAATTTCAGTTGTCTCTCTACAAGCCCGATTAATTTTTATTTTTCAAATGCAGTAATTTTTCTTTACTTGTTTATATTGCGTACCATCCCCGACGTTTAATTTGAAAATAAAAAGTATTAATTTAAAACTGAAAGAAAAAGGTTAATTTGAAATTAAATAGTGCCGTTTTGAACGGAAAGAAAGTAAAATTGAAATTAAAATTTGCTGATTTCTTTATATTTGAGACTTCTTATATAAAATAATTACTCTTAGGAGAAAAAATGTAAATTATTTACACACAAGTTTTTATTAGAATAATGAAAGAAATTATGATTTTTATGAGCCAAATTATTTCAAATTTTAAACAAACATCAAATTAACTTTTACAGGTTCATTTGTGTAATAGGTACGTGTTATTTATGGCCCAATAAACATAAAGTGGTCATCGCCATCCCCCCCCAGCTTTAAACTTAAATTCTTCCATGTTTTTTTCTTTCGCCCATCCTTCTCACTGACTCTGACATATTTTGTCTCCTGTTTTTTTTAGATGGCTAACCTCTCGAAGGTACCGCAGGTTGTCAAAATACTATTCAAAGGACAAGAAAAACCACATTTCTCTAGTAAATCATCACAATGTCAAATTAAATAAGAATAATTTATATATATACATATTTAATTTAATATAATTTTTATTTTAAATGTCTTTAAATTTCATACAGGCTGCTAAATTACTGAATTACTTTAATTTAATTTTTATTCTTTAAAATGGACGTTACTTTACGTGCTTACAGTTCATATTTTTTCCTAGGTTTTATGGTGTTTTAAAGAAAGGGGTTATTTCAAATTAAAAAGGGTTAATATTAAATTAAAAACCACTAACGCCAAATTCAAAATGTTTAATTTTAATTAATTGTAATTTTAATTTGTGTGTGCAAAAAAGGTTAATTTCTGTGAATTTGAGACGGTTTTTAAATAGAAATGGTCTTTTAGAAAAGCATATGAAAATTAATAGTAACTAAAATTAAAATTACTTAAAATTAAATATATGATTTTTAAGTTTAGTAATTTAGTAGCTTTTTTACTCTATATTTATTTATAAAACAATTTTTTTTAATTTAAGATTTTTTGTGTTTGTTCGGTAGAAGGGATCATGCAGATTGGGAGGAGTTTACTAGAGTAATTAGTAGGCGGACTATTTTAATAAATTGAAGATCCCTCTTTGTTTATACAAAATGTATACTTTTTTTCACAAATCAGCTCGTTAAAAAGTTGTTAATTGGACAGTTAAGTATTGTTTTCTTTTCAGCTACAGCTCAAATATATTTGATCGATTCAGTAACGAATCTATTAAATTTGATTTGTATGGAGGTATAAGTAACAAAGACAGATAAAAACTGTTATTAAGACAACAATGACAGTCTATCAAACAGTAATTAACCGATAATTGGAATTATTCCAGTCATGTAATCGGCTTAATCTTAAATGTCCAATGTTCAATCAATAAACACTCTGCAATTAATTATAGCCGGTAATTATGGACTCAAAGAGTGACATACCCAATTGAAATCCAAGAAAAGAAAAAACAATATAGATGAACAGACATAAAATCTTAGAGATTGCGGAATCATTAATTCCTCCATTTCGACCGCGTCCCCTAATTCGAAGGGTATTTTTCAAATTCGGCGTCACATAACAAACCTCCATGAAATTCGAGCAGTTTGATTAGAACTTTTGATAATAGGGAAACTCCGAAACCGGTCCGAAACAAAGGACCGTTTTTTTACCTACTACCTCCTTTTTTCTCAACTTCCAGGGCCTACGTCTTCTGAAGGCCGAGTTAAGTTTTGTTCCCTGATTAACGGTATATCCTGTTTGCCGAATACGTCGTCTTGAAATGGCCAAAGCTTTCCCTAAATTAAATCACGAGAAGACAAAACGATAAAAAAATTCACCGAGTGACTCAACTTGTACACCGTTACGATGGATACGACCTCGAAATTTATTATTGGCTCAACTATCTTAAGCAAGGTGCTAAAACGGAAATACATATCCTCCTGTCGGTAGGCAGTTGTAAATATTTTTTGGTAAATATTATCAAACGTGAAGTATACTGGCAGACTTTCCCACCTTCTCGATTTATCTTTGTCCGATTACACAAAACATTCGCTAAAATTGAGTTCCCTTAAACAACTAATCTCTGATAAGAATACATCCTGTTTTAGCTGTTACCCGTCAAATCAGCCCTTTCTTCCTTCAAATTAACCCTTTTATGCATCAAATTAACATTTTTTACTTTCAAATTAACAAGTTTTTAAATTGCAAATTAGCCTCTTTTTAACTGGAAATTAACGCTTTTAGATAGAACAGACTCTAGAATCTCAAAATGATTTTGATTTCATATAAAAAAATACACAAATACTTATCAAACTTTACCATGAAAACCGAAATTTCATGTGAAACCGCACGATAATTTATGTTATGCCTACGACAATTTTCCGTTCTACATTTAAAAATTGGTTATGTTTGTAAAATTGTTCAAAAAACGCAATTCATTTAAAAAATTAATTTTGACTTAATGAATTTTTTTTTAGCAACGCTCAACCATTTCTCCAAATATATGAATGATATATTTTCTCTTCTGTTTATTAAAAAAAATACTTTTTACGTTTGGGAATGTCTAAAATAAGGCAAATTCTTTCAATAAAATAATTTTGATTTTATAAAAACGTACCAACCGACCATGGACATTTCATGTGAAACCACTGGATAATTTATGTGTATTTTTGTCTGCTATAATTTTCAGCTCTGGCGTTTAAAATTTACATAGACGTTAGTAATTTTTTTAAATACATATTGTTAGGCTCAAATCAACAATATATATATACACACAATTGAGCCTCTCATTTCTCGCAGCCCACCGGCAATCCCAGCTATTGCACTTTAATTTACAATTTAATTGTACTAACAATAAATTGCCGGCAGGCCTCGAGATTCACCCAATCCAGGTGTTGACAGTCCGTGGGCAGACCTCGGTCTTAACCTTCCAGCCACCGTATTGGGCTCGAGGGTGATTCTGTGAACAGCTAGCTATTTAACATCCAAGACATACAGTTTCAAAACCAATAATATTCATGTTCATTATTAGTACATTCTCTTCTATTTACATCCCATTCATTCGATTAGGCTCGTGGCACAATCGATATTATTCCATCACCTTTTACGCATAACTGACCTAATTGAGTGTCGATGGATACTCAATATTCAGCCATCAATCTACACCACACGTTCATGATAATAATAACTCACGCAAATAAATACTTTCATACATACGTACACAAAAACTATCATTTTTAAATAAAATAACGTTTTCCCTCAAAAAACGGGACCTAAATACTCGCTGCGGTGATCAAACACGATCTTCATATCGGGTGGTACTCCAGCACGTTCTCTGTTGTAATTGCAACCCTTAACTTGATGGGGGCACATCTTTCTCTAAATGCCCGTCACATACGCGGTCTTTGGCGAAAAAGTGAATGTCCGTTTGTCAACTCTGCATGGACTATCCTTAATCGGGTGAGGATGACCCCTCTACAAAGTATCAAATCTTCGACAGTGGTGCTCTTGATATGTGTGAGCTTCCTGCCGACTCGGCTCCTCAGACTGGCATGTTTTCGACGGCCCACTCGTTGCGCCTTTGTTGGTGGGATACCACGAACTGGAGTGTTTAAACAAAACGGTGGTTGCTGTCTGGCTACCTGGACACATAAGTCTGTTGGTTAGGAGAGTTTTTTACAAAATTAAGTACCTTCTTTAAATAAAATGATTTTGCTTTCATAGAAAAATACTAAACATTCCGTGAATACATATTTAACATATGTGAAACCACCGGATAATTTATGTTTATATCTAATGTGCAACATTTCTTCACTTCTGTTAAAATTAGTTTTTACTCTTGGAAAAGTCTGTAGAAAAATGAGGTAAAATCTTTGAATAAAATTATATTCATTTCATGCAAAAAATAATCATCAACCGTGAAAACGTACATATCATGTGAAACAAACCGATAATTTATATTTATTTAATTGTATTTTTTGTCTTGTAATAATTCAAAATGGCTCAATGCATGGAAATATAAATAGAAAAATAGGAAAAAAATTATTTTCATATAAAAAATACTAAGAGACGTTTACGTTGAATGAGAAAATTTCGTGTAAAACCACCTGAAAATGTTTATTTATGTATGCTAATAATTTAATGTTCCACAGTAAACTGATTGGCAATCTATAAGCCGTCTCGTATTAACTATGAGTTATGATGCCTTTCAAAGCATTTTTTTAAAGGACGATACATTCTCTTTCAGTACAACTACCTGCTGTTATCACTTAAAAGGGTTTTATTTGATTAATAGAAAAAAAATCTAATAATAAGAAAACATTTTAACTAGGATTTGGCGACATCCCGTGAAAAATGTAAACGAAACGATATTCCAAACAATTGTCTTGCAAATGAGATGGAGGATTATGTACTTAGTGGCAACTCCCTCCCTACTATTATTCCTGTAGAGGGGGTGGTTGGTGGAATGCAGAGAGCCACCTGTTAGTTTCCGGGTTGCAATCGGACCACTCCTCATATTTTATAATTCTCCTCTTTTAATGTTCGTAATCTTGTAAAAGTCGGGTCGACGACCCAGCCTACCTTGTCTCCCCACCTGTACCACCATCGTCAGGCAACAACTTACCTATTAGGTTAAAAGAGAGAGAAAAAATAAACAGATATTTCAGCATATTGCGTCATTTTTACGCTAAATTTTACACTCTGGACCTTTTTTTTTTTTTTTTTTTTCAAATTATATATTATATTTTGAAGTGGTCGTGCATTTTGTTGTGTATTGTGTGTAAATATACCCAGTCTATTCAATTTACCGTGTGAGAAAAATCGTATATTGCAACACAGGCTTGGAGATAAACTAATTCTGAAAACAATACTGTTCAGGCAAATCTCGCAGACTGTCAGCAAACAGAGAATTTGGTTCCACGCCATCTTCAGTAGTCTGCGATTCGCTAGGATCTTTTTTACATCATTTGCTATCTGTGAAATGAAACTGGGTAGTTTTAAATCTAAGAACTTCTGTATTTTAGATTAAAACTGATCATCTCCGATCCGCGCTATCCGACTCTCGGCCTGTAATAATCAGCGTCGAATTCGGTTCATCTCCAACACGTGGAGATCGTGGATTAAACTATTGTCGACATTTTTTTCAGTTCGACTTTTCAAACCGACACTTCTATAATAATAATAATAATAATAATCAGTCTGTGCATTATTTATAACGTCCCAGTAGCCAAGGGCGCTTTTCGGTGTTTGCGACGGTCGTTACAAACCAGTTTTTCACTGGCAGCAAATAAAATTTCTCCACATTTTATCCTTTCATGCCAATTTATACCTTAATTACAGTACTTAACTTTTTGTTATCATTCCCCGAGCGTGATTACTACCCTATTCACGATAGGTGATGCAGCAATGGAATTATAATACATACCCTATATACATATAATTAAAAGCAATTTAACTTCAAACTGACTAAATAAAATAGGATTAAGTTTCTTTTTTTATGAAAGTAAAGATAATCAACGGTTCAAAAACAAACAATTATAAATTTGCCAATTATAGAAAATGTAATGTTCGAATGTCAGCTTTTGGGTTTGGTATTAGTCATATCGATGGAAAGTTGGGTTATTGGATCGTTCATAATATCCGTAGTGTTAATCGTGAAGGTTAGGTCACTCGAGTTTATACCATTTTACTCAGGTGAAGGATTTGCTGCACACCTTCGATGGACCGTCTTATGATATATAATATAAATAATATATTATATATGATATATAACATAAAGGACATAACTGCGCCAAACTAGGTGAAGGCGGGAGACTTGGACGGTATCCGGGCAGCATGCCACCACCAACACACAGGCCGATGCACGCGGCCATGGGTCTCGGAACCCGAAGCTAACAAACGCAAATTACCGTGCACAACACACTACACAGGCAACACACAGTTCTCATCTGGATGTTGCGATCTCCCGTTCAGCTTAATTGTTCATGAACCCTGCACGTGTGAGGAAATCTGGGTTTGGGAACTCCCGGACCGCGAGATAGTACAGGGAACCGAACCCCGAAATAAATACCGAGGAGACTGTCCTGTGAACACTAATACTACCAGCTGGCGAGTAGATGATTTTCGTGCTGGACGTTGAGGCGGGACCTATGGAGGCCACACAGGTTGTGGAGAGATTGGCGCTCTCGAGGTGGCCGGAAGGTCGACTTCAAAGGCTGAGAATGGTACACACATGTCATAATACATCTTTACTGACAACACACAAAATTTGGTCTATAATGAAAATGAAAGAAAATAATCCAGGAATAAATGGGCCCACTCCGCTCAATCCGGCCTCAACGTGCCCTACAACAAACACCTCTCCCAACACAACTACTTTAGGCACTTCCTTTTAGCACCCTCTGGCGAAAAGAAAGTCAGTAATTTAGTAAGTAACATTAGAGAGAGTAGTCAACGAAAGGAGACCTGTGTCTGAGACTAATGCCGAGTCAACGGCAAAGATAAAAGAGGGAAAGAGAGAGAAGAACAAGACAGAATAGAAAACGCAACCGAAAAGCTTCGCGTTTCGAAACCGCGGGGATTACTCCTCTTACTGAAACGTTTGTGACTCTAGAAGTGACAAGGAGCGCAGGGGATCCTTTACAAGAGCACAAAAGAAAATATTAGCAATATAAGCTCTGTAGTCAAGTGCCGGGATTGAAACACATGTATTGGTGTAATTGAAAAACAAAAGGAAAAGATGCTTATAAGATTAAAGACCCTTGCTGGACGTGAAGTCGAGGTTACCCCTCATTATAGATTGAATACCTCAAGGGGGTAGTAATGTACCGTTACCTTACGAACAACAGCGTCACTGATATAAAAAAAGGCTTCGAGGACCAGGTGATAATTGAGGTGAGGTGGATGAATACTCGCCGGAACTGACAAGTTGTCCCATCCGCGAATCTGATCCTCACATTTGACCCACCCAGTGCCATAAAGTAAAAGCTGCGTTTTATAAATTAACGGTCAGTCCATACATCCCAAACCCCCAGAGATGCTACAGGGATTTTATCATATATACCTGAGATGCCAGTCGCCCCAAGAGGACTGCGAGTTAGGTATGGAGTCGCATCTAAAAGAGTCCGGGTGTAACAACTCGCCCACTTGCGTTAATTGCAGCGGCAATCATACCTACCTACACGACTGTCCTGTCGAAAAACGAGAAATACATACACTAAAAGTCTTTAACAATATGATTTTTCTAGAGGTCAGGACAGTTGTTGAGAGCAGAGGCAATTCAGGGACGTTTGGCCAGGCAGCAGCACGCCCTCCTCTGGGGCTGATGGCTCCAGAACAGCAATCCTCAGGAAGGAGCAGCCGCCAATGCTCCCGGTGCCGAAAATTAATAGTGGCTAACACCATTTACATACACTAAGGGTTTGGTGACATCCTCTTCATAAACGAGCCTGGCACACAGTGTCAAGGGCATCCTGGAAAGGAAGCCAAACACCACAAGGACGGCGATGTCCCCACCTAAGCTTCTGCCTCCTTTGCCGGAAGCTATTACTCTATCAAAATCGTCCCGAATAAACTGGGTGACGGACTTAGAGGCAACGTCTGGGTTAGACGCTTCTTCAGCAGCCCCTGATACTCCGGCACGAAGGAAAAAGTTGTAGCCGAGGTTTTCAGGCCTTCTCCATGAAGGTGCACCCAAATTCCGGGCGCAGAGCCCACGAAGGATTAGCCATCTGGAGTTGATACCGGCTATAGGAGGTAATAGAGAAAAAATAAACGCTCAGTGGAACTCAGTGCGAAGCCAATGGGTTTTTTTTATTGAAAATAATATGAAAAATGTATTGCAATGTGTTTTGTCCTTTCAACAGCGTCAGCCAAAGGGGAGTTGGTTGTTGTGAAGCCCTCCTGTTCGACAGAAAATTGTTTTAGTTTTATTATCTACTTCTACAGTTATAAATCTCCAATAAAAATGTAAAAAATAAGTATAACTCCTCCAGTTGATAGTTTTAGATCGCCTAGGTTTGTATTTTATAAGAAAATTTTGCAAACTACAGTTATAACTGAGAAACATTTTGTTCACATGTTTGTATAATTGTTCTTGTTTTTGACCATAAATGGCACACATTACGCTGGATATCTCTGGAAGGATGCGAATAGGGCATTCATAAAATTCGAGCTCAGAGTGAAAATTCCAACTTTCTCCGGATGTCCAACCATGGCCGATTGCTTTGTCCGCATCAAAAGAATTCTCGGTTGTTTTATAACATAGAAAATAAAGATAAGATATTTTTGAAAATTAGAATCGTGCATTGAAGAAGTAAAAGAAGAATTTTTTAAACACATTTAGTAGTATTATTGGAAGATGACATCATTGCCCTCTTGTTACTTGCATATAAAAATAAGTTTACCTTTAAAGGCAGTGCCATCTTTGCCACCTTGACACAGTCTGCGTCACGTCAAGCTAGAGCAAATATATTAAAATATATTAATCAAATAAATCTGTTATTGTTAGATGTAGAAAGATATTTCACTTTTAATATGCCGCGACGCGCCGCATGTTAAAAGAAATACGACAAAGTATTGAAAGGTCGGTTTTATTTGTTAATAACTCAATAATTTCCATGCCAACCAATCAGTAAAAGACGGCTTTTATGATAACCTTATTTTTTCTAAACTTTAGCTTCTCTGACACCTCTTTTCTACCCTGAAAATAAATCAATATAATGCATTCACTGTGAACTTAATCAGGCAGGCTAACAATTAATAAATTTTCACTTTTCTGTACAATAAACCATTTGAAACATATATTTTTAGCAGTTTGACCAAATTGCTATCAAAAGCGGTGGTCCATTTTTTTGGTAATAACCAAATATAAGATCGTGCAACATTCAACAAATGTTGCACATTCTTCAATATCCGTTATGGACGGCTGTAATGTGTCCGTCATTACGTTCGAATAAACCCCTTTGTCCCAGAAGCTATCTAAATGTTACAATAGAGGATGACGCGCACTGATTTATTTGCCGCCTGGCGAAAATCTCAGTCACAAAACTCACGGGATTTCCTGCTCAACTTTCAACAACATTTCTAAACGTCGTTTCGCTGTAAGACAACATAAAACCTTCAATTTTACTTAGCTGTCTGACTGTATCCGTGCACCTCGTATTCTCTTTATCTCAATACCTCGAGTGCATAGATCAACTTGGAAAATTGATGCTGAGGAATCCAGGGTTTTGCCACGTCAAAATTCGATACTTTAATCCCTTGATGATCGCCTTTCTATTGGATCAGATTTCATATTTTTATTATTTCCTTTTAGTCTTAAGAACTTCCACTTTCATTTGACATCCTCTGGATGTATACATGACGTGGTATTAGTTCCAGTATTGAAAAAGTTCGGTAAGTTTTGTCCCTGTGATGTTGTCAGGCATCCTTTGTTAGAGTTTGAGCTTAAAACGTTTTGGCCCATATTCGCTATGTTCTTTGATTTTTGTATTGTTTTGTCCATCTTTTACAATAGTTCGAAAATATTTCCAGTTACTTTGTCGCCCTATGAAAAGCTGTTATTTTTTAATGAGGGTACATTTGGTTTAAGCTTTCCTCTCTTTCTGACGGCCAGTCACCAAAGTTCTCCATATTTGAGAGCACTGAGAAGGAAACAACAAAACCCGTTCCATAAAATTTCCCCTGTATTATTACTGCAAGGTTTTCCGCATAACCTTTGGTAAGGTAACCTAACATATTTAACACTATAATCAGGTCGTAAGCTACAATAACCGTACTTAGTGACTATTTGACCCCTCGGAACATCCTTTTTGTTGGATTAGTGTCATTGATTGATATCCTTATTTAGCCGTTTTTTTTTACTCTTTAACATTGATATAATCTAGTTTATAGCTCTCCAAACAATTAACAAGGATAATATGAAAAAATGAGTACTAAATTAAAAACAATGCATTTTTACGTCTTTTTTTTCAAACAATAAATATTTGATTTGTGTTTTGAATTTTTAAACCATCAACTGACGATTAAAACCATGCTAAGTTGCATTTCCGGCACGGTTAGAAACAACAAGTTGTCTAATCTAATAACTTCATAGAAAGAATTTCATCTTCACGGGCGCAGGGTTAAAAAAATATTCTCGATTTAGATCGCTAATTAAGCAGGAAGTAATGATGGAAAATAAAAATATCTCCTCCCCCTTTATTTAGAAAACTGGTGCAACGGTAGGAGATTCGGCAGATGAAGATCAGGTCGGCTGATTTCAATTAGGCTCACCTGCTCTTCCGTTCACTTGAGACATTCAGCAGAACCGTTAGTTGCTCGCGGATTTGGACCACTTCCAGGATCTAGTTTTATTGAAAAACATATCTTTATTTATTTATATATTCTATTTTGTAAGGGGGACTTCTCTTCTACGCCTAAAAGTTTGAAAAATGTATATAATATAAATTCATAAATGTAGGTGAAAGTGATCAAACTCAAGTATAATAGATTTTTTGACCGATGTAAAACATTTTTAAGAGGCTATCACAGTAAAAGACAAATCTGTTCTATAGATAGTGGATTTGGTACATCGACTATTAATTTATTCATTGAGAAAGATTGTCTTAATTACTTCTAGATCGAAAAGCCGAGATTGGTAGAACTTTGAGATTCCTTAATGTTTTATATATATATATATCTGTCTCGGCTCTGATCTGCTGAGTCGAGAACG
>CM077100.1:31511170-31528592 GCA_039619505.1 Cimex hemipterus | reverse complement strand
ATATTTGAATAATTATCCGTTAACGGTCACTAATCTCTACACATTTCATATCAACATTTAGTTGTTATTTACCTTAGTGCTGCACATTGCTCCTAGTAGAAACAAAAACTGTTGTCAAAGGTATAACAGTTCCTTAAAATTTGTTATTGTTGGTGAAGCTTGGTTTTTAATTGTGAAAGAAGAGCATTTTTTCAAAATTACAAAAGTCAGTCGAAAGATAAGACTAGTCTTTGATTCAAAATTCAATCCTTGATTTGTGTGATAAATTGTACGAGAAAATGGGAGAAGTGCTCGCTGAATGTTTAAACCATGGACAAATTAAATCGCATAAATCGTTGCTCTTTTACAAATATCTGAACTGACCCAATAAGCAGGAAATAGGACAACTCGTCGTGACTCCAGTAATAGGATGGAACGTAAAAACATAGGAAAGTTTACGAAGATCCCATGCCTCCAATATGAATGAGGGTATGATGTAGGTCAGATATTAAAAACGAAAAGTATTGGTCGAATTTAGTTAAAATGTATTTAAAAATAAAAATACGTAACAAAAGATCGGCTATCCATGTCATGCCGACTATGTCTGTCACCTAAGTTTAACGACAACGATATATCTAAATTTTTATCGATTCAACTTTATAGCAGGTCCAATTCCATTATGCCTCTTCTGTACAGTGGTCTACCATTGGGTCTTCATGTTCATCCGTACACTGGTTAGTGATGGGCTATTGTGTGATAGCACGGGGTTGGTGTTTACTGCCTATGTCGTTTATGAAGGCTGACTTCTTTGATCTGTTTAGTGAGACCGTTCCCAAAGCCAATGGACTCTAACGCTATTTCCAATCTTGGCCCATATGGACCATTAAAGGTCATCTCCCTTCTACACAGTTTATGCAATAGTGAAGAGGAGCCTTAGATCGAACAGTGTAAGTAGCCGATTCTAACAAACCTACGGTACTTAACATAGGTAACAGGGGAAACAATGGCCGTGGACATCCCCTACTACTTTTTCAACAGATGATAGAATTTCTGCGCATTGATCGAAACAATTCCCGATCTAAGGATTCTCCGGAACACTCGTCGGATTAAAAACTGGTTTCAGAATGGAAAATAACTATTGCAGGTAATTATTTAGTTCTTGAATTTAAATTAACGACTATTTTAAAGTCAGGGAGAATTTATTTTCGCCTTGACTTGAAATACACGTTTTACTAGTACCGCAATAAATCGAAGAATAAGTTAAATGTCGCTAAATTCTCATCATCACACGGATGTTTATTTTTATTTTTATTTTTCAACAAAGGTTGGAGATTTCATCGGTTTACACATTTTTGAAATAATCTTTATGTACTCAGTTATCTACAGTTTCTTAAGGTGGTCACAATGTTTTCATGGAACACTGACTGAAGCAACTTCACTTGTAAGTTATGCAGAATTATCAATGGTAATGATAATCTAGGTGTAATAGCCCAAACTATTTTATATTCCTATTGGGGGAATGTTTGTCTATTCGCGTCCACAATGAAACTCCCATTTTTTTTGGAACGCCGAGTTTATTTTTAAATAAAACTATATTATCATATACTGATAATGTTGTTGTTAATTTTTTTCATCTGATCCCCTCCATTTCACAGCATAGACAACCAAAAGCTCACTTTCGTAAAACGTAGACTTTATGTATTTTTATAACAAGTATCGATCTCGAGGTTCTGCCTCAGCTGTTACAATACCCAGTTAAAATGAAACACCTAGTTTTTAAATTTTCAAGAGCGTAAAATTATAGGTGCCGAGTAGGTCAGTCACTCTCGGTAGCAGTGAATTGATGGAACTGTGGTGCTAAGAGTCCAGGTTGAATTTTGCACAATCTCGTTCATTGGACAAGACGTTACTATATTTGCATTCTAATTCGTAGCGATTCTCCCAACTAAACCAGTTTCAACACGGGAGACGAGTTCATGAGGGTCAGATATAAAACCCAAGTACAAGTCGGCCGGTGCTACTTTTTCACGGTACTAATTTCCATGGTAATACGACATAGCATACGTTGATTAAATATTTTAAACAGTGTCGGAGGCCTGAACTAAAATCATAGTTTAAAGGATTATCGCGCCCCTCCCTTTTAATCTCCTCGCCAATCATTTTGTCATTGCCGGTCCTAATCAACCCTCAGTCGTAAATCACAACTGTGATAACTTTGAACCCGAAAGGGAATAGTGATTCTCTTAATATAATATCCTGAAATATATAGAGGCAGATGATGTCGACAATAAAAGATCCTTTAATAATGGTATATTACGCTTAAAATTTGTCTCTTTTTTCTCAATGAAGACTGCGTGGAGACGACACACTACTGATTTATTAGTCCTTCTAGCACATTGCAGATACTATTTCATTACCTAAACCGTAACATTTCGGGCCCATTAAAGCAAAGCTATAACTCATGAGTAGAAGCTGAAATCCCAAAGAAAGAATCTGTCATTGACTTTGCATGAAATAGCGTGCGAACTGTTTACAATGGCAGCGTGGCCATGCGATGCCGTGCGAGTAGAAGCTGAAATTGCACAGAAAGAAAATATTAAGGATTTGACAAGGATTAACTTAAAACCTGTTTACACGACGACCGGAGCCAAACGACGATGCTATTCCGCGCGATGCAAAGGGATTCCTTGAAAGAAGAAATTAAAATTCACTATTCACTCAACTTATTATGTAATAATGTGTGGTCTGGTGTAATGTAGGTTTCAGAAAAACATTTTCTTTATTGTGCCAACGTTTCGATCTTTATTGAGATCATCATCAGGGCCTGAGATTTACAAACATGTTTACTTTTAACAAAAACACGTAGGATGTGAAAAAAGTGAATTTATACATGATAAAATATATATTTTTTTTATTTTAAAAAATGGCGTTGGCACGACAAAGAAAATGTTTTTCTGAAACCTACAACATATCAGATGCGGTCATCTTACGATTTCTGAATAATTATTACGTAGTAATTATTTGCGTTTATGACTATGCACGTATATACGTATGCGATAAGATAAAAGCAGCCACAAGTCGCTGAGATGCGAATCCTGATTATACGATATTACAAATTTGACAAAAAGAGGCAAAATTCGAAGGTGAGGTAAGGATTTGGACGATAACTTAAGTGGACGTAGCAACGGCATACTGAGCCGAATATCGTCGGTTCGAATCCCTCTCGTGATACTATCTTTTCCATCCCAACAACAATAAACCAATATTGGTCGCAGTATATCGCTTGTAAAGAGGACGGCCATTACATGTATAATCTAATCTCAATCTTAGATATAAAAAATATAATTAATTTTAAAAAACGTTATATATTGTTTAAATATTTGGGTGACAGATGCGAAATTAACAAATATAGGGGCAGGTGGTTAAACCGTAATATAATAATTTACGGATTAAAAAATCTTCCTCGCTACTAATTCAAAAGCTTAATAGTTAAATTACGTTAAATAACGGACTCCGTTAGGAAGATATATGGCTTATTATTAGCTAATATGGCACGTTTCCATTAAGTGAAAATTCAGCTTTTAACTGAGATGATTGCGTAATTAAATGGAAGGGGCTCCGATTGATCCGACCGGGGTAAATGCGTAATTAAACCATACAATATTTGCAAGATTCCAATCTAATGGTTTAGTATTATCGTGACGGCCGAAGGAAGAGAATGTTTTAAAAAGAAAAAAATTACACATTATCATCAGGATGTTTGTTATTCGAAAATTATTTCGCCCTGGGATCGCACGATCCCACGATTTCAACCCGTTTGTTCCGCAAAGTTTACAGGCAGGGGTCAGAGGTAAAACATATGTCAAATTTTGTAGGGATCATCATATTATCCCCTAATAAACCTATTAGGGCTTGAAGTTAGTGAAATATTTGGTAAAACGCTGTGCCTCTCCTTTACTGGACGCAATCTGAGCTCGTTAAAATCATTCCGCCATAAAAGCGCTTATTGAACCTTTCGAAGCAACATTTTAAATTTTATTCTATTTACACATGAATATTAATGACATTCCTTAGTGGTTTAGTTTCCTTGGAAATATCCAACGAAATAAATCAAAATGTCGTTCGACATCAACTTACAACAAAGGTTCTCCTCATCGTCTGTCCTGTTTTATTCCCACGCACAAACACAAAAAATGTTTTTTTGTTTGATATTCAAAACAACCACTCCTACTTGACCCAAAGATTCTCCAACTTCCATCCTCCAAACAGAAAAATATAAATATCTAGGTTTTGATAAGTCTACAAATATTTAGCCGTTCAGTTACCATCTGTATTAAATTTGAATAGGTAAAATCACATCCTTTCTTTAATTATCTTTAAATTAACGTCGTTAATATAGTAATGAATGGCCATTCAAACTTTGTAAAAAATTATGTTTTCCATTAATCAGTTCTCATATTCATTAACGGTGGCGCTGACACTCTTTCGTGGCCTGGAGTGGGTCCGAGAAGGACTGTTAAGCTTAGCAAACTTGTTGGAGAAAAGCTGCCGGTGGTTCTTCACCAACGCCGCCAGTACCAGGCCTTCAGCGTCAGGAAGTGTACTAGTGAAACAATTCTCGTTTGGATGGTTACTTCAGCGAGTTGCGCCTGCATCATTGTGTTCAGTTTCCCCCAACATCGCTCGTGAGAAGTCTCGTGCCTGTCGGAGATTGATGAGTGCGACATTAAAGATTACAGCCTGAAGAGCAAAAGCGACGTCAGGTTCATGATTATTAGGGGAACCGAATAATATGCCAGTTCGCTCAGCAGTACCTCCAAACCTTCAATATCGTTGCACACCTTAAATCGTGGCGGTTTCCGTGCCAAATGCAATATGTAGCCAGAGTCACTCTAGAAGCGTCAATATGTTGAAGCGAAGTAGATTCAGACTTCACGTTTATGTTCAGGCTTGACATGAATTCATAGTGCATGCTCTAATCGCTACATTACGGACTTTAGACACTTGGTGTCATCGTGCCTCATGCCGGATTCGTGCTTTTCTCCTGACGTCTGTTCTCGCAATTTCATCTGCAGTGATTGCAGTAGGTTGCGAAGTGACGTAGGGGTTGGGTATAACGTTCACCCTATCATCGCTATTAGCCTGACTTCTATGTGTTACATAGAGAATGACATCTTTCATAGCGCGTGTCGACTTTCTAGGCCCGACCAGACAGAGCTGCTGCGTACTGTGCGCCTCGGTCACGATATGCTATGGCCACCGGCGTACCGGTCAGAAAAAAGCTGTAGATATGGGAATTCAACTTCGCGGCACGATTAACACGATATCGGCGTCAACCCGCAAGATGCAGAAGCTATGGCCTTGCGCCGGTTTACGGTCAGTGAGCTCGCACGTTTCTTTGGCGCCGCGGCATCAAGTGGGCAATAAAAAGTCCACAGTTGTGGAAAGCCGGGCATCGAGCAACATACGACATTTATAATATATAAAACATAAACATTTTTGGGCTGAATCATCAGTTTTCTGATAATCTCTGTATTTTATCCAAAGTTCGAAAGCTGAACGTCTCCGATTTTAGTCGATGTGAACAAAGCTTAAATTTTATGGCGTTATAGGACAGAAAAATATGGATCTAATGAGCAAAAGCTCCTGTTTTAATTTATATCTCCGGTTCAAATTTATTCACGCAAACAAATTTATACCATGTAATGAAGTTCATAATTTTTTAAAATGTTATAAAGTTTTAACGTTCGTTATACATCATATTCCTGATTTTCAAAACGAAATCAGAGGCACGGAAGATGTAAAATTTGAGGCCAAGTATTGTTTATCTTTCTAATTTGCTTTAAAAATTGGATTCGTTTTAAGAACACTGCAGGGTTGTTATTGAACACAAAAAATATCGACTTTTGTGCCGGAACAGCGAGAGGATCCTTTTTCCTCTGATGTACGGTGTTCTTTAAAATTCATAACACCATGGATTTTAATTAAATTCCACATAACTGGTGGAAAGGTGGAAAACTGAATTTTGTCCTCTTCGAGTTTGTATCAATAATAATCTTTTGGTTTTGTCATTATAAGTGAAAAAAATAATGATGCAATCAATAAAACTTCCCTAAGCTTTATTTTTATATTTCCGATCCTAAGGTTTTACAGAGACTAAATTTATATCAATACAACATTGAAGATGCTCGATTTTAATCTCCTCTAATGATTCATACGGTACGCTGGAGACATATTTATTTTTGTGTAAAATCGTACGGTTTTTAAGCCGTGAAAAATTTAAGAAAAAACATATTCTTTCGGGGTGTACGTTACGAATTTCAATTTTGCTTTTTCATTTAAAAAAATATTATAATTTACCCCTCCCCCATTTTACTGGAAGGTAAAATTCGAAAGGTGGATTGAATGGGAAGTTGGTGTCCGAGACGATGAAAGTTACGATAGCTCAAGTGATAGCACAGCGGCGTATTTAGTCGAAGTTGGGTTCGAATCCCGCTCGTGGATCGCTTTTTGCATTTCAACCAATACGTTACATCAAGAATAATTAATTGAAAGATTTTAATTGACTTTCATATGTGGCGAGACCTATGATTTGTTCCATTGTTTAAAGACGAGAAAACCTCAAAACGTTCAAAAGAAAAAGAAGTGAGTAGTTAGTTATGAAAAGATGGATGATCTCGGACCCTCCGTGGATTCTTTACAGGCCCTCTTGTATTAATTTCATAGAGAAATTTATGTTTTGAATTAACAACGGTCGGCACGCAAGAAAAATAACCTTGTATAAAAATATTCGTACAACGCCTGGCTAAAGGTGGAACGTATCTTTTATTATCGCCCCATTATACGGATTCGTTTTAACTCAATTAATTTTAACATTAATCAACGCTTGTGTTACGAGCTATCGAATAGCCGTTTTTGCATATAAAAATAGAGAATAACGGAAAAAGGATTTTTTATTCTTGTGAGCGTGGATATTACGTCCCTTTATGCAAATATTATGTGAAGTGTAAACTTTGGTAAGCGAGCATTACGTTAATTATCAGTTTAATTTGTTCAATATAAAATTATCGCTGTGAAGAACCTTTGAAAGAATAAATTTTGTTATTTAGTTAGAGGAGGGTTGCTGTCCATTTTATAGGAAAATCAAACTATTATATCTACCTTGAGCTTTCGACCATCTATTTGGTCTCCATCAAGATCTTTAATTTATTAAACTCATTCCCAAAGCTCACAACTACACAACTACAGCCCCATCAGACTCATCTAACTACCATGTCCAAAGTCCGCGAAAGGCTCCTTTTAAAGCAATTAATAACCAACCTAGGATTCTCATAAAATAATTCTCTTCGGCCTATGCCCATATATATCATGGTTCGCCCCAACAAGGTTTTAGATTTTCTTCTCTGTTCTAGAGCGCAAACCTCAATGGTTGGGTTCATTGTAGATGTACCACTGACTTTTGATAGACTCTGGCACCGGGCATGCTTTATAAATATAAACTCTTCCTACCCACCGCTTATTATCTTATCCTGAAATCCTACCAGCTTCAGAGTGAAATGCGGCTATGAGTTCTCGAAAATCAGATCGTTACAAGCGAGGGCCCCGCAATACATGGGAGCGTTCTTGGTCCCAACCTTTATACCATCTGTATTACTGACCTACCTCTACACCCCAATACAACCATCACCAACCCCGTGGACGATACAGAAATTTTGTCCTCTAACTCGAATCTTATACAAGCTACCTCCAACATTAAAAAACGAGAGAGCTTTTCAGCATACTGGCGTGGAATCCCCACGCAAGACTTAGCACATAACAACTTAATGGAAGTTTGGATAACTAACCTTATACAAGCCTTTACTGCGTCCACTTTGGACATTTGTAGAGTTCCGTAGCAACTATCTCAACTTGGAAACTTTATGGTGTGGAAGCGCGAGGTTTTGCTCGGTATAAATGTGGGACACAGCTCATAGCTTCACTCCTAGTTATATTGTGGAGCTGAACGCCTTTATTTCCTTTCTCAAAGAAGTAGTTGTGCACATTCTGGTTTAATCTTTGTTCACTTCTTTTTAGTGTTGCTTGTTTCCGGGCAAATGTTTGCACTCGCATTATATATGATCCGGTGATTTGATATCATGGTACAATTGGCACATTTGTCTAAGCTTTTACATTTTTTCGAGGGTTTAATTGAAACGGCGAGTATAAACGTTTTATATTTCTTTCATTTTTACCTGTTCAAAGAGTTGTAGAGTGTTTTCTGGTTGATGAATTAATTTTGTGTGTGGTTGCGTTGTTAGCATACTTTGTTTCCTCCTGCTTTTGCTAGCTTGACAGCCTGTTCGTTGCCGTCAATCCATCTTATTTTCATGGCACATTTAACTGATTTTGTTTTTTCAGGAGTTGGACTGTTAGACATAAGGCTTGACCGTGTGAAAAAATTATCGGTGACCGTTGTCGTTCCTTTCTGTCCATTTGTTGTACTTAGATTTCAATTGTATTTTAAGCTTCTAATTCCTGCCATTTCACCATTTGTTCTTTCTAACATTTTGATACGACGATGTACCAATATTGTATTTTATTTTCATTTTGTCCGAGATGGTTTTAAAAATTATATTTATTTTTATCCTTGTTAGGATATTATGATGGATTTTCTTTTAGGAATGGCTATATTTCACTTTGTCCAGGGAGACTGCTGCATTTTCTTTACTGTGGATGTATTAATGGTTTTTTCTTAAATATCATTATTTCATTTTGTCCGAAGATCCTAATTATACTTTCTAACAAGTGTTTGTAAAAACTGTCTTTTATTTTAATTGTTTATACATCGTTGCTAAAAATTTATTTAATTTTTTCCTTTTTATGGTAGTTTCTTTTTGTTAGCTCAGGCTGTATGCCATTTTCTGCGCATATCATTCCAGAGAGACTTACATGGCAGTAGTATGGCAAGTACGGAATGCCACTGTAAGATTACGCAAAGGTACTCGTTGAACCTGACAGTCGCGGAAAGCAGCCTTCTCGGGTGTTGGTCAGAGTAAGATGAACAAACCGATAGCGACGTATACATACCTCTGCCTATTATCCGATATCCTAAGAACATTTTCTATCTATTCCCTCATTACTAATTCCTTTATTATTCAGTTTATTATTTTTCGTTGTCTTCCCTATTGGACCCCTCGAAACACAGGTTTTCGCAGAATACCTATTTAACGAGTTTTCCAAGGTTGGGGGTTCATAATAGGGTGATAGCGGTTTAACTAGTTGTAAAACTATAATACAAAATCTTCGGCACAGATATTTTTCCCAGACTCGTGGAATATTAAAGTTTGTGCTGAATCTAAATGTTAATATTCGTATTTTCTATGTAGTAGAATGAGCAAAGTCGTAAAGTCTCCAGTCGGTACTTTGTAACGACAGAGAAGTCTGAAGCTCCCTGGAGGTACGGACGTCATTGCAAACAAACGAGTAAAAACTATCAGCTCGTAAATCGGAGGTATGCCATTTATATTTGTATCCCTGTCTCGTTTTCACGGCCCCTTCCATTTTCTAGAAGCTATGGGTGACAGGAAATTTCAATTTAAATCCTCAGGTTACCCCTGAGCGGAATGGCGGTGGAAACAGCATCGAGCCATCTAACGAGGTTTGAATTAAAAGACAAGTCCGATTGTGACCGATTCGGAAATGCTAACGCGTACCTCTTTCATGTGGAAACAGCCTGCGTTTCAAATTCCGACACCGTTGAAAGCATTCTAACAAAAAACGAAAAAAAAGAAAAAACAAATAAATAAAAAGTCCTCGCCTTGTGGACACCCATAATTCATCTAAGGACGGACAAGCATTTAATTTCCTTAGAGAACCGAGTCTAGTGACATTTAATAGCTGACTAACTGTGAATTATTTTCATGAACTTCATAGTTTTGAATTAATTTTGAAGATAATCAAAAAGAAATACTTTTAATGTTAGTTCTCTTTTTATTTGACCGCCGTCATTGTTCCGTTTGATGAACAACCAAATAAAATTTATTATTTCTACCCGAAATATTGACGAAACACTTACAGGAAACTGTTAAATTAAATAATTTAAAAGCAGTTTCCTACCTCTTCGACTCCATTTATTTCCGTGGAATCGTAAGAGAATACGATCAGTGGGCGATAAAATAAAGTCATTCAAAAGCTTTTTTACGGCTTTTCCTAAATTTCTCATGTTTAAATAATTGTTTCGAAATTGTGAGTAAGCGGAAGAAATAGTAGGGCAGAAATGGCCAATAAAATTTAGTATATAGACTACCCATTTTATAATATATCACCCAATTGTTTTTTACCATATAAAATTACTATAATTGGAGTTTTTTTACCTTTTTAAACCTTTTTAAAAATTTAACAGTTTAATAAAAAATGCTTAGAAGTTCAGAAACATTCAACTCGGTTGTCATGACAACCGACTAAGCGCAAAATAAAATGAGTATATAAAACATTTATTTAATATCAATAGCCTAACAGAGAAAGAGAGAGGGAGAGAAAGAAAAAAGGAGAGTGAGAGAGGATGAAGAAAAAACATAGGCAGCGAGAAAAAAATAAAAAAGAGAAAGATAAGACAGTTGAGGGAATGTGAGCAGAAAATAAAAACAGGTGGTGGTGGAGAAAAAAAGAACAGGAAAGGCTAGAAAAGAGCAGAGGAGAGAAAGTGTGAGTTAATGAGTTAGTTGGAAATAAAATTAGGTATAACTCAAAATACCGACGAACCTGCTGATGCTGCTATCATCCTCTAAGTTATAAGCAATTATTATTATTTTTATATCTCCTATTGTAATGGTTTACTATACCTTGAAAAAATAGTTGTAGTTAATAATTGTTGCCATATTTATTAATTTTGAACACTTGTTTAATCTGTTAATGTTTTAAAATCCATCATTTTATGTTTCAGGGCACAGGATAACGGTACATTTACCATGTGGTGAGTTTGAAAACATAATTTATAATAATATTTTTTAATTAAACGAGGACCATTCATAATATAAACGAACTCCTCTACCTTTTCGTCATCTTTTTATGAGACGGGCCAAAGTAATTTATTTCTGTAAACGTACATTCTAGGTTTAGGAAAATAATATTCATATTCTTTTTCTAATTCGCTTGTTTGACTCGGTGTACATGTCGTTTTGATTCAATCTTAAATCAATCCAGGGTTGAAAGGAATTAATATATGTCTGAAAGCTGGAAAAGGTGGCTCTCTCTCATTGCCGGCTTGCTTGGCGTCTGGTAACCAATGATGTATTCGGCCAGCCTCACAAATCCGTTATGTTCCCTGCCTTATGAAATTTCCGCTCGGTCTGAAACTGCCGAGAAGGGACTCCGTTTGCGGGTTATCAATGGATTTATAAATCTTCGTGACATAGGAAAAGCGTGCTACCACAATAGAATTGCTTACATCGGATTAATGCTGCGACGTTAAGGTGGCTCCAGACATGGGGTATTCGCCGAATAATTGCCGCCGAATATTTTCCAAGTCTCCAGATGCTCGACTTGGCATTCGCCATATAGCGGGTCAACATAATATATTGTATACATAAACAAATGCTGGGTTTTTATATACACACAGTTTGTGCGGAAAAATTCAACTACCATTATGGTTTAACAAAAGAAGAAGTTTTTGCGAAAATGCAAATGTTGATCAATAAAAATAAATTTAAAGTAAGTGTAGGAAATATTCCCACGAAAATTGTCCTGCAAGAATGAAATATTTTTCAAATTTGTCTTTCTTGCTTATACGATGCTTACTTATACGATTTTGTATTTGATACATTTTTCAAATCGTATAAACTTGAACGAGACAAGTGAAGATTTTAAATATTAAAGCTGTTTCCGACTACAAGCTAATAAAAGTGCCATGCCATTCTACGATTATAAAGGTTCTCTAGAAGAATAATTGATTTTACAGTAGAAAGGCTTTTGAATTTTTTTTTCTCTCTCTCTTTCTCCGTGTATGAGATAAGGCGGAAGTAAATATGTTAAATAAGTAAAAAGGGAGGGATAAAAGCTTGACCCGACCACGATTTAAATATAAAGTACAGACGGGAGTAAGTAAAGAGCCGTGTGGCGGTTGTTGGCCGGGGGAGGGGAACAATTGCCTTTAATAATTAATGTAAGGGTCTACGAGTCGGAGGGTTAGGTCAGAAGCTGACAAGTATTGATGGGGATTGGGGTTTCACATCACCCTTACCACTCCCACAACAATCAATAAATTTGTATACATCACTAACCCACGGATGGAAAGAAACTTAAAAATTTTCGAAGAAAAACACACGAGTGTATGTATTTATGTTTTTATTCAGACACTTAAAGTAAGTATTAAAAGTAAGATATTTTATTAAAGATGCCGGAAAGTTAAAATCATTCAGGTCTGAATTTCAAAAGTATTTCAGCAATTCGTCATTGTCTATGGCGGCTCTTACTTTAATCAAATATCTTTAATTTAGTGTTAATATGATTTCTCTTTATTGGTGCAGGAAATAACACACAGAGCAACTAATGAATGTTGCAAAACGCGGAAACTCTTTTGACAGTCCGAATATTCGGAAAATATGGGCCGCCGACCTCTTAAGCGGACGACAGTAAATAAACAAAATGATTTATCATTTTAGAAACAAATAAAATTAAACATAACCAAAACATTAGAAAAAATGACTTTCGTTTTTTATAAATATTTACAAACTAACGCCTAATAAAAACAACGCGATTATAAGGGTTTTCGATTATCATTACCCTGGATAATGGACGAACTATTGTACTTTTTTTAAGTAATTTATTTACTGCTTCAGAAAGGACCGTTAGCATCGTGTACATGAAAGTATAGGGCCTGTTTAATTTTTTTACGATTAAACATTATCGTTGTATATCACGGACCCGTTCTGAATTATTTATTTGTGTGATCTTGCTTCGTGATTATTTTTCAAGACTGTAACTGACCTTCCATAATTATATCCACAAGATACGAATATGTATACGGTCTCACAAAATGAAATAGAGCCTGTCTTAATAGAAAATCCATCATAAAATAAAAAGGGGTAAAAATAAATTAAAATACCCCAATTATGTCTATTAAGAATAAAATAAAAGAACATTTGTACCTACTCTGATAACAGGAATTGTTTGGAAGAATTATGACACCGAAGTTAATGAACCCAAATGGCCGGAGGTTGTGGGGCCTTTAATAATTCTGATCTAGTAAAGCTAGTGCCTCAGCAATTTTTCAAGATGAGATCGACACAGAGACCTGTACCCCAGGAAATGTTCAAAAAATTACGAAAAACTGTTTAGCTTTAAATGGGCCTCAAAAACGGAAAGCAAATAACTGATGTGGTGCAAAACACGATGGTATGAAAAGTACAGGCTGAAAACCAAGCAAAAACAAGAACAGCCCTCTTTTGGGCTGGGGGGGGGGGGGCTTTTGACCAGAACAGCAATCCCTCAGCCACCAAACCCATGCTAGGAGAACTAAACAAACGGATGCAGAAAGAAACTACACACTGAAAGAATTCACTAGGTGTCAAACAAAGAACCAACAAAGTTAACATACCCTGGTAACAAGAGATGTTTGGAAAAATTGTAACTCTGAAATCAATGGATCCAAATTGTAGCAGGGGGCTAAAGGCCCAAATTTATATCTAGTACAACGTTTAGGTACTCCATTAATTTTCTAAGATGAGATCCAGGGAGAGAATATTGGGCATAAGTATTGTTCAAAAAATTACTAAAGACTGTTTACATTTAAATGGCTCTCCAAAGCGAAAATAAAGTATCTGATGTGGTAGCAAACCACGATGGGTGAAAAAGAAAACAACAGGCTGACAAATAACTGGAATAGCTCCTACACCTTTTCGACCAGAACGGCAGATCAACCCCACCACAAAGCATGCTAAAACCAGAACTGGACAACAAATGGGTAGCGAAAGAAACCACACACTGGATGAATTCATCAGATACCAAACGATCAAATTTCTCAACATCTAAACCTCGAAAAGAAAATTTTGAATCGCTCTCAGCAGGGGGTAATTAAGTAAATTATTCTTCTTTCATGAAACAGAAATGACATCGAAAATTCTCCTATGTAACTGCAAATTATCAATCCAAAAAGGTAAAACCTCTTCAGTAGTACGCAAAGTGGTACGCCGAAAACATAAAGGCTAAATTTAGGACCAGTACTTCTCCATGAGAAATTCGGTTTAGATTGACTGTTATTTTTTTCTAATATCGTATTTGTTATTTTAAACCGCAAATCCCAATTTTGTGCGCTATGCAACCCTAATAAGAATGAAATTCTAAAAAAAATTAGCGAAAAATTAATTTTTATTTGAAAGTTTTGTAAATTCATTAGCATAACTTCTATAGCGTTAGAGATTCAGAAAGTAAATCCGTTTACTCAACGAAAATTGTTTGATGGGTGCGTAAATGAGAAATAAAATAAATTTGTATCATTTTGAGAAGCCGCAGAATGGAGGATAATCGAACATAGAATAAATTTACGTCCTGAGGTGACAAGAAAGAAGGGTCTATTTCACAATACTGTGTCCTTCGGACCTCGGCGGCCTAAAGGTCTCAGGTTCGAATCCAGCGACATACTTACAAATGGGCTGTTTTCCAAAAACACAGGCAAAAAGTGGTTTAGTATGACCGTATAACCTCGTTAAATACATGTATATAGAATACCAGTACTTCTAGTGTGTAAAAAATGCTGATGTTGAGAGGTAGCTAATTAATTAAAACAATCCATATATTTAGTAGTCATAATTGACCTTTTAATTATTTTAATTTGTTATAGTTTTATTATATTATAATGTAAGGTTTTGGTTGTGATGATAAAGCTAGTGCCACGAGCAAAATTCGAACTCACGTCCTTCGGGTCAATACGCGCTGCTCTAACCACTGGAGGTATCGTTACTTCTCAGGAGGTTATAGTGGCAGTGAGCCGAAGGTCGTGGGTTCGAGACCGTCTGATGGCACTAGTTTTCTCATCCTATGCAAGACCTTAGATTAAAAGTATAATTAATTAAAATAGTCAAAACCATACTGGAATCAACTGTCATCAATGTTTTGAAAACTTCCAACCGTAGGCGTTTTTAATAATATATGTGAAATGATATCCGTGGAAACAAGAGCCGGTGACTTAGGTCGATTATTTTTCGGGAAGCCAATTTGCCACGAGGTCATTGACAAAAGGATGATTGCGCCCAGTTTCTTTCCTCGAGCGTCGTGTCGTGACCGGACAAATGGCCCTGCGAAGGCAAACTAATTGTCCGATCTCGGGAGACACTTAAAACTTGAAGCTTTAAAAGTAAAGACCCCGGGTGACGAACTGCCAGGAATCCCCCCCGATTTATATGTTGATACCTGTGGGAATGGTTTTTGTCCCTCGTTTCCCTATTAGCGTTTTCCTTCTCGTTATATTACAACACCCGGCCCTGTTGGCGGATTTGGCTTTATATGTAAATCTCTGAATGTCACACATGCATATACATGCGAAAAGGAAATCCATTGATGTACAGTTGCGCTCTGCTACCGGCTAGTGGTACAAACGTCACACTAAAAAAATCAAAAATAATATTTAAAAAAATACAGAACGAGTAAATTTTGCCTTAATTTGAAACGTATCAACGACAATGGCCATTAATGAAAATACAGTAGAACCTCCATTAACCACGGTAATGACGGGGAACTGGTGCCCCGATAATCGAAAACCCCGGATAATCGTGTTACATTTTTATTGATGCTCAGCCAAATGTGCTACTTTAAAAATGTTATTTAAAAAAAAGAATCACCCTATTATGCAGTTATAATATATATATAAAATAAATCCTGATATTCGTCCTCATTGCTTCGAAGGTTAGCATATTTAAAATTATAATTAACAACACGTAATTATAATCGTTGCATAGAAAGCTTGAAATAGGTTTAATTTTTATTTGTTCCTAAAACATTAAACGAATTTCTTTTCCCAACGATATGTGAAGTGGATTGCCCTTTCTACATCTGCTATTTGAATGTCATTTAGTTGGTATTTCATCATTACACCCGTTTCGTTATATATTTTATGCTATTGATAGCACTTTGGATAATTTAAACTTTGGTCTTTTCTAAGGGCATATTTGAGCCAGTTGGCTCACCAATTCTGAACTTAAACGAACATTTTTTTTACTGATTTTCACCAATTTTTTTTTTGTTTTTATTAAAGGTAAAATTTGTTTTGATTATTAATAAGATATCATTTTGGGGATATTTTGGCAGACAACAGCGAGAGCAAAGGAGACCAAACTTTCTTCATTTGACAAACGGCCCGGTGAAAGATTGATAGAAAGAATTTAATGTCAATGTCTTTATGGAATGTAATTATGCATTATTGTAATTGCATGCTCAAAAATCTAAAAATGCTACCTGAAGAACTGATCTAACACCAAAATATTATCAATTTATTTACATTATAAGTCTAAAATATCTCTGATTCAATAGGAATGGGCGTGTAAAATTCATATAGCACAAATTCAAACGGAAAATAGTTAAACTTGTTCAGAAAATTGCTTCCCCTAAAAAGTAGAATGTCCAAATTCGGTACATTTTTTTACAAAACCTTAGCAAAAAGTGAATCAACTCTTGTTTTTCGTTTTGTAGATGGATCGAAAATGGGCAATCAATCGTAGAAAAAGGTTTCGTTAAAATAAACAATACCAGGACTGGAAAAATAAAATTTATTATATAACGAAAAGTCCAAATTGATCACATTTTCACTTATCGCTAAAAATTAACGATTCACTATTTTTAAAATATCCCCAGTTTACAGTTTGTAGTATATTATCCAAAATTCAACGACCAAAAATTGGTTGTAGCATTTTGAAAAATTGGTAATGGAAATATTTATTGTTTGTCCTTTTACGTTTAGGAAGTAAATGCATTTGGAAATGTCTGAAATACAATTTCACAGTTTGCTGCTTAAACAGAAGTTTCAAACTTTCACTTCAAAGAAATACGTATAAAAATTAAAATCAATCATTAAAACACGTAAAAAGACCGCTGTCCATCCGAAAAATATTAGCTACCCCCTTTAAACGTTACAAAAAAGAAACAATAACATCGGTCAGTATTAAAATTCCCCTCTGCCAATTTATTCGAGGCTTCCTGGAGGGGAAAAGTGAATCCTTAAACAGAACGATAGCCTCTCCTCGAAGATAAAGAACGACTCAAATTGGAACTTTGGGGGCGGGCGTTGCCGAATTGTTCCCGAGGGTCATTCAAGTCTTGTTGAGAAGCCATCATTCAAGAAAAAGCTGGGGATCCCAACGATAAACGATATATATTTTTTATCCGTTTTTTACTTTCAGAGAATGTAGGCTGCAATCACTTCCACACTGTCTGTACAAAAGGACAAATTAATCACAACTATATATATACTGTCTCT
>CM077100.1:31432891-31506170 GCA_039619505.1 Cimex hemipterus | reverse complement strand
ATATATATATATATATATATATATAGGTGGCAAATTTTGTATTTCAAAATCTATTCATGCTAGTACAATTTTAACGTAGTGACCGAGCAACGAAGGTAGGTTATATTAGCAAGAAACCAAATTCAACATTTTTCTTTGCAACAAAAATACATATTTAAAGGTTTTAAATGGTGCTCAAAAAGAAGTTTATCAGTACAATTAACGTCACGAATAAATTAAATTGGAGATATGAAAGAAGACATTTCTTAAGTTTTTGCATATTTTATCCTGATTTTTTTTGCTTATAATGACACCAAATGTAAATTTTGTTGAGAATAGCCAAAAAGAAAAGAAATTAAACTTTCTTAAAATTTTAATTATGTTGAATTACGATAATATCCAGAGTAGCCATGAGTTCTTAAGTAGTATAAGGAAATGAGAAAAAAAATTGCCCCCCATTTAATCGACCAACAATTCTAATTGTTTGTTATAAAAATTCATATTTAATGGCTTAAAAGGTACGTCTATACGAACTACATAAACCGCACTCAATCGTACAAAAATAAATCAGAACCGGTGAAACGAAATATTTCAATTTTTCAAATATTTCAAATTCAAAGGAGATGGGAATTTTTAAGTGGATCGCCGGACATCGGAGAAAAAAAGAAATCTGGCCCCGGTTGATCCAGCCAGCTCAAAAATGTCTACCTTTTGTAAGCTATAAAAATTCTTATTTAATTAAGAGTTGTAAAGGTGCTTAAAATGAACCCTGCGTTTCCAAGCAGAATAAATATTTTTTAATCAAATTTTAATCTTCCAAATTGCTTGTGATGTTTTTTTTCCTTCGAAAATCAGCCATATGATCATAATTTTGAAATAAACTTTATCTATCTGCATGAAACTTCATAGGAATTAAGAATACTATGAACTAAAAGTCTTGTTCACGATCATCATAATCATCATCGCACTTAATGTTACAAATAGAGTCTCCGTGAACAAATTACAAACTGAGATATAAAACAAAGTAACAGAGGAGGTTTATTAAATTTATCCTCAGTTTGCTCACATATATTTAAATAAAATAGAAACGTTGTCACAGGATAAAATGAAGCGCATCAGTTTTTATAACCGTTGTAAAACAGTCGAATTTGGATCAAATTCAGAAGAGTTATGAAATTTTATGTAGAACACCAGACATCCCAGAACAGAAATCTGCTTGAGCTGATCCAGTCAGCTCAAAGTATATGTTTTCTGTTTACTACATAAATGTATATTTAAGACGAGCTCAAAACGAACACCAGGTAGTTATCAAAATTGGTAAAAATCTAAGAATATAGTTTTTGCCCTATTATTTACAAATATTTCCGATTTTTTTTTTAAATGTGGAAAATGGTAAATAACATTGAAACAATGTATCAAATTATGTGAACCTTTATAACAATTTAAAATACTATAAATAACACTTAATAGCACACATCTGGCCTCTGGAAATAAATTAGAAATAGAGATATAAAATGTAATGTTTGAGGTTTTTCGTTTCTTTCATCCTAAGTTTTTCATTTATAGTAACATAAAATTAAACATTTTTAACATGAATGAAACGTAGAGGAATCTAATTTTCTAACCGTTATATTAATTATTCACTGTTTTCGTGGTCCGCTCGGCCAATTAATATATGACAATTAGTTACTGTTTATAGTTGAGATGAAAAAAAGCTAATGGTACGAGAGGGATTCGAACCCACGACCTTCGGCTAAATACGCCGCTGCTCTACCACATGAGCTATCGTGACCTCGATCCACTGGGACATCAACTCCCTATCTCAACCTCGTGGGTTTGAATCCCTCTCGTACCATTAGCTTTTTTTTCATCTCAACTATAAACCGTAATTAATTGCTTGATATTAATGTTGCAATCTGAAGTCCAGAGGAGTAATAAATTTTTATGTGTAATTCCTAACATCTCAGATAAAGACCTGTGCTGAAAGATCCCTGACCATTGCTAAACCTAAAATGTTTATTTTTGTTTCCTTTACAAATCGTATTTATCGGTCTTCAGGTCGTAAATTGTGTTTTGCAAAATCAAAATGTAGGACAAAAACGAAAAACTATATAACTTTTCTCGCTTTCCAGAAAACAATTTATTTGCGAAAATAGAATAAAATTGTGATAACTTAAAAAAACTGTACAGGCTTGTAGAGCACCTTAATTTAATTAGAAAAATGTACCGTTTACAACAGTTGTAAAAGATTTAATCAAATTAAAATCCAGAGCAGTTATACGTCCTTTGCACCCGACTTCAACGAGAAAAAAATTCCAAATTCTCCTCGGCGATAAAACAAATCTTTTGCTACAAAATTATGTATGCAAAAGATCTAAAGGTTCCTTAAATTGATTTTTTAACAATTTTTTGCCAACTTTACAAGAAGCATGTTTTGGTTTTTGTGACTTCTTATATATTTAATCTCTTTTAATATGATCAAACATATTATTTGTTCAATCTATGTTAAAAAACCTATTCAGCCGTTGACAATAACCTTGGAATACATTCAAAGCGTAGAAAAATATTCAGCTTTAGATTAGTTTTAACACTGTGTTGGATTTTTACAAAATTACAAAGTAGTTACGAATTTTCAGGTCGAACGCCGAGCTTCAGAGCAATTTTTTTACAACAAAATATATTACATTTTTGAAGTATTGAGGAGCGATTAAGAATGCAATAGGTTAGAAAAATACCTTTTTATTTTTTCCCCGACGTTTTATTTATTCGGGTCGTATTCGTGGTATATGTTGATTGGAAAAAATCCGATACAGATGAAAATTTAAATTTTGAACCAAGTATTTCTTACTCACATGAAGTGTGGTACTAATCTTGTGGTGTCATATTGGTTTTGTGTGAAAGTGTTATGAAACGTGAATGTATTATCCTGTTTTTATATGATTGTGACAGGATAGGAGACGCGGTAAATCTGGGAAATTATTTTTGATCATAGGCGATTTTATTTAACTCAAAGGAAGTCGAGAATGGGGATTTTTCTGGATTGGATAAGTGATTCAGCATTCAATATTGGAAAGGAATTTAATTAAGGATGATAACGAAGGAAAGGGAAATATAAAAATAAAGTTTAATAGTTAATTGCTTTGTGTTGTTGGCGATGACTGAGTGTACATGTATTCTGTTCTGTAGTTAATGCTGTGGGAGTTAATGCAATCCATTTCTAGAAATGTGTGGTATTTAGTGACCATTAATTAATGATTATGTGAAGATCGGGGGACTTCGAAAACAACACAACTCTGATTTCGACAAATATGCTCTTGCCACTCGAGCTATGGTAACCTACTCGGACTCGAACTCGCTATCTCAACCTGGACCCTTTCGAATTTTCCCTACCCTTCAATAACAGCTCCCCGTGGCCACTTCGCCAGTTGCCGAGAATCGAAACCTGATTCTACATTTGAAAAGTGGCAAAAAAGAGGGATGAGTTCGTGTCCGAGTGGTAAGGCACGGTAGCACAAGTGGTAAGAGCAGTGGCGAAGGTCGTGGGTTCGAATCCCGCTCATGATACTAACTTTTTCATTTCAACCAAGACGTAACAAAAAAAGAATAATTAATTGAAAGAAATTATTTATTAATTTTTGGCAACAACATAAAATTGTACAAACGTGTGGTGATTAGTGAGCGTTAGTCGATGTTTATTGGGAAATCGTGAGATGCGGTCTGGTGTGATGTTGTTTTCAGAAAAACATTTTATTTTATGGTGCAACAAATACATGTAGGATGTGGAAAAAAGGGTATTTATGTCTTCCTTATACAAAATATCTTTCTATACTGACTTCCTTTCCCACCCGTTCAAAATCGAAAGTATATAAACATAAAACAGCAATATCGCGCTGGAACTCTCAACACGACACACAACAAAAACAAACACTTTGAGTGACTAGAAATACGTTGATTAATTATAGGACATATTTTTTGCATTGTATAAATTCGTTTTTTTCCACATCCTAATTGTATTTGTTAAATTTAAACAACGTTTGTAAATCCCATGCCCTGAAGATGATCTCAATAAAGATCGAAACATTGGCACGATAAATTAAATGTTTTCTTTAACCTACATCACAACAGACCGCATCTCACGATTTCCCAATAATCATAAAGTTGTACATTTTCCTGGTAAAATTTTTTTCTATGCTCCGCGAAGGGTTTTTTAAAACGCGGCGAAAAGTGTGGAACAATGTGAAAAATATAACTTATACTATAACGGAAAAGCCATTTTTTGAGAAAGCGTGAATTTTTCCCGTATAAATAAAAAACCTTACAACTTTCTTTATTTGTCTCTGATTAAGACAAAACAGTAGTTTGACTCCCTTGGTTTCTGCCGTATATAAAAAATACAGTTTGTTTTATATTCTATTTATTGTAATGGCGTTTGATAGCATTTAGTTTGTCAGCAAATAATTCTGTAACGTCTTTCATTAAGGTTTTAAAAAATTCGACTGAGAATGTTAATATGTTCTCCGGTAATTTCCACTTCGAGATATTTACTGACCTGAAAAATAAACCAGTTTTTGTTAAAGCTATAATCGAAACTTCGGCATGACGATAAGTTTTGACTACCGTTAAACCCTTTGCGGACGCTCTTAAGCTTAAATTCCTTGACAAGATGGCCGATTTCGGTGTCAATCTGCTACTGGGGAGCGTATAAACTTCCACATCAATTTAACAGTGATCAGAGCGGTTTTGAATATTAATTCGGAGATTTCCATTAATTCGATGCGTTTTATAGCCGGGGCGTAAAAGTCCGAATAAATATCCAGCCGGTTTATTTTCAAATAAAAGCCCCGGGGTCAAATGGGAAAATAACTGTCCAGGATTATTTTTCTCCTTCGTCCATCGGTCAATAAAGGATGCGAGGGTCAGCATTGTCTCAAGACATGCCGGTAAATTGTTTGCCGTTTAAATTTTTAACTATTTTATGGGGGTTGATGAGTAAAATTGATTAAAAAATTCAGAAGGTCGGTGTAATTTTTTAGTCATAGATTATTCCTCAATGCCATACACTAACAAGTAAACGATATTTTACATTTTTATTTACGAATAATCAATATCTAAATGATGTTCAATTGTGTGGATAAACAACGTTTTTATTGTTTTATTGTTAAGAGTTATATTATTTTTATTTTATGACTAAATAGATGAAAACATAGGGTATAGTGGTTCAAACAGATCGTTAAAAGTAAAACAAATTTTTAAGTAAAAATGTCTTTTTATTTCTTGGATGGGATGATCATTCCTTGTTGAACTTGGATATTCATTGATCTATAAATGTTTACTCGTCTTTCCAGACCTCTTGGATTTGCACTGTGCAAACTCCTCGTCCCGTTACTTCGACACTCAAGTCTGTCTTATGAAATTACAAACATCTTGTTTCATTGCTCAAATCATTTATTTAAAGAGAGGCGGTTGTTTGCAGAGGGATCGAGTGAAAAATCGAGGGGATTTGTGATTCGCTGAGGAAAGAGGTCGATTTTCTCATGTCACGGCCTATGCAAATGCTCGTCCGATAGCTATTTTATTATTGTTTATTTAACTAAAACGGCTTTAGTAGAGAATAAAACAGATTAAATGAGATTATGATATTCAAAAGAGAAAAATATAAGTTTTTGAACATTGCAAATCATCCTGTTCTGTTGTACCTCTTTCTAGGTAATTTAAAAGGTAGTGAGCTTTCTTGGTGCTATTTTGCCTTGATTCAGTACACCCTTTATCTCTGTCTCTGTGTGTGTGTCTCTCTCTCTCTTTCTTTCTCTCTCTCCCTCCCTCCCTCACTCCCTCTCTCCCTTATCAGGTTACATTTCACCAGGAGTTGAGATATGTTAAGCATTCTCAACCCAGCTTTAATTTGGAGGCAGAGGAAGTATTGTTGAAAGTTGCAGTGTTTGGCTGTCCCAGAATATACATATATGTTCTACCGTGAACGTTGTTTTTAAATATTTCTTGTACACAAAGTTCTACTGGGTGGATCTTAGCTTGAAAAATAAATGGTGTGCTTTGTCACTATTTCATGATCCATATTCGATCCATCTCTGTGCCGTAATAAGGGCTCTTTAATAGATAGCACGAGGTTTTTAGTTTTCAAAACATCTCTTGTTACTGTTTTTACTTAGAGCGATCTACCAACATTTTCTCTTATTTTAATTTCGTCAGATGTAGTTTTTACGAGTTTATGATGATTTTTTTAAGTCGTTTCAGTCAGGCTTTTGTCATTTCCTTTTAAGTGCCTATTTGCAATTTCTAGTGCCATCCTCAGGCCTTTCAAACTGAAATCCACTAGCCTGGCAAATGATGAGACGCCTGAATAACTAAAAATAATTGTCATATTATTATGTACTAGAAATCAATCAATAGCAATAAACTATATCAAATTACACGTTTTTCTTTAAAATATGTGAAATAAAAATAGTTCTCCGCCGAAGGCGGGAGGTTTATGGAATCAGTCTATCTTAGATCCCTCAGTCCGTGGGTTCGATTCCTACTGTCGCCCTTGGAATTAATTTCTGTCCACTCCATCCCCGTTAAAAAAAACCATTCGTTCACCTCATATTTCAGCTAAATATGAAATACTATTTAAAAAAGTTATTGAGATTGATAAAGATAGTGGTGGTTTGTGGGGAACAGACATTATAAAAAACTAAATTTTACTAGAACGAAATACCACAAAATCTTGGATTTGCAGTGTATAATATTTATTACAAATAACAGTGCATTAAATGAGTAAAGGTAAGCGTCCAGGTGTTCGGTTGATAAATACTTCCATAACTTCCCAAGCATGGGAACGATACGATTTGTTTGAATTAATGCGGTCCGAGCGCGCTTATTAATCTAAATTATTCAGACGATAAATCCGCGTTGCCGGAGGTTTTGTGAAAGGCGGGGCCTTGATTTTATGCTTTGCCGTGAAAATGAGTCGGAGTGCAGTGGACTTGATGCAATGCAAGTGAGAAGGGCGTGAGCGGACAGGTTTCTCTCGGTCAACTCATTAGACCGTTAGCCATCCCCGTCTCCTCCACATTTATCTTCTTAGCCAAATCCTTCTCTGGATATCAGAACGGCCCACACCGTTTGTTCTTGTTTTTTACGCCACGGGAGGTAATAACTGGCCGTTCAGAAACAAAAGACCGAATCAATCCTTATAGACTTCAGTTTTATTTCACACCATTATTTTGATGGTTCTATTTATATCTTGATTCAAGCCGTTTGGTTAGGCTGTACTGTTATTTCTACCCTTATTAATAAATAGCGTGAGTCAGAATTATAAATTTGACAATAATTTTTTCAAATAATATGTGATGTTCATGAAATCACGAGATAACGGACGTGGTTAACTGTAGGAAGGTATAGTACCAGTTGTGGCATTATCCCACGTCAGAGCGTAACACGAGTTAACATCTTAGAAACATCGTGAATACCCATATTTTTTAAGTAAGCGCTCTACTTTGTATGTTAGCTTTCTTCAACAAATTAACCTCCCCCAATTAATTTCAGATTATCCCCCTTTAACGTCAAAGTATAATATTTTAATTACAAGTTAACCGTTTTCTGTCTGTTCTTAGATGGTTTGAAATATAAACGGGTCATGCATATTTTAGAATTATTTTTAAATGTAACGTAATCTTTCTATTAAAAGAACATATGCAAATTAATCATAATTAAAAATGGTATACCATAAAATTTAAATTGATTTTGAGAAATGTATGAAAATGCGGAGAGAGAGCCCTATTGTTTTATTGTTTTACAAAGCTCCAATTATAGCTTGTATCAGTTAAATATACCCTTTTTAATGATAAATTAATCCTTTCTTACATCAATTAAATTAAACCTTTCTAAGTTCAAATTTATATTTAAAAATTCTCAAATCTACAGGAATTATATATATTACATATTTTTGTGTATGTTTTTAATGCTTTAAACGTACTTGTACTTGAAAAGGTTGAATTCTAGATTGAAAGTTTTATATAAGGTTAATTTAGTGACTTAGCTTACCTTTCGACTTATGGTCAAGACGGATTTCAGATCTAGAAGTGTTCGTAGTTGTCCAAATCTTCTATGTTATTGTTATGTCTGTGAAGTCTGGTGTGAGGATCCGATGTCAGTCGGCTAGCTAGCTACGTTCCTACGTATTTGAATTGAATAGAAGAGGTGTCTATACGCTGTTAATGTATAGGGGATGTGTAGTGGTATTTATTCAATGTGTTCAGGCTAAGTAAATTTTTATTCGTTCAATCTTGTTCTCCACGTTTTACACCAGTATTCGATAAGCTCAAATTGGATTTATTTGGATGTTGGAGGTAGCTTGGATTGGATTCGAGGTAGAGGAAAAAGTAGTGGTATATTCAGTGTTGTTCAGAAGTACAGATGATATAAAATGTGTTTTTCATTAGCTCAATTGTATTATTTTTTTCAAATGCTCAGATTTTAGCTTATTTCGACTCTTTAATTAAAAGATGGGAACAAGAATTCTCCCTTGCGAGCCGCCGGCATATCTTTCTGACTTCCGATAACTCCTTACCCCTCCTCACATTGAAGAAGCGGTGGAGGAGGAAACAAAAAATTCATTGCCTGTCATTTGGAAGTTAATATCTGTTAATTGTTTGTAATTATAATAATACTAATAAATCTGTACTATTTCTAGGCCTCAAAAGAAAGGTCCATATAGACTTAAAACTTCAAGCAATTAAGTGAACTTCTCCTGCTAAATATAGTCTTAATCCCCATTAAGATCTGGAAAATTAAAATTTTGCTCCTTTAGAATTATTTAATCTACCGAAATTTCAATGCAGATTGTTGTATGCTCCTTGAGCCGATTTTAACCTAAGAAAATCAGAACGGTAAAACCCTGGGGGTGGGTATTTACCACAAGCTGTAGACGGAATGTATTAACAGTCGCAAAACTACCCAGACGCAATATCCCAAACTTCATTGAGAACATCGGTCAGGATAATCGCTAGATTGCTACGCCTGGATATGTAAGGAAAACATCATCATTTGGTTCGTTATGTTTTGAAACCCGAAACATCATCTCTTTGATGATAATTGGTTATGTCCGGGTCCGCCTATTTACTATTGTTCTAGGAGCAGACGCGTTTCGCACACGAACAATATATTTGTCCAAAAACCGATAACAACACTGCTAGAAATATTTTATTAATATTTTGATTAAGAAATCAATCACGCCATAATTCCCACTTCGGCCGTTGAAAATTGTTGAAATAAACGGGTTCAACAATCTGCGAAAACTCGGTTGGTAACCGGGAGTTAAGAGGATATAATTTATAACGTCGATAATTACTATGTCGTAAATCGCCGTTTAGGGCCCACGTGGAATATTAACCCGGATAATGCAGCGTGTTCAAAATCGCGATTTCTTCTTAATTTCGATTATTTTCCGAACTTTTTCCACGGCCGGCATACGAAGTGGATGGCTAAGCATCACCTTTCACCTTTCCCATCGCGCCCGCTGAGATTTATTTACGGGAGTATTTATATGGGAGTCGGCCGTTTCCTTAATTCCATTCGGCCCGGGTTTTGAATTGTGTTGTAATTCCGAACGGCTTTAACCGTTGATAATGAGCTTTGAGACTTATCTGTTCAATATTCAATTGCCATTGACGTAAAAATATTTATACACACATACAGACAAAAGTTTGAAATTATTTCAGCACGGTTGTGATATAATTCATCATCTCACAGTTGAACACATCTTTCTCCTCAATTATTCAAAAATTGCTCGTACAATAATCAGAACAAAAGATTTTCATGCTTTTTAGGTTTTAGGGTTGGATAAGGATTTTAAAAAATTGTCCTCATAAATTATAAACATACCTTTATAAGTGCATTTTTCTTATAAGCCTGAGCACGTTTCTTGATTTCTCTTCGCGCACCTCTTGGTGCGGGCATTGCCTTACCGAGGTGGCGAAGCCGCGGTCTAATGCTTCACATTCACAAAGGTTATGAGCCGAGGTTTCTAGTTCCTCCTGACGGAGTCGGCTTGTTTCCGTCTCTGCTCTGTCCTTCTTTAGGTCGTAGTTAAGAGGAACGGCTTGGAGGAGTACCTCAACCCTGCTTGCTGAATGAGAGGAGATCCTTCTTCTTCCTTTTTGAGTCTTTAATATTTCTCTTAACTTGCCTAGAGCTTGTATTTTCCTTTCTCAATCTTTCAGTCCAACTTAAGCACACACTCCAATGAACTAAATTGTGATTTTGCCCCATGCGGCTTTGTAGTAGTGTGGTTCGGCCCTTTTACCCCTACACCTACCCCCTGTTCCATGCTCGATCCATACCATATTCCTTCCTCCAGGCCTCTTCCCGAAATGTGGGACTACCATCCTTCCAAAAGTTTTTATTATCTATGACCACTTGGAAAGGCCTGTCAAAGTTAAACTTTTCTCTCATGTTGTCAGGTACCGGTCACAGACATCTCATTTATTTTAATTCTCCAAGAATTTTGTACTCCCCCATAGATCTGGCTTTATTTTCTTTTTTTCTCAGGTTGGCACTCTGGTACCACTTTTGGTACACAAATATTTAAGGGTGGAAGGTCGAGTGTGGTTTCCATTGCTGAAGTGGAGCCCTAGTTATATTAAGTAACGCTAATCTTTTCTTTGTATACTTTCTAGCTTCTTATGTGTACCCTTGTTCAGAGTTTTTGGCCACCATGCTAGAGCTTCATGTTTCTAGTGATCTGACTATTATGGCGTATAACCAATACTATATCTTGGGATTTATTACCCAGTTGTTGCTGCATAATCTCTGGCCATTGTTTGGTAAAGCGGTCGCTTTATGCGAAATTTTGTCTATGGTTTTGTCTCTAGTTGAGACTCGAGTAAATGTTTCATTTTGCTACCTATGCAGTTATGGACATGCATAGATTACAAATTATTTTTTTAAACACTACTCTGATAAAATGGTATGCACGAACTATAGCACTGATGATCTGTATGGCTTTTTACCAGTTTTGCAATCAGTTTGAAAGCGAGCCTTGCGTGACCTCATGTTGCGGCGAGACCTCCACTTTCCACATTCAAAAATTATCCCCGTCTGTCCTGTTTTATTCGTACATGCAAAACTAAGAAAAAGGCGGGGTACGTGATTTAACTCAAAATTAGATGCTAATGGATAAAACCAAGTCAGTAGTTGATCATCATATATCAAATCTGAATATGAATAAGGGGATATTATTTTATTACTTAGTAAAATTATTATATATTATTGTCACTTTACCTCTCGTTTTTTTAAACTTACTGCACTTTTCATAATCCGATTCAATTTATTTTGGCTTACATATTTAACCAACTTCGCAAATGAATTGAATTGTCACATCATTTTAAAACAGGACAACGTTGACAACTGGTCTGAATGGTTTTCGGTAATCCTTGGGAGGGCAACGCTATCACATAGGGAAAAGTGCCTACGAAAAGCAATGCCATCTGGTATTTTTTTCCTCTATAGGGACCTAAACAATTCTCCCAACCTGGTGACCCGCCACGGCAGGGTTCATTCCCTTAAATTCTCTGACCTCCTCTGTATCCTAAAAGTGAGATATGAACAACTCCACTTAAATGGTGTACCCTGGAGGGAAGTTGAAAGGCGACGCTGTCCTTTATGTAATTCCGGGAAGAGGGAGGACACCTTTCATTTTGTCGCTGAGTGTTCGATCCTGTCAGAGCTCCGTCTACTTTATCTGGGGCATCGTACACTGTCAAGGGCCCGGCTGCTCTCCATACTTGATTCAGCCAATGATAAAAGTGAAAATCTTGCCTGTTTTATCCGTGCTGCATGGTACTATATGTACGAGTTGATTTGCTACTTTAACTTTTGAATGTAAAATAAAGTTTGTTTTTTTTCTTTTTTGTTCTCGTTTCATTTTCTTTATAATTTGTAATACAGTGAACACTGAATGTGATCTTTCATTTATTATTATTATTAATTTTATATTATTATTATTATTATTACATTCTTTCTGTGACAAGGTTTCATACGAGCTTACGTTCTACAGCTTTTGTTTTGCTTTATGTAGTTGTTTTAAATTTATTTGTAAATATTATTTTTGGGCGACCACAGGCAGACGGTTAACCATGCCGCATTCTCAATGCTGGTATATACTTTTGTTCTTTCCTTATTCTTTTATTAATTTTAATAAAACATTACTATTATGATTGTTATTGTTATTATTATTATAAAATATATTTTTGAACGTGACAAATCAGAATTGCTAGTGTATCTTGCCTTGATCTCTCACACGGTTTCAAGACTCTTGTATTTTATGATTGTGAGGTTAGACAAATTTCTTGCTTTAAAATAAATAGGTACGCAAACCCTGGGCGCAAGTTGGGCGGATAAGGAAAAATCGAGCTCGATCAGAAAATGGCTCAGCTAGAACTTGTATTATGAAATTTTGGGTTTACTTTTTTCTAAACCTCTACAGCAAAATAGAGCAGTGTTTTTTATTTTTGTTAATTTTGTATAAAAATTATAATAAAGCAATCTTACCGAGGGGTGTTTTTTAAAAATTGCCCAGGCGTTGAAAAATATGTTTTACTGTGTAAAAAAGTTGAAAAATTTTGTCAGAAATTTAAATTATATTTTGATTCAACTATTTCAAAAAATGGGTCATTATATTTTGTAGTATATATTTTAAAATAAAAGAACAATAAACTGATTATAAAATATTAAATATTTTTTCTGAAAGTGCACCGAAAAAAAGGCAAACCTTCGGCCTCACTTTGAACAATTACCGAAACTTAAAAATTGACAAATTTAGTAAAAGTTTAAAATTTAAAGCAAAACCGATTTGATGACTCTCGTCAAAAATATATGCGTACAAAAATTAATATCCATTTTTTAAAAAATACCGGTCATCAAAAACATTTTCGGACTCCTAAACGAAACATACAAATAATAAAACATTTATTATTGTAGAACACTAATATTCAAATAATCTTTTATCTTAGTTAAAAATACCCACAAGTTGAGAAATGTGTAACGAAAATATGTAAAATTTGTCAGAATTTGTGGTTGTAGCCAAAAAAATAACGACACCCTACTAAAAAAATACCAAAATCCTAGAACACAAAGAAACAACAGCGAACGATTAGTTATAACAAACCTAATATATATGGAAAAAATACAAGACAAATGGCAACCTTACGATCTCACTTTAAATAACAAAAAAGGACTCTGTAAAATTCTAACGTCTTGATACTTACACCAAAAGTACAAATTCTTCTGAAATAGAAATGCGTATTTCAATTAAAATCTATATGAAACAAGTTAAATAAAAAAGTAGCTGTTCAATAGAAAAATGGTTGTTAACCCCTTTACAATCTTTCAGTTCAATTTTTCTAAGATTCCCCGACTTCATCAGATACAAAACTGAACTATTAACTACTTACTTAATAATTTCAGATATATACATAATTTAAATAAGATTATAATTATTGTCCATTAAGTATAAGAGTTTGAAACACCCCCTAAATGCTAGGGCCTCTGGCAAAGTGGCTAGTTTTTTCAGACATATACAGATAAACCCTATATCTTAGAACTCGTCCTTTAAAAATTTCGTCCAATTTTCTGCCGATTTTTCTTTAGGACGTCCTCTAGATCTATCCTCAATCCATCCAGGTGTTCGGTCGATAATGCTTTTTGTCGGTTTTAACCTTTATATTGTTGTCATTCTTGTGGTCGTATTTCTTCATTTCTCTTCTTCGTCCCGCCCTTAGATTTCCCTGTTGCTAAATCCACCATTTCTGTAAAGATTTTAATAATGAGGCCAGTTTTACCGGTCTGCGTCGGTTCGATGCAGCAGCTCAAAACTTTCTTTTTTATTACTAAGTGGGATTGTTGGATTTGTCATGTTGTTTTAAACTCCAATGTTTTTTGTCTAACAAAAAATATTTGATAAGGTTGTGTTATAATTAATATTTCATCCACTATATTTAGTGGTCTATTGACCAAATTCCTTTTTTTCAATCAATTAATTTTTTTATTTTAGTTGAAATGAAAAAAAAAAACTAGTAGCACAAGCGGGATTCGAACCCACGACTTTCGGCTAAAGCCGTCCATGACTTATAGAATGACATTAATATTTTCATACGAATAAATATGTTGTTTCTCTTTTACTGAAATAAATAACCATGAAAAATTGCTGATATAAACAAAAATTGTAATTGTTTAATGCTTAAACAGAAACTAATCTCCTGAAAAAAATATTTGTAGCCTAATTAAAATTCGTAGATTAAAAATATGAAACAGTTCGAGATTGATCAGAAAATGACTTCCTCTGAAAAGTTGTATTTTTGAATTTCCATTACTTTGTTTTTCAATTCCTTTCTACACAATGAAACATTTTTAAAAAATAATATGAAAACGATCCTCTCGAGAGGTTTTGTTTAAAAATTAACCAGGGATTGAGAACTAAGTTTTATTGTGTAAAGAAAAGCTGTAATATTTTGTCAGAACGAAGTTGTTAAAGAAATAAATAAATGAGTATCAAAATTAAAAATTTGCGGAATAAAAATATAATTAAAATATGAAAAAATCAAGCTTGATCACAACATGGTTTCCACTGAAATATTCTCATTTGACAGACAAATAATAGGAAACAACATAGCAATAAGTTTTATTTCCAAATTACCCAGGAGTTGCGAATTAAATTTTATTGTACAAAGAATAATTTGAAATTTTTTCTATGGAAATTAAAATGCTACGAGTTAAAAATATGAAGAAAAAAACAGGTTCGACATTTTTCTACGGTCAATGTTGTGTCTGTATGATTAAAAATTTAAATTTGTTTTATGCAATCAAGGATAGAGCAAAATGATCCGTAAACTACCGAATAAATCTCTTTTTTTTCTCCCTTGCGTTGCGTGCATGATTTTTCAGTGGTATAAACTACGCTAATTCTCAGTTGTCAATTTATATTCTCGGTAGTTCAGTCTTCCTAAACTTGAAATAGCAGTGTCAAAATAGCCATTTGCCTCACAAAAGAAGACAAAAGGACTAAAAATAATGGTTTATCCATCTGTCGTGCATCACCTCATAGGTGCTCATCGGACGTATTTTTAATGCATTCTTCCTTAAAAGATTCACTTTACTGAAACATTCCAATATTTCACTCTACGATATTTTATGATTTTTGTGTTATAAATTTTAAAAAACAATTTTCTAGGTTGAATAGTTTTTTTTATCAAACTATAAAACCGGTTACCAGTTTAGCTGTTAACTTGATAGCGATTATAATAAAAACAGTGAAATGAAAATGAAGCCAATTTATAGTATAATAATACCATAACTGGTCTTAATGGCAAAATATATATTCTTTGTGTCGGTTCGGCCGACTTCATAGCGTTTACCGGTGGGACTTTATCATTTGGGATATCTATTGTTGTTTGTTGAATGCTAAAGAAGGACGTGTCATAATGAGCCGAGTCCTTTCTTTCATTGGTCAAAGGATAAAGGTTTATCCTCCAACCCGAGGCCTTATTCTAGCTCGCTTTGTTCTTTCAACCCCTTTTTGTCAGTTGTCTTCTCACCGACGCGATGTCCTTGCCCCATACGTTCTTGTTTCATTCCTTTTTCCTTTTGTTAGTTATTAATGTTGGTTCTTTGTTATGTCCTATACCAAACAATTTTTTCCCCCTTTATATACCGTCATAATGAGGTTACGCTAGTTAATCACACATCTTACGTCGTAGAAATAGATATAAAAAAAATTCGGCATAGTAATAAACACTTGGATTCGAATTGGAAAATCCTTGGGAAAAATGATCTGATAACTAAACATTTAGCCTCTTTGCGTCAAATCGTATTATTGTCAAGACCCCCAGGCTAACTACCTTAAGATTCCTTTTTTTCGGACGCCACTATCAAGATGGTATTCACTCGTGCTTCCCTAATAGCGGCCTCTCGAAGATTTTCGAATGCACATGTCACCTTTAAGATTCACTTTCATGAAATCTTCCTACTGCTTTTAATATAACGGCCAACTAACGATGATCCCATCAGATAATATTTTTTTTATTGGTAGGGGGAGCTTGTGACTGTTTATTACATTTGAATCTCTCTGAATGACCGTTTATTTTCCCATTGTAAGTTTGAATTAGTTTTTCCAAATAAGATGAGAAGAATTTTATCGTATACGACTTTTCCTAATTCAACTAATTACTATTATATAGCAAAAAAATAATTGCTAACTCCACATAAAGTAATTAAGAATACAAAAATGCAACAAGGGAGTAAACAAAACTAACTTTTAATTTTAAAAAATTAATGTAGGATTTAATTTTCTGATTTTTAAACCTTAAAGTTAATTATATTAACATACTTAATTTGATTTGATGAATAAACATCATAAAATCGCCAAGGTCAACTTTAGCATATTTGCTCATAGTTAGTCTTGGTACAGAAATATAACATAAGAAAATATTTCAATACTGATCTTGCCGTTTTATGGGTTTGATGAGTTCAAAATTTTCATGCCTAGCGTTGGCTTTAGAAAAAAACATAAGTACAAAAACAATGAAAAATAAAAATTGTTTTTTATGAAAAAAAGAAATTAAAAGGTGAGAAGAGACAACAAAAAATAACCAAGAAATCATAATTAATGAGTTTTTGTTTTTCTTTAATTTTCTTTCTATGGTTGGGTTAATTTTCCTTATTTTCCGATTTTTTTTTTGTTTGCAGGTGGTTATAGAAATTTTCAATATAAAATAAACCAAAAGAACCAACAAAAATTATAATAAATTCGTTGTTTCGATTTTTGTTTTTTATGGGTGGAATAATTTTGCATATTTTTACGCTTTTTTAAAGTAGTTAAGAATTTTCCAATTTACGAAGCTTCGACATGCTGTGCCATTTTTAAATGTAAAATTAAAATATTTTCGAGAGAAACCACTTGACAATGGGGCAGGACGTAAAACGTTTTAACCATTTTAACCACCCAGAAAAAGGCACACAAATGATATTAATAAGTTTTTCTTCTTTAAATGTATGGCATAGTTCTTCTTTTTTAATATGTCAAATAATTTTTTTTTTGGTAAATAAACAACTTGAAAAAATGGGATAGGACGCACGCGCGCACACACAACAGATATCGAAATTATTACAAAACAATTTAATTGAAGTGTCATATAGTACATTTGCTGCTCCGGTAAGGTTGGCCTACAAAAAAGAAGAAGGAAATATCAACATTAGGTATCGATTTTCGCGATTTAAATAAAATTAAAGTAACACAATTACAACCACAACATAAAAGTTTGTGCGTCAGTTTTTAGGCAAGACATTTTTATAGAAAATATGTACCAAATGTACCAATTTTATGAGATCCATTACATAATTTCTTGAGAAAAGGAGAGCAATTTATTTTGTCAGAAAAACGGCACGAATCTTTAGAAAAACTGATAAGAGTGCTTTGTGCAACACCGTGCACCGGTCTCTCGGGGGTAACCCCTCAGATGAGGGAAAACAACATAACACACAAAACACTTCAACTGACATAAGCACACCAATAGTACACACTCTAGGTTTACTGATCTAGGAGACCCAATTTTTACCACTCTCGCAATCTTGGCAAAATCCCCAGACTAATAAACCGTGGGGTGAAGCAAGCAGTGTCAGCCCGCCCTCAGGTGGCAAACCCCCTAGCTGTTAATCCTCGCGGCCAAAATCAACCCTATTACAAAGATAATAATGAAAGCCTCCAGACCCGGAAAGCGGAATCCTTTGTGGAAGATGCCGCCGGCTCTATAAGTCAGCAGCTCTCCAGTAACTCTGTGAACGGTGGCTCCCTTTTTGGAAAAAGGAACAATGGGACTAGAAATATCACAACGGAAAACAAAGCAAAGCTCGTTTCCTCAAAATGAAAACGAGTGACTACTGATTCACGTGAAAGTGAGACAGCGGTGGCGCAGGAGCCATGTGTACCGACTTTCCAGCGTTCCCAACTCAGAATATAAGGTAGAACGGAGATTTAAAAAGAATCGAAACATGCAATCCCAGCAGGATAAACAATACAAAGAAAATTGGTCCTGCGATTCGAGAAGAAGCAGGACATCGAAAAATTAAAAAAATCTTTCGACGCTAGCTCGTCATGGGGTCTTTGTCACGCCGCAACAAAGGTTAAATACCTCCCACGGCGTTCTGACGGGCCGGAACCTGCTGAACCGGAGAGTAGAACCTATTATGGACTGTCTAACGAGAAAGGGAACGGATATGAGGAAATGAATTCTCGCCGGACGTGCAGATTGTCCTTCAGCGAGTCTTCTTCTAGCATTCGACTATATGCCCCGATGAGATTAGGGCGTCATTCTACAGCTTAAAGGTCTGCCCTTATATCTCATCCCCGCTACGCTGCTACGTCCCTGAGGCTTGGGCATATCGCCCTGCGATGCACTCCCCTGTGAATGTGGGACTGAGGGCACGCAATTTCTCCAATGGTGGAGTGGACTCCATAGGAGAACCAACTCGATCATTTCCCGACAGCCCTAAGGAGTTCTGTCGATGTGCAGTGCTCAAGTATGTGGAGCTTGAAGAAGGCTAACTGGCCGTTTTTGTTCGGGTCGTTGACGGTTCCGACCGGCATAGATGACAATAGACTCATTGACAACGAGATCAACAAGGCCACAGGCTTATCGATTCCCCGGACACGTGGATGTACCCGTAGACTACTATGAGAACTACCACTAAGAGCACAATGGAAAGAAGTGGGCTTTCGTTAGGTACCTAACGGAGAATAAATTGAAACGTACAACGTTAACAGAGCCAGGAGAGGCGTAAACTGCCCCAAACAAAAAGGTAATCCCTAGCAAAGTATGTGGAGAAGTATGAACTCTCGTACTTCGGCTGGGGAGACCTGGAATGTTGTCGGACAATTGCACTTCGTAGCAGTTCGCACCTTATTCTAACAACTTTCACAGAACGAAAACCAAGACAGTACGAATCCGGATTAACTTTGAAATCGGAAAGAGAAGTGTAAAACCGTCCGCTGATGGTTGGAGATTTGGAAGCCGCGTTGGGGCGACTGCTGGAATTCTTCAACAAAATGTCGGATACTGGCTCATTTCCCCATCGTTGGCGTTAGGCGTATATATATACATGGATGACTAGCATCTCAGTTTTAGAGTTAGATAAATGTGGTAATATATAAAAAATCAGCTATAATGTATATGTGTATTTTTCTTACGGTATGCTCTGCATGCTAGTGGAAAAAGAGCATCCTGTAAAAAATTTCAAATATTTTACTCTTTCCATCCGAATAATATGAAGGAGTTTACTATTGAATGATGTATACATGTCAGGACCGTTTGGAGTTGGTTATCTTTTCCATGTACTTGGGTAATTTTGTTATCGCACTCGTATGACCGGTACTGAAATGCATATCACTTAAGAGCAATAAAATAAAGTGCTTGCTCTTTAATGTTTTAAAAGATGGGCCGTAAAAGAGTTCGGGGCCTTTCATAACGTGTGTAATTATTTATCCCTGATGGTCGTAAACTAACATAGGAAGGATAAAACAGCCAAAATTTTATAGCACATTGTTTATTTCTATTGCTCAGGGGGGCCGTTGCACTCTCGAACCTCTCGAAAAGAACAAAGGACTCTTTCTTAACCAAATGTTGTTTATTTTTACAACTTAATTGAGATATCAAACCGGTTTCGACTGTCCATTAGCGTATTTCTGCCTCACGATTCCAGCCAAACGGTATGCGGTCGACATACGGAATACAAATGATGTTTTAGCCTGTAATTGGTCTTAAATGAAATCTGTATTTACATTTCGAAACAGCCCTCTTTTTACAGGTTGAAGCATTTTCGAGTGCCACTAGGCCGAAAAACAATACATACGTATCCGTGCTTTCATTCGAGCAGACCCTAGTAGCCGAAAAATGTCGTAAGTTATTTAGCTATTGTTGACCATGAATTTTAAGATTATTATAGATTAGTGGAGTTCGAAAAATATTTTTCCCCTAAACATTTTTCGCCTTAAAATGACTGATTTGTTTCGAAAGCCACTAAACTGGAAATTACATAATAAATTTGCAGAAGCTAAACAGTAACCTTGAAATACATGGACAAAAAGTGACGAAAACTATATTAAAAATTCACTAATTTCGTGGTCCGCTTGACCATTTAATCGAAGATCGAAAAATATTGAGCGTGTCCGCGTCTCTCTCGACAACGGTTCCAGACTAGGTGACTAGATTTTTTAATATTTTGATATAATTAATTAAGGTTTTTAGTTGAGATAATAAAGTCAATTACACAAGCGGGATTGGGACCCACGATCTTCGGCTAGATACGCCGCTGCTCTACCACTTAGCTATACTAGCTATCGTGACGTCGATCCACTCGGACACTAATTTCCACCAACTCAACCCTATTTTCCCTTCTTTTTGCCATTTTTCAAATGTCGTGGACTCGGATTGGATTCTCAACGACAAATGAAATGGCCACGGAGAGTTTTAGTAAAGTATACTTCATTTCAATTCATTAAATTCACTAATTTCGTGGCCCCCTTGGCCAATTAATACATTACAATTAATTGTGGTTTTTAGTTGAGATAAAAAAAGTTAAAAATGGCAAAAAGGAAGGAAAATTCAAAATGTGGGGTTGAGATGAGTAGTTAGTGTCCGAGCGGATCGAGGTCACGATAGCTCAAGTGGTAGAGCAGCGGCGTATCTAGCCGAAGATCGTGGGTCCCAATCCCGCTTGTATAATTGACTTTATTATCTCAACTAAAAACCTTAATTAATTATATTAAAAATATTTTAAAAAATAGTCGCCTAGTCTGGAATCCGTTGGCAAGAGAGTCGCGGACACGCTCAATATTTTTTGATCTTGTATCATAAAAATCGATTAACCATACACAGCCTTGTGAGTTCATACTTCGGAAAAACTACTTGACAGTGTCAGGATACTGTGAATCGCGATTTTCAATCACTTACACATTTAATTGAAACAATCGGCGTCCAATTCTCAGGGAAACAGATACATAACGGCCACCCGCAAGTGAGCATTCTTAGTCCCATCTTTTATATAATTTGTACTGGCGACCCATTACCATCATCACCACCAACACGGATGATACCGCAATTTCGCCTTCTAACTCAACTCCTATCTAACCTACTTCCAACATCCTCCATGATGTTATCTAAGACTAGTGGAATAAGTGAAGGACAAGACTGAATGAAGAAAAATGTACTCAATGTTCGTTCACATTGAATTCTCTTGTTCTTCACTGTATATCAACAACAAAGAGACACCGTTTTCCATCCATGTCAAATATTTAGGACTACACCAAAACATCACATTGATTTAGAATCCCCACACCAGACTTAAAAGACAACTGAATAGAATATTTTGAAAACTACTAGACTGCTACAGAACAACAACAGAAGACTGCTAGAACCGACATCGTCTTGATCGTCAACACTAAAGTACCCTCAATGAGGCTCCAGACATGCGGTATTCGCCGGATGCCGCGCAAATTTCCCCCGAATCTCGAATAGAGTGGATGGACGCTCAGCTATTCACCGTAAAACAACATCCTGTTCTCGGCTTTTTGTCGGTTTTTTTGTCCGTTTCAAAGTGCACGAATATTCGCCAAGTAACCGCACTCAAACCATCCACACATTCGGGAAACTATAACTGTACATACCTTTAACTTACTGTCAACTGTTATCAAAATCAACAGTAAGCGTATTTTCCTATTTAATACTATTTATTTTTCTTTAATAAACGTTTGCTAACTAGTATAGATGTTTTAATGTACACAATAACAATTGTTTTTTTTCTTATTAGGAATGGATTGACCCAATGTAACAGTTTTAGGGTTCGTCGATGTTTACGAAACAGAACCAATAATTTGGGAAGAATAAAAATATAAGTAAATGAATTTCTTGTCAATTAATTTGTTTCCACTGCACAAATTAGTAACCGCAGCTGCAACCATGACAGGTTCACTGTTGTCCATCTCGATTTGTAATAAGTTGAGGACAACCATGACATTTGGGTAATACGTACTCCCTGTTTCCGCTACAACAAGGAGGTTATACAAAATATTCAGCGTCAATCGTCATTCGGCGCATACCCTCATTTCTGGACCTGCCTTTATACAAAACCTTTCTGCGACAACATTGGACGGAGTGGAATGGGTTCTGTCAAGCCATCTAACATCCAGCGCATCCGATTCTCCCGAAAGCCGTCAGACAAATCCTCAAAATTCCTTGTACGTCACCGACTAATCACGACCTCAACATTCTTTTGTCAACGAACTGATCCGTTCCCGAATTGAAAATATTTACACATACCTTTCGATCCGTCGTAACCCGACTGCTCGAGCCCTCTCTACACGTTCCCCTCCCGAAAACGTGCGACGTCTCTCTAATTGACGATATCATCGAGACATCCTTGCCCCTTAATCCTTCAATTTGAGTGCCAACTTCTCATGGCATGTGGTGCACCACAGGCATTAGTGTTAGAGCTGTGACAAAGTTTTGTGATCACATTTGTAGTAACTACTAGTACATGTAGGCTACAAACAAAATTCCGCGTTCTGTCGTCTGATTGTATAAAGTATATATGTCATCAATATAAATCATTTTAAAAACACTAAATCCAGTTTCAAATATATAGCCTCGTTTTATTAAACCTTTGCGAGTTTGTTAGTTTTTGAGAAAACTAGGGGTTATATGTACGTTTTTTGCAAAAGAATCCCCTTCGTATAACTTCTTCCGAACCTTAAGTACGGAAATGTAATATTCGATTATGTTGGTCAATTGGAAATACAAACACATCATTTAATACTTTTTGCGCATTTCTTATTTGTCACTATTTTTTTAAATTATCCCGTTATACATCTGTAATACCGTATTTATCGCACAAATATGGATAGTTTAATTTAATCATGCCTTTCTGCACACAGGGATTCCAATACATGATTTGTTCAATATTTACAGACATGTATTTTCCCGAATTTTGTTAAGATAGAACATGTAAACAGACCAAATGTTTCCAATTAACAATTTCACCAGATTTATAAAGTTTCCGTGATTGATAAAAATTCAATAATTTGTGTCATTTCACCAGAAGAATTTATGCTACCATAATACTTCCATTCTCCTTTGCAACGATGATGGTTCAGACAAACGAAGAAAATCTTTACTCAGCGCCCTACCCCTTCCCAAAAATTTTTCGCCCTCATCCTGATCATACAAAAACGACAGAGAAGGAATTTGTTTTTTTCTGCCCCCGAAGCTTTATGAAAAGCTGTGAACTCCAGTACATTACAGAAAACATTTCCAAAAAGAAAGCTCCTGTATATGACCTTATAACCTCTGAAATACTTCGATCCCTCTTTAACCTGCATCCGCTCTCGCGGTCTGGTGTCCCGTACCCGCTCTCGCGAACGGAGGTTTACCGTCGATATTTCTTTGTCCGCCTCAGTGCATTTTCTTAATTTTCTCATCTCGAATCCTAATGGCTAGGATAAATTAAATCTGGCACAACTTCACAAGCACATTTTTATCTAAACGTTAAATTGAGCAACGAAAAAATGGTAAATTAAAATGAAACTCCAAAACGTACAACTACATAGTAAGAAAATAAAGACGTCCAAAAATGGGAAATTGATAGAACGGAAAATGTAATCATTTTCATTCCCTTGAGTTTTTATATTTTTATGTTTTTCCAATTAAAACTTCGAAAAGTTATCATCAGCTATATGATGAATTGAGTTTTATTTTTGTCACCTTAACGTTTTTTATCATATTGGCAACAAAAATTGTCAACCCCCGCCACTTAATTTTTCTTCCTGCGCTTTTCTTTCTTTTTGTACAAAAAAATACACTACAATGCACAAACTAATAATACACGTAAACACACATTCGAATGGAGGTAGAGCGCGGCAAATTTTAAAATTAGTTTAAACAAATATAAATGTGCTTAAAGAGATATGACGTTAATATGTAACGTCGGCTTTATATATATAATTTTAGTTTTATTATAAAAAGTAAATACTGTTGTATAAAATTAAAATTAAAAGTTTTAACGATATATAGGATATAGTTTTCTAAAGAAGCTATTATGGGGATGGTAAAGATTTCGTGTCTTTTATGGCATAATTTGAACGATTCAGTTTTGGAAAACAATCCATGAAAAAATACGATTTCGACTCATATGTGTTCATAATCAATCACTGGCCATTACAGCCATCACGTCCATTATCGGGGAAACTGCAAGTTAGACGTTAAGCCCGTGGAATTTTATCTGTTACGCTCATCAGCGATGCAAGGGAACACCTGTCAATTACACCCAATCCTGACTTGGCGAAACGAGCGAAAGTATTCGGGCAGAAAATTGTAACTGATCAAAACTTAACGCAACGCTAATTGTATGATTGGCCGATTGCGTCGTTTCCTGTGTGGCCATTTGGTAGAGGAATATAAAAGCAGATTTTTTTTCTAAATGTGATCCCTCCTGGCATTACCTCACGTGAAAAAATAATAATCATAAAACTCTGCATTAAAAGAACAGGGACTGCAATAAATAAAGGCCTGTCCTTCAACTCCTACTCCTCCGACCCCGTTATTTATTGTTTTGATAAAATAGTTACGACATTGTCAATCCGGTGGTACAACTTTGTACCTAAGAGTCCTAAGACATTTCATTTTTATTGTAGACTTATTGCTATATGGTTACGACGTTGGAGATTCAATACAAGTCTCAACATTAACAGTACGCAATTTACATTTCAAAACGAAAGCTGTAACTATGTAAAGTATTCTAGAGAAATATCCATAGATCGTAAAATGTCCGCTTAGATAAAAATAATAACTAGCCTTGTATTTTAATGACCTGGAAAATTTATATGCAGAGTAATTGTCTCTAACTCAAAAACTAAAAAATTATCCTTCATGATCGACCATTTAATTAATTAATAATCACTAAAGAATCATTTCAAAGCAATAACCCTTTTACATCTAAGGCTAACCTATATCTTAGTGTAATTTTTGGTCGTAAAAACAGTCGTAAGTTAAATTAATCTATACAATGATTGAGCACTTTAAAAAGTTTAATATTGTGGTCATAGGTAGTACTCCCAAATTTTTAGTATTTAAAATATCTTCACACCATCAGAGGTCTAATTCACCATCAGCCGGAAAGCCGATCTGTCCAAAGGTACTTTCTAATTAAGCAAATAAGTAAGTACGTAATTACGAATTGGAACATCCTTCTGCATCTATAATGCCGATGCTGGCCACTACACAAGGCAGCATCCCAGGTCCAATTACAAATTGCTAAATAAATAGGTTTATTTGGAATTTATTTTTATTCTATTAAATTTAATTCAATTTACCTCTATATTCTGGTTAGTTTGATAAAACAAAATAGAAAATACAAAACAAAAAATTGTTATTCCTCATTTTTAATAACGGATTTACTTAACAATTTAACAATAGGAAAATATTAAGATAACATATTTTATAAACAAGCACCTTTTCTCGCTTTCTCTCCATTTTAATCCAGTTGTATTCTCTTAAACCATCGCAGCACATTATCTTGAACCAGAAGTTTGCAATATTATCGTGAGAATGTCGCAGAGGCAATCGGCGTTTCCTTGAGCGTGATTTCCCGGTCTTTCGACGAGAGATCGGAAGTGCCAATAGGCGATATTCATTTTTGAGAAGTTTATTTTCAGTGTACCCTACATGCATTCCTATTAATTCCAAACCCAGTAGTGGCCTTTACAAACCTTCTGAAACTTATGTCTGGAAGAACGTTTCGAAAAATATCAGACTCAACAAAACGATATACCAGCAAATAACCTTCATCTCTCTGTTCCTCACGCAATCGTTATTTTCGGTTGCTCTTTGGGACTTTATATCGGCAAAAGAGTATTTTGGAACCACCATACCAATCTCAAATACTAAGAGACGACCTCCAAAGAATCCAGTCACTCCATTCCAAACTCTTCAAACCATTGCTCAAGCTTGGGACCCCCTACTTCTTAAACTTAATATCCACACAGACCTTCAAATCCCATTTGATCTCGAAACTAGTACAATGAACAGAAGCTTTCACAAAACTCTGGACCCTCATGACAACCCAAACTTTCAATGAATCCAGTCACTCCAGTTCAAATGATCCTTTTTTCCTGTAAGGTTTGGGCTTAGCTGCAACTACCGTACTTTCCACAGAGACCATAGGTTTGTTAGATGTGGAGGCTAAAATCTTTCCTTTTAGTCAAACTCTGCCGAGAAAGTCTTTGTGAGGAAATGGTTATTTTTTCAGTGGAAAAAGTTCGTCGAGGTATAAGTCAGTGGCCTGTCGGATTTACGTGTAAGTTGGAAGAGTTATTGTTTAAAAGGCAAATGACGAGCAATAACAAAGAATCGACTTCAGTGAATTATAACTGTTGTTAAACCTCGACATTGTCTAATCTAATCGTAGGAATGTATCCTCCGCCTTACAAGGATCGGCACGCAACGTCTTAGTTCAGGTTTCAATTGGACAAACCAAACATTCTCATCTCGCATCGGGGCTGAGTTACAGCAGTAATACCAGGGAAGCACAGATAATAAAAACTTCCTACCCTTTAAATTGAAAATAGAAAAGGTCATGTGAAAACATTCATCGGTGGAACCCTGAGTGCAGGATGCAATTCTGCCTTGTAATGATAAAAAGTGAGAGAAACTTCAATATTTACTCACGCCGGTTGTCCTTTTGCGGGAATATTTGACATTTTTCTCCTGAGCCTTCGACCTTCGCGAAACAGGGACATCATGTAATGAATTTCCAAACATGGACGCCTGGAATTTCAAACATTGGCAAATTAATATATGTCTTTAAACAAGTATTCAATTATGATCAGTAAGAAGTGGTTAGGTACCGATGCAAGCCTATGGCTAACAAAAATATAATCTATTATAAATTTCATTCATGTATTTTATGACAAACTGCTTCAGACAAAGTTACTGCTATGTGTGCATTTTTTGGTATTTCAGTTCACCCTCTCACTCCTTCTCTCTCTCTCTCTCTCTCTCTCTCTCTCCTCTCTCGCTCCCTCTATATCTCTTTGTTTCACTGTATTTTTCTCGCACTATATTCTCTCTCTCTCTCTCTCTCTCTCTATCTATCTATCTATCTATCTATCTATCTATCTATCTATCTATCTATCTGTTGTTGTGTAGACGTCAAGTTGGAAGTTTTTCTCCTTAAGACTGAATATAAATGTGCTTATTCAACATTGGTTGTCGGTCTTAGTTTGCAGGAGGAAAAGACCTGGCTGTTTTAGAACAGTCCCACAAAGATAAATAATGTAGAAGTTTTGCCGCGGCATACAATTTAATGGATGTTTATCGAAGGAAGTTTCACCGAATGTAACATCCGATACCGATGACAACTGGAAATAAACGCTATTGCCCTAATGCCCTGGAAACAAAATATTAGTCTGTACGATTTATTAAACGTGAGGTTCATTTTCAACGTACGCAAACCGTTTGGATGCCGTTGTCCATTGTTTTTTCCATGTTTTTCTTCGAGATATGCTATTTACAAGTACATTTTATTACGTTCGGAACAATTTATAATGTCGTATATAGCATATATATTTTTCGGGACAAATACCACCGACACCAATCACAGTTTTTGTCACTTTCTATAATTTTTTTTTAAAGAAAAATAAGTTCATGTTTCAAGTTGGGCGATTTTGTTTGTTACTAAATGTTATATCTACAAAATAGACTAAATATTTAGAATGTATGTGTCTTTAGGTTTGAAATTTCCTCCCAATTAGGTTCATAGAAGATTTTTTTAATTCATTCACGTGAACTATTTTAATATTTTTGTCTCTTCAATTGTTTCAGTATTACATAATTTTATTTTTAAAGACATTTCAATAAATTAGTTGGTCGCTTTACTTCGCAATTTGGATCGTTTTAACTAATTTTTTAAATTTCTTCCCATGGAATTTTTGATTTTTTACCTCGTATTTGGATTTGTTCTGACTCATTTTTGCGTAGTATTACTTCGGCTTTTTTAGTGATTTGCACATAGTTTTTAAATCGTTTTAACTCTCTTTATAACATTTAACCTCGTACTTTTACCCTGGTTTTGGATTTGTTGACCTGGTTTTTAAATGTTTTCCCTTGTGTTTTTTGAACTTTTTACCTCGTATTTACAATCGTTTTTCTTTGCATTGAATTGTTTCACATCATTCTTTTGTTACTTTGCCTGGTTGTTCTGAGATCGTTGTTTTACCGTTTTCTTTCTCTTCCATTTCACTTTTTCGATCATTTTACCTCTATGCTATTGAAGTCTCTACGTAGTTCTTTTTTTATATTGCCTTCCTTATTTCAACCTTTGGCCTGGTTTTCCATCGTTTTACGTTCTATCCGTTTACACGACTTTCTATTACTTTGCCCCTTTTTATTTTTTCTCCTTGTTTTAAATAGTTTTAGTAGTTTTTTATCCACTTACGACGTTAAATTTTTGTCGTTTTGCCTCGTTTTTTTGGAACGTTTACATAGGCTTTGCATATTTTTACCTCGTTTTTTCATCGCTTCCTTTGAGCTTTTCGACCAAGAAAAAACATGAACTCACATTTTTTCACTCTGAGATAAAAGAAACATTTATACCGCATATGTTTTTACATCGAATTTTTAGAAATGATAATAGTTTAATGTAAAAAAAATGCTGTTATTGTAGAAATGTGTATAAAAATTGTGTTTTTGAAATGTTAAAATGTTTCTCAGTACGGTAGAAAAGAGAATTCTTTAGAATAATTCCGTCTTCTTTTTAATTAAAAGCTTCTAAGAGAAATAAAACCTACCATTGAGAATAAATTCGTTAATGTCCCATTTGAGAAGGTTTCAATTAATTTAAACGCCCCTTTTGTTATTTGAATGAATATTCGCGACTTCTAATGGACAGGATTATTTAATGATTAAAACATCGTTTGGCTCAAGATATTTAAAAAAAGGAATTAAAAATGAAAACTAGCTCGTAACGACTCGCGTTTTCTTGTTCTGTCAGTCAATAAATAAGTAAATAATCTAAATTTTTAACATGTTATTCTCAAAAATTATTTTCGTTTTTGCAATTGCTCGCAGTTGAGCGTATGGACTTTATTTCTACCTTCTTTGAGTTGGGCAGTACTGTTAAGGGTGAAGATGATGGTGATGGATACTAGGAAGTGGTGGTTTTTGTTATCCTAGCACTGTAGCCTTTCGGCTTATTGTACTTTCGTAGTTCAATTGAGTAAATAGTCCATTCACTCCAATCATCCCTCTCTAATTGGTATCTTTTTTGAGTCTATTCTGTCAAAGAGGATTTTGATTTAGTTTTGATAACTAAAAACAAAATTTACCAGGTGCAAGCAGCTGGCGTGCTTTTGATTGCTTGGTCTTTGCAAACCATACAACCTCTTAAGTAACTCCGATAATGTAGTTCCACGTCACACTACTGGAGTGTTGGTGTGAACAGTTAAGAATACACCTGCACCATTCGCCTGCTATCTATGTCAATTCCTTTTTCCTGAGGTCAAAGTGCGATACCTAGGATTCGGACCTTTTGGTTATAGTGGGGAGTAACAATACCTAAGACGTCTTATGGCTCATTAACATGATGGTCTAAAGCTGAACAAAACCAAGCCCAAAGACCTACGCAGGAACAATCAAAGTCAGTACCATTACACCTTGACTTTTCAAGATGAAACGCCTGTAGTGTAAAAATTTTAAAAATAAATGTCACTGACAAAAATGCTAATACTTATCAGACAGCAACACATGCCAAAAAAGCACTAAAGCGTAAAATTGTGTCACCCAAAATAGTCACTAAATACACCAATTTTCCAAACCTGGCAAAATACACCAACCCGACGATAGGTTGGGTGGAAGGACACAAAGGAGTGATAGAAATCATATCCAAGTTATGGTACCGTCTTCCAGAATCCACAGCATCTGAGTCAGCAAACTTCACTTCCATATAAATAGTGCTCAGGCGCTAGGGCCGACAGTCTTCCGAGAGTCTTCCATTGGTCTTACTAGAGGACGTCCCTTCCACTTCTATTGCGAAATACTACTACTTCGTGAGTGGCGCTCTCCTTTTCGTTCTATTCCTGCTTATGTACCTCTGTTGTCTTCCCAAGAGAACTCTTCATCGACCCGGAGCAGAGACCCAGACAACTCAAGAGGACCAAACAAGTGTCTACCCCGGACTCTGATCGCAGGAGCTTCGAACATAAGGATGGAGGAGTTATGGTACCGTCTTCCAGAATCCACAGCATCTGAGTCAGCAAACTTCACTTCCATATAAATAGTGCTCAGGCGCTAGGGTCGACAGTCTTCCGAGAGTCTTCCATTAGTTTTACTCTTAGTCTTACGCTAGTTGTTGGCCGGTATACTTGTTGTATAATATTGTATTCTTTATTATAAATAAAGTTTTTTTTTTACTTTTATTATAACGGATTACATAACTTCCATTACAGGAAGCAAACTTATCGGTCAGTATTTAGACTCATCATTTCTCATCATCATCTTTTCCTTACCTGGCTTAACAAGCAGAATAATTTTAAGATATCTTAGGAATTTCTGGTAAAACCCCTCTGGAAAGACAATGATTGTAAAATCTAGTGAGGGAATAGGGTAAGATGAAAAACGTTGCATACATGATGGATTTAGGGAACTCATCTTGCCCTGGTCTTTTGTCATTGCCCATAGAATTTATACAGTTTGAATTTCTGACAGGCTGAAGGGAATATCATTCGCGTTATTTGGTTCAATTGGTTGCCCTGCCTTGTATGTTAGTGATGCCGGTTTATCTTTGGGTATGCACTGGTCCCTGATTTCGTTGACAGGTGATTGCAGGTCTTTAGTATGTTCCAATCTGATATTTTTAATGTATTTATTGTTAATGGATTTATTTCTCCTTCCAACTATGAACAACATAGGATCCTATTCGTCTAAGTTACACAAAACCTTCCCAGTCACTATTAATCCTTCAAACCAATTAATTATTCTAATCCCGATTATATAAAACCGCTTTTTAAACCATTAGTAGTATTTTGAATCAAATTTGATCTGTTTCGAGGTAAAGATTTGTGGTAGAAATAAACAAGGCATTTGCTGTAAGTTAAGTTAAAACGTATACCGAACCATGCCGAGAGATGAAGTTGGAAGTCCGAAATCGGAATCTTTGATGTTACTGCCTTATTATGCCCGCTTTTTACATCAAAGGTACATAAAGCGTTAAGATATCTTTCCCGTATAGATATCTATCAACCGAATTGGTTTTAGTGTTGAAGCTGCGTTTTTCGTGAACGGTAAGCCGAATTGCCATAATTGCCGTTATTGGGACACGACCGGGCATAAAGAGGATCCCACACTTGAGGAGTTAAACACCTAGTCCTGGCTATTAGGCGATTGTTCATTCTTTAGTCTTTTTTCGAGAAATATTGTTCGAAGGAACAACCCAACGTGTTCGCAGCGCATACCTAAACATTTAAATCGTTTTACATAAATTTTGATGTAATAATGACTGTTTTTAAGAATTTTTTCTATTGAATTAAATTTTTTTTTGCATGGAATGGAAATAGTCTCGTGAGATTCTGAGTTACAAAAGGGCTTTAAATAGTTTTTTTTTTTTTTTTTAATTTCTGAAACAAGTGTTTGTATGTATCACAGACTTGCATTCGCCTTCATTTAAGTTGTTCGTACCTTAACTTTTATTTATATTCTGTGTCAAAAAGTAAGCCCAACTAAAACTTTCAGAACATAAGTGAAATAAGAGTCTTAGCAGCCAACAATAACAGTTAGAGATCGGTCCGCAAATCACACCTCTTGATAAACTGTATTTTTGCACATACCACGAATGTAACTTTTACTAGTGATTTGTATAAATCTAATCTGGGTAAAGAAAGAGAAAATGTCCAAGAACTGTATGAAGGGCAGTAACTCTTTCGCAGAAGTAGTTGGCGGTAACGAGCTCAAAATTGAAAAAAAAAAAATTAGTCAAAAGGGGTGTCTGTGGCCTTAAGGTTCAGTCTTAGACACGGCGCTCATCACTGGAAGGTAAAGTTCCCGGGTTCGAATCCATCCGCGCTGCATTCAAACCCGACATACTTACAAATGGGCTTTTTTTCAAAAACACCGGCACCCTGAGGGTTTATATGGCCTCTGCTGTTGCGAACCCTTGTTAAAAAAAGAGATAAAACGAACTATTAGCTAAACAATGGTTCGTGAGTTAAAATAATACAACTGTTAATTCGATTAAATTTTATTGTTATTTAAATATCACTAGGCATCTCAAAAAGCAAAATTAATTAGAAAGACAATCCGTGATTAACAATGACAAATATATATGTTAATTCCATGAAAAGCTTACTGCTTCAATTAAACACTGAGGTTCCCATTTCCCAAAAATGTAGGTGCCCCCATTGGTTTCCTTGATATTTCTACTATATAACGTCTAGACACATAAAAACGTAATTATATGATAACTAACATATTCATTTTGCTTACCAAAATGAAATTTTTAGCGCTTTTGCGCGTCTGATATTGAAAATAATGATATGTACAACCAACTACCAGCTGACGGATAACCATCCACGTCGTTATAAAACTAAATAAATGTGCAATATATTTTGTTTCTTTCATTGCTGTATCCTTAATAAAGTGTGTTATTTATCTGTCAATCTAGAAAGAGTAAGAGTCTAAAAGTTGGAGAAAACGCAGTAAACCTCATAAACAATATGACTAATAATAAATAAAAACTCTTTGTCAAGGCTTTTTGTAACTTGATTAGATTTCGTAAATGTTGCTGAATAACTTGGAAAGAAATAACCTTATGGATTTTTCAGATGCATCTAAAATTGAGGAACCTGTTGGGTCCTTACGGAAATTGGCAGGTTAAATCTCGATATTTTACAAATGCTAATCCACTCTTGTTTTGCTTACATCGATAAATTAATGTTAGTATAAACAATCCAGAATGTTCCAATTAGAAGAAAACATTCCTAAATATTTTTTTCGGCCTCTGATTTAGACTGACGGAGAAAAATAATTTCAGCTTTCTAGATTCGAACGCTGATGGACAAAATCCAGATATTCACCGATGCTGTTTATTGTTTTATTTTATCGGACGGGGATTGTACAGACGGACCCGGATTAAAACCATAAGACATAGGGTTGGAAGGTGAAATGTGACATGTTGAATCGTTTCCGAGGAGTGGCGGATCCTTTCCGTCATAAAGAGAGTCAAGATATAAATTCGAATTTTTATTGTCGTCGTCTTTTCCAAGTGAGGTCGAATGTAGGTCCGCCCAGGCAGAATCGGGATTCTCCGACTTTATCATTAGGACGAAAGAGAGGCCCGGTAATGGACAAGGTCCAACTCATCCAGTCGACACCTCATTAGCACATTCCGATTAAGTTCAGGAAGACTAACCACTTAGAAGAAGAATAAATAATTGGTGCTTTTATTTTATGAACACTCTTCTCTTTTTCTTATTCATTTTACTACTGTCCTTTGTAGCCGCACCTTCACACCACGCCAATTTCAGCTTTGAATGGTATGCGTGGGCCGGAAAATAACGCCGGTTTTCATGTTTTTTTTCAATTATCCTTGGATATAATAAATTGTGTACGTTTGATGGATTATACGTTTGTAAAAATGTCAACATTTTTATTCCCCGTCCAAACTAAAACGTTTGTTTACCTAAGTGTCATTTAGTTACTTAGGAATAGTTCATTCTTTACGAAGATGTCAACGCATGATTTTCGCGTTATTTCGTTTTACGAGGTCGTATTAAAGCAAACCTTTCTAGTACCACCAAGCAGACCACATGACCTTGTTTGGATGTAATCTGGCATTAGGTTTGTTGTGTTTCCAGCAGGATTTTTCGGTCAGAAATTTTCATCCCCAGCTATCAGTCATCAGCTAAAAGTGATCGTATTACAAGGGAATCGAATAAGGGGATAATGGAGACTTTTTCATTGAGCAACTTGTAAGATTTTTGAGCGTTCAAACGAGTGTGCTCTTCCATGTTTGTTATATGTCAAGTTTTTCGTTTAGTAGAGTACAGGAGAGCTCGGAATAAGTAAAAATGTGGGCAATTCAGTAAAATTATGGTGTATTATGACAAGAAAAAAGGCCGGCCTTTAGGAATAATTTAGATTAGGGCTCCACCCCTTTTTAGAAGGAAATGTTACTTGCCAGATAAGAGATCTCCTTTTTAGAAATAGTGTCTCAATTACGTTGATGGGATAAGGTCGTCCTACGGCTAATTAAAACGAGTTATGACAGCCATTGACCCGGCGTAAATCGATGCGAGGGGACGAGGAGGACCAGAATTTACGAACCCGATTTAGAAGTAATAGAGCCGTCGATTCCTTGACCAAAAATTCCCCATTATTCACCTATCTAAATCGAGAAGTGGTTTGCTTTTTAATCGTTGTAAATCTCATCTGGGCAAATAAAAGGAACAGAATAACCTCTTGTGGTGTACAAACAGAAGAAGGGGAATAAACGGCCTTGTTCAAACTGAATCAACAGGCAGGAAATCACTACTTCATTATTTCGTCGTGGGAGAGATGCTTAAATTCTACTATGCCTTTAATTGTAGGGGAATCTATTATATTTAATAGATTCACAATCCGATTATTATTTATTTATGCATATTATTTTGGGCTTTATTTGAACAAGTTTTGAATTTTTTAATGACTAATGAAATATCTGAATGTGAGTGCGTAGGATTTGAGATATATTATCTATATCTATCAACTTTATTATTGTTTGAAAGTATCCTCATTAGGTCTTTTGGGATTGAATAATAGGAGAAATTGCTGCTTGGAAAAATCTTGTCTCAGCCTAACCGGGCCTTGAAGAACAAACTGTTAGCACGTATTTTATTAATTAAAAAATCCTCTAGATAAGACATGTGATTGTCTATGCATCTAAAACTTATACAATTTGATTATAACAATTTCTTTCTTTACATTAGTTGCTTAAGAATGGGCGAAAAATATTGTTCAAATGACGTCTGGATTGGAATAATTCACATTCTTTATTCACTCAAAGACAAAAAACACTAGAAACTCGGATTTTGTTGTTTACTTCAAACTATATATATTTTTATCGTTATTTAAGGGGGAAGGGTTATGGTCGGACATGTAACTGAGGTCATTGCTGGTCCTCTGCGTGTTTTCCTTCTTTTTGTGGTTTGTCTTGTAACCATTTGGGCGTCCCAAACAGCTTACTAGATCTTCACGAGTATACTTCGTCGATATCCTAAAATACTTAACTACAGAATATGCACAAAAGATACAGTAAATACGCATTACCGCAAACATAGAAGACTGGTCGCATTCACACCCCCAGAGTATTCGATACTGACCGGTATGAGATACCGATTTTTAGTCGCGTGGGATGTTCGGTCGCTTGATGCTTTTTCTGTACGAAGGCGACTGACGGGACGTTGACCAGCGTAGCGTGGTCATTCACACAATTCATACTGTATCGAGCAGATCGCTCCCGACTCTTGTTTCCGTACGCCTTCTTTGACATTTAAAAAATGGATTTTTGTTAACGACAAACGATTTTGGTTAATTCAAACATATCCCACGCTTTAGAAACAACAATGACCACGATTATACGGATGAAGTTTAAAAAGAAAATGCAAGGTGAAATATTGGTGAACCCACATTACTTTTATTTGTTTTTTGTCTAATTAAATGCCAAAAGCTACTCGTCTATTATAAAAATAGGACAGAATCAAACATCTAGGACTTTAAACGCTTGGGAGAGGATCGAGAAGAGATAGAGGTGGGGCGACTGAGTCTAGTCGCCAGGAGTGTTGCCTGGATACTTTTTTTTATCTCATACCGATATCGCATAAGCGTCTCTCATACAGATCGCCTCTGTATGAACCGGGCATTACTCTCTAAACATCGCACTGGGTAAAATAGTCCATGTTTATCGTTATATTAATTTCACCAATCCTTTTTTAATGTATACCAAATTATAAGAAATCGAGGGTTCAACAATTTATGAGTTTTAACAAAAATCATTTCATTACGATGGTTTGAAAGAATTCACAATAATAATCATTTATCCCATACATAAATTCATATAGCAACAAATAATTCAAGGTTTAATCCACTTGAAAGCAAAAATCCTAAAATAACTTAGCAATGGATTACAATTTTACTAATATGCCCTTAATAACACGTGTACCTCCGTCGCTTCGCGGAAGACATTAAATCTCCCAGGAATTCATCAAATAGGCCATTGTTTTCCTATTTTGAAATAGAATACCAATCTTCCTCAAGAGCGGTTTGAAGTTGTTCAGCGATTGTTGGAGACGCGAACAATATCTAACCCGTCTCTTTATCATGCCCTCTGTGTTCTACGGGATTATGCCAGGAGAACCCGCTGGCTAATACATTGTGGTATTCCCTACATCCTCCACCTAATGAATCACAACTAGATCTGCATGCGTCCCTAATAAATGGATCGAATGGAACCACAGCTTGCAGAATAACTTCCTCAATGAATCTTAGTGAAGTCAAAGATCCATTCTATATGATAAATAGTTCGTTAAATATCAAGTTGGACGTTGATTCCAACCATAACTGACAATCGTTGAAAGTCTGTCTCATGCATGGCACACGAAGCAAAGCGTTCCCCACGTCTTCTCCACACACGATCACGGTCATCATGACACAAACTAAACTAGGATACATCTGTGAAGAGAATAGTTCGCCTATTCTTCAAGTGATCAAGCGAAATGCTGATTCATCAATACTCGCCTTTCTACTCCATGCTTCTCCAGCGAATTTGATGCGGGACGTCTATAGACTAGGCTATTCTCACGAAGCCTTCTGATGACTGTTTTATAGCTCACCACGTTTCCAGTTGACTACCTACCAAAGAAGTCGTTAAATGACGGTTCCGTAGTGCGATAAGAGCAATAAAACGATCGTCTCTAGCCGTCGTAAATCGCGGTCCAACACTACCTCCCTTCTTTCCATCAAGATTTCTCCTGGCTCTAAACCGCTGTAGACCATCATGGGTGGAAGGACACGGTACAATCAGGGCTAAGTAACGGACCCTACGTATGTCATTGGTGCCTTTTTTTGGTTCCAATTCACTTTTTTATGTTATTTGATATTCCAGCTCGGAACGATTGCCAAACTGTCAAATAGGGATTTGCAACAATTGCAACAAATTTCTTATAGCACCCTGGTTAAGATAGATGACCTGCTGGTGTTTTCCTCTTTCTGTATCCTTCTGATTTTTGAATAAGTTAGATCCGAAATCGACATTCTACGATTTTTCATTCTGAATAATATTGTGCTTCCAAAAACACTAACTGGGACGTGGACTGTAAAAGGATTAGTAACACTCTATAAAAGTAAACAACAAATTATTGACGTTGTGTTTAAACTTTGTTACCTATTAATGTTAATAGCTATTTTATTAAAATAAATAAATTCAAATGTCGTTTTTTTTGTCGTTGAGTGTATTAAATCCTATCGATTTGGTCTAAGTAGAATGATCTATGTCGTCTCAATTTCAGGCGAAAATATTTCTTTAGTTTAGTACGATGAACCTGTGTTTAACACTTCACATCACATTTTACAATTTCTTGTCGAGAATACTGAAAAATCTCTTCGTTGGCCGGTCGATTGATTAGACGGTTATGGGACCGGTTTGAAACTGCCGGTCCGACAATGGAATTTCTCTGGATTCATAAAGCAATCATTGGACGGGAAGAGAGAGGTCGGTTGGACGTCGAGCTGAACGGTGTTAGAAAGGGAGGTGAATTCATAATACAAACTGAATCTGATAAGGGCAACTCAGGGAGCTCGTGATTCTCCAGCCTCCACAAACCGACAATTTGAAACAATTATTTTTTTAAACTATTTTTTGTCGTTAGATGCGACGCCTTCGGTTGTCCGCGTACGGCTTTCATGGATGACAGTGAAGCTCGGTTAGAATACGAAATCCAAATAGCGAGCCCTTTCTTTTATTTATAATAAGAGCAATTAGAAATGGGGTATCGCTCATTTTATTGAAAATTAAGTCAAAAATATTGGACGCGAATCCGAACTTTCTTGACAATGGGATTCTTTCATTTTGCACCGAAAACATTCGGCGTAAATATTTATAGGTGTGAGCCCAGCTTTCGAGTAGTAGTTTTATGCCTTGTGGTTCGTGTATTTCAAGGTTAATATCATTTGTGTTTTTTCGTAGTCATAAAATACTAATAAGGATCTAATTAGGTGACTTTAAATACAATAAGAATTTTGAAAAAGTAAAAAAAGCACGTCAAGTAAAGTTAGAGAAAAAAAAGTAAAATTTTCAGGTAAAGCTTTAATCAATATTTAAGATCATTAAATATGTTTATTTCTATTCAACAAAATGGAGACTTTTGAGCTTCATCAGCTAAAACAATTTTTATATCTCAGATGTTACTTAAAAATCGTTATTCCCCAGGATTTTACCCACTTTCGTACTTTCTATTTATTTTGTCCATGTCAATAAAGTTGATTTTGGTGTCATCATAAGTGAAAAATGGGGGTGAAAGGAGGGACGTCGGTGGCCCTAACGGTTTTCTATGGTTACAGTAGAGGCAAGTTCTGACTAATTCGTCAGAAAAATCAAGACGAGTACATTGGACACGGCCTCATCTTCAGTACACTCAAGAATAATCAGACGGTGTCGGTCCATCTAATAGATTTAAAAGTTCGTGTGTGCAGTTGCATTTTTAGTACATTACTTAGACAGTAGGGGGGTTTGTTGGATATGAAGAATAAAGCTTATCTTAACCGAGAATGTAGGCAATTGGAATACTTTCAAATTCTCCCTTCTGTTCCATGAGTACGTACCTGAACGTTTCTTGTGATAAACAAAAGTACTCATAAAAGTTTTTAGGTTGGCTTGAAAGGGCTGAAAACGTTGTGATCCCTCCCTTATTGTCCCGAGTAGTAAACAACTGACTCACATATTATATTTTCACATTCTGTATCACTCAGTACTTTCAATAAACTATAAATCATCAGCTGAGGTCCATCTTTACTGTAAGATGATGATTCACTCGATTCATTTATGCAAGAACTCGCATCCAGTATACAATAGGGACGGCGTTGACAAGGCCCTCATCGTTTTAAGGTAAAGGTCTCTGGTTGGAATTCAGAATGCCTGACGTACTTACAAATGAGCTTTTTTTAACCCAAGGGTCCGTGTAAAGTCATAGTTGAAGGTAAAAAAAGGTAAAATGAGCAATAAACTTAAAACGTTTTACTTTGTAAATCCAATATTGGTTAGTTGTGGTAGTTTCGTTTTCTTCGTTCTACCGTGTTGTGTATAAAAAATTCGTGACAAGTAACAACTGAATGTAGTTCAAAAAGAAAGTGAATACAAAAGGTTGTAATGGAGAATCTTGCTGGTTTAAGTTTTTATTAAGAGCGTGTTTGTATGACATTGTATGGTATGGTAAAAAAATGCTACTAGGAAGCGGGGTTTGCGTTCCCCAGGCACTGCAACCTTCTGGCATATGTACCTTCCTAGTTCCTTAGTTCAGTACAATAGACTCAATCGTTCTCGTTAGAAGTATGAGGTCATTGATTGTCGCTGCTGCAGTTTGATTACCTAAGTTTTTTCCGTACCTTAGGTTAAATCTCGATTGAGCTATTGATTCGCATTCCAACATGATATTAGTGGCTGTTTCCTCCTCCTCATTACATATTCTGCAAATGGGATCATCGTTGTATGTACCCAAGTAGTCCTTCCACTCTTTTGAGTTTGGCCCTCTCCAATTGCAGCAATGCTTTTGCCGGTCTGGTTGGGAGTTGTTTCATCATATGTTTACTATGTCTAGCAATGCTAGAGTTTATCCACTTCTTTCGTTTTGTTTAGATCCATTCTGCGATGGTGGAGTCTATGTTTGTTTTTGTTATCCCAAGTATAGGTTCGCGGCCTATGAACGGTCTTGCAGATCCTTATTTGGCCACTGTCTGCTTTCTCGTTACCCAAAATTCACCTCTACCCTGGCACCAAAGATATCATCAGGCTATTGTTTCCCCAGATTTTGGAGATTTTGGATGCATTAACTGACTAATTTGGATGTGATTCTTTTACATGCTAATACTTTAATGGCTGTTTGGCTATCAGATCGGGGGGGGGGTGCAGTATGGGGATTTTGTTTGGAATATGGAAGCATGCTAGCCTCCACGTTTTGCACCAGTCTTCGATGAGCTCAAGGTGTTCTTGGATGCTGCGAGTTGAGAGAAAAATACGGAAGAATAACCTCTATAAATAATGTTTTAATTTATATCTTCAATTATATTAGGTTTACAGTGACCAGTTGTGTGCCATTGCGTGTGGTTTATGTACTTCGTTTTAAGTAATATTTAAAGCCTTTAAATACGAATTTTTATAGCAACCATAAACAATAGCTCGTGGGCTCGAATTGTTCGGGTGGCATTTTTCCCCCGATTTCTGTTGTTGAACTTAAATATGTACAACGCCTCTGGACTTCGACTAAATTCAACATGGATAAAACAGTTAAAAAGTTAATTATCCTGTTTCTAAACTTACGTCCGCATGGCTCATATTTTATTTAATAATAAATGTGAGCAATCAGTGTGGAATGAACTACCCCTCACGTTTATTTATTTCATTTTATATCTCCGAGTTTAATTAGAATTAAAATCATAAATTAATGTTAGAATAAGTGAGAAAAATGAAAGTGAAATCTGCAAAAACCGTCGTACTTTATAAAATATTACAATTTAAATTACAATTAATTAAATCTATGGATCAAATTTATTGACATAAATCAGATTTAAGCCGTTAAGCCGGATTATAAGTTTATAAAAGCGTGCAAATTTTCCGACACATAGATCGATGAAGAAGTTTCAATTTTGTCACTAGTTTTGGGAGTTAACAAAATCAGACATGTGGATGGCAAAAACCGTTTTTATTTAAAACAAAATTTTAGTTATTTTCTATGGAGGGGACGAATCAAATATATTTTATTGCAAAATGTAATATTTATTTTTACCATCTTTCGGTTTAGGGTTCAGTTAGTTACATCGTTTCGGTTATAAATTGTCTATTTCAACATCTACTCACACTAAGGCTAGCTGGAGAAATATAATTTCGACGTAATGGCCTTAGGTTAAACTAAACTGCTCAAAAACGGCCATCGTTTTAGTTAACGATGGCCGTTTTTGTAGTATTTGCTTTTTCTTGCATTATTACTATTATTTAAATAACAAAAGCCAACCAATAGATCCCATTACCGGTTACTACCTGTTTTCGGAATTGTGTTAGATAAGCTCCTATTAAAGGAAAGTAATTCCTGTCTTACAGGAGGGCTTCGTCCATATAACGTCCCGAATAATGTCTTATCCCCTGTTCTCGGTAGATTCTTCGGCGCTTGCTATCACTATACAGACAGAATCGCTATTCGCAAACATAACAGCATTCCAATTGGTGTTCCAAGCGGTCACTGTACCATATTCTGTTGAGTTAGTGGTGGCAGCTGTTGCTGCATGCCGTCTCAAAGGGGCCAACGAATCTTTTATGTTGATGAAGGTCTTCCAAAAGCAAATTGTAATCCATTTAGTGTCTGGCGGGAATTATAGAAAGGGTAACGTCTTGCTGCAACGGCAATATTTCTGTCCTCCCTTGGCGTCGTAATGCGCTGGGATCCAATTTCACGCCTCCTATTGGCACTTCCAGCCTCTCAGGATGGGGCTAAAGCCCGGGAAACCGCGCTCTGGGAAACGCCAACTGCCTCTGCGGCATCCACTTACCGGTGGCCTCGACGATTCATTCTCAAATAATATTGCGAACTTCAGGTTCAATATGATGTGTTGCCGACTTAAAGAGAATACTACTGGAATAAATTGGGAAAAAACGAGAAAATGTTGCTTATAATGTAAGTAATCTTTTGTAACAATTTTTTTTTGTTTATTTCTTATTGTGTTTTATCCACCTAATCAGAATATATTGGTTTATCTAATTAAAATTAATATATTAAGAATAAATTACAAATATCCCTTTGCATTTTTGCGTAGTTATAGTAATAGAAGGAGTGAGGAGGGAAGAAAGAAATATAGAGTTACGAAGAGTGAGTGAGAGAGAGAGAGAGAGAGAGAGAGAGAGAGAGAAATATCTGCACAATAATTATAGAAAATTAAATTTTAAAAATAACACCTAAACTGCTTAATTTTTTCTCGGCTCCTGAGGTCCATTGGAAAGTAAGCTCAGACATGTGTCTAATGTTTTTCAGCCTAGTATCAATAAAAAGTTCCGTTCAAATCAGTGACACCACGTCTTTAGCCTCCATTTTACGGTCCATTTCGTCTTGTATTCGTTTCGAATCATTTTCTAGTTGGCCATATCTCTGATTTATATTATTAAATTATTATTTTGAAAAATAATATTAAAGTAATTTTTTTATTACGGACTCAACGAAGAACTGCTGAACTTTGTTATTTTATTTTAATTCTTTGCGTTTTCCTTGTGTTCCAGAGCGCTTGGGAAAGATGGACGACTCTTACATTTGGTAAGTACTTAAAACGTTTTAAATATAAATTTGCTGAGTACTTTGTCTCGCAGTTTCATAACCGGTCCTTCACTAGTGGCTTTTATTTAAAAATAAATGTAAAACATGCTGTCTTATTCGAGATAAAGAAATTCAAAACTTTCTGCGTTTAACATGAAGGAAGGGTGGTTCAGCATGAACCCGAAAGAAAAAATAATCACCGACCGGATTGAGATAGAATAGTTCAATTGATTACATTCTACTTTATTTAGGATGAAATATAACCCAATGTTTATTTCAGGCTTATGCTGGTCCACCCTGTATGTATATACAACGTGTGTACTATATACCATATATGCGTACTGTACAACTAGCTGTGTTCAAATTTCAAAGGTTAATAATTATATTTGTATTTTCTATTTTTAGGTTTTATTTATTTGACAATTGCATATTTGCAACAAGCCAAAATTAAGTTATTTACAAGGACCAACATACAAATGAACATTCATAATATTGTATGCATGAATAACACATGTATGGCATGGTGTCAACAGCACACTGTAAAAGTGCTAAAATGGGAAAATAGTAGAGGATTAGGTGCTTGTGTTACTAGGAAGTGTAAATTTGTAAGGAAGGTTTCGAGGATAAAGTAGTATGTATATATATATTACGCAGGGCGGGCGACCAGGACTCGAGGGATTAAAAGCTTGGATCGGCCCCGTACCCCACCACTAAAAGTTCCGGGACTCGGTCGGCTCACGAGTCCTGCATAAACCTATTGGACTTATTTACAAACCCCAAGATTGTGGGCCATTTTATCCTGGGGAGTGTTTTGGTTATGTCCTCTTCTTCGAAGGTGTCGAATCATTCCCTGGCGTACCTATCGCATTTTGCTAGGTAGTGTCGAGCCGTTTCTTCTTTTGTTTCGCAGAAGCGGCAGAAGGGATCTGGTAGGGTGCCCATTATGAAGAGGTGTCTTCTCAAGGGGCAATGGCCCGTTAGGATACCTATCAGGCTCCTAATTACCCTCCTAGCGTTGGAGAGTAACCATTTCGCTTCCTTAGGTTTGATTTCCTTCAGAAACTCCTTTGATTGCCTGCATCCGGGAGACATTCCTTTCTTTAAGGAATTGTTTCATACTAAGTAGTATGTAAGAATGCCCTTTTACTTTCCACAACAAGATCAAATGCCTGGGATACGTCATAGGAAACACCAGGGCAATATTAAGCTCGAGGTTAGTGGCGATGGTTCGATTACAAGATGGGCTTGGCTAATAGACGATTCATACCCGCGGAATCCGAATTGATAATTAGGATACTATTTAGGTTTCGATGATGGCGAAGAAGAAACACCTTTCCAAGTACTTTGCCAAGGAACTAAGAACAGCATTGTACAGGGATGTTTAATACTATTGTTTGTTTTGCTCAAAAGTTGGTAAGGGGTTTAGAGTTCTCGAGATGTAGCCAACTAGGACCATTAGGAACGTTAATAACTGACTTCTTCTTCTCCTTTGGGAGTGAATGCTTAAGTGGGAAGGAGAGTGGAAGGTAGTAAACTTGAAGTTAGTTATTATACTTATCTTGAAAATAATAAGGTCATTTCATTGGCTAATTGATCATTCATTATTGATCTTTCAATACAATTAATGATGAGGTTTGCATGTTTTTTAAAATTATAGATAAATTAATTTTCGTAGGATATAAAGGAGGCACGATGAGCATTTAAAGTGTAATGCGATGGTCCAACTGAGTAAGAGGCACGTAGTAGCGTTTACTCGAATAATTAAGTTGGGCCCCCAACCGAGCATACGTAACATTATTACAAACACGTCGCTTGTCAAAGTTTAAAAAGACAAAAGGAAAGCTTCAAACGGCATTTAACTTTGTTTATAGAGTTGTCGTCTTCTCCCCAGGTTTAAAAGGGGTTCCATCAGGCAAAAACAGCGCTCTGATGGTAAAGGGCGGGGGCTGTTTATTAATGCGATTACAGAATAAAGTCCTCGCAGCGGCGATTTGTTAACCTTCTTCATGCACGGTTTCCTGCATTTGTTCTCAAAGGGCCCTGGGGAACGTGCCTTTTCCTGTAAGCTTTAAATTAAGTTGCTATTCGTCAACGGTCTCAGTAACCCGAACGACCTGCAATTGCAGTTCAGTGATTAACCAGCTCAAATGTGATTCGTCACTTTGTATCTAATGAGCAGTTCATTTACGTTTCATAGTTAATTCAATTGGACCCTACCATAAATAGTCTTTCTGAATTGTTTTAGTAAAAGGGATTTAATTGCCAACAACTAGAACAAGGAGGAATTAGATCAGGATCCACCAACAACTCCTAAATCAAATTGGAGATAGAAAATCCACTTTTTTGTATTATGCATTGAAAACAGAACATAGGTGAGATGTACCTTCAAAAAATAAATTACTAACATAGTCAACATAATGCCAAGCAAGAGTGCGTTTATGATCGAGAGGACCTTTTTGTTTAGTTGAGACATCGACGACCACTACAATCAAGAGTCATCCAAGCACCAAATCCACGACATAAATGAAAGATAAAAGCGCCTAATTATTTGGCTACAAAGATATTTTGGTCACAGTATCGAACGAGTCACTGTGATGAATTAACGAGTAAGATATACCTGCGAAAAATTTAGACAATGTCAAGCAAGAGTGCATCTAGAGTAGAGGGGACGTGGAGTCAAACAAGGAGAATGTCTTCCACTTTGTTCAGTTGTATTCTGGAGGCAATCTTCAAACAACAGCGTGAGATTCGGTACCAAAGTCTAAGGGAACGGCTTACCCACTCACAGACATTGAAACAATGTCATGGGATAGGTGGAGGAGTCTGACAAGGTGACTCTTGGAGAACCTACAACTTGGGTATGACAAAAATACAATCAAGATGAGAATTGCAAAAAAAAACTAGACTACTCGATTCCAATTTTTTTTTAAATTATTTAAATTACTTCGAAAGCTGAAAATCGCATCGGAGCCAATGCCAAGGATTTTCATAAAAAACTATATTATCTTATCTGGATAATAATAATTTTTATTTATTCCATAGGTTAAAATTTAGAATGGAGTGGGTCAAGATAAAAAGTAAAATAATTTTCCGTTTAACACATAATATAATTTCTGTTAATTAGGTTATTCCTTTTATAGAAGGTATTCTTTGAAATGAAAAGTTCGTGTTACGAGCGGGATTCAATTTTTCATTTCAACCAATACCTTACATAAAGCGAATCATTAATTGAAATAAGTAATTTGGTAAATCAGACAACGAAATATAATATAATAATAGTTTATGAAATTTTGGTTCTGATAAAACAGTAGCTAACTCTTTAATATCATTAGTAAACCCCCTAAAATAGTGTTATAATGCGGGACAACATCAAATGGACAAAAAATAAAATAAAATAAAACAATAAAAACTGAGTATGATGTAAGAAGAATAACCTTTTATGGCATCCAAAAGATGACTACAAGTTTTTCAAGGGTTAGTGAAGTTGGAGCAACTTTGGTTAGGAAAAATCGTCAGTGTATCTATGTGATTCTTTGAAGACAAATATATTTTATAAGGCCGTGACGTATCTTTTTTGGGTGTCGATGTGTCGGTGTCACTGAAGATGACAAAATAAGGGAACTGCGCGGATAGCAATTTAATATGACAAATAATCAAATTTAGGCTAATCACCTCCTATGCCACAGGATGAATCTTCAAAGAAAAGTGGTCATTTTAAAGGTGAATCCTGATAGAAGAAGGGACGAAAATGCATAAAAAGGGAGACTAAACATCGTGGATAAGAGAGGCCATCCAAAAGCAAGATGGGAATCGGACTTTAAATAATGTTTCGTAAGAACCGTGAGTCACATGGATGTACAAAACTTTGGGTTGGAAAACCGACTTAGCGTGTCTGACTCAACTTGGCCACCCCAGCAGCCCTGGGTTCGAATAACCATACCTACAGTTCTATCACAGTATGAAAAAAGTGTTGCAAAGTGGTTTGATATTTCATCGACACCCCAACGAGACCCTATTGTAACCAACCAGCTATAACAAATATTTTTAAAGAACATGTGCAAATAACAAATGAAAAGAACTTGAAGGTGTTTATTACTTCACGGAGCCTTTACGTGTCTCGTGAATTGTTTTATTTTACATTTTCTTGTATAGACTATGTGCAAAATCCCAACACTCACCAAAATTATTTCAATGTTTCTTATGATTTCAATCGTGATTCTTATAGAGTTAAGTAAACCAGCGAATCGAGGATAAACGATTTCTCGCCCATTTCAAAGAAATGTATTGAAACCAACCCACGTTTCCCTCTCCTACTGTCATTCTTGTTAGTTTCGCCGAGAGTGGCGGATGAAAGAAATTGGAAACAAAGATAGATTGCTTTGTATGACACGAACACAAACACACTCACTCCCTCCCCGAGCATTTCTTGTGGGGTGGCCGAGAACCGCCCTCCCGTCGAGCGAGAGCATTTATAAACGCAGCAATCCATGATGTTGAAAAGCTGACTGACGCTTATTGTAACCTTCCCTTCCGAAACGACAAGCGTCACATTGTCCTCGAACCCATAGACTGTTCAGACCAAGGTGGTTTTAATTGAAGTGTGACTCAATACTATTACCCCCGCGTAGGTGTGATTTAACGTCGCATTAATAGCATTATGCAAATCCTATTCCAGTTTATGCTCTATATTAAATTGGAATACCTGCATTCTTGTTGTTTTCCCTTGTTATAAATTAATTTTCCAAAGGGGTATAATTAAAAGTAATAGTCTTTGTATTATTATGCATTTCACTAACTAAGCAATTAATTAATTTATATCCAACTAAACGCTTTTGTGCTTGTATTAGGATTTCTTTCTTGATGTATGATAAGGAAGGAGTACCTAACAAATAAATTCAGTCTGTTACATTTGTCTTTGTTGTTAAGGTATCAACTACAAATGATGGTAACAAAAGAAAATAATAAAATTACAAGTTGATAGCGAAAAGAAATAAAAAACGACGGAGGCCTTAAGTGGTTTTTAAACAATGAAATCAATATCAATCACTTCACTAAATAAACTTCACTACACACTCCTCAGAAAGGTTGTCGCGGGGCCATTTCCTCTCGGATCTCCATAGGATTGTAGGGATGGATTCTGTTGGACAACTCTTGACCATTTTTGAGCAGACTACTGAAGTGATCGAATTATGAAACTTGGTAAAGTTTGTATGATTTTAATTTATGATAACAGAAATTTTAATTTCGTTGGAGGGTTGCGTTGGAGACATAACCCGGAGCATTTAAAATAATTGATCTGATGATTTTAAACTAAAAGGGTAGACGACATGTGGATATTGGAAGGCTTAGCGGATCCCCACAGCTCTACATTGTTGGTCGAAATTGGTTGTGATAATATTTTATAAATTGTAAGTTTGTTTTCATCGATAGTTTAGTTGGTGTTCTTATAAGATTAAATGTAGACCCTAGTGTCTATTTAGTTCTTGTCGTTTCAGTCATGCATGCCGATTTGTGAGCTAGTCCAGGTGCAAGCCAAAGCAACGAACCTAATCGGATTAAGGAATACGTTGTTAGATGAGATTTACTACAGAGTGTAAATGTGAAAAGGACGGACTAATTTTCCTTTATCTTCATATTTCATTTTCTAAAGCAATCCGCTATACATGTGATATGTCTCTGCAGATACTTCGATTCAATCATCATGCGATTTCGCGTAATCACGAAAATATGTAAGGAGGCTGGTAGGTGTAGTAGGAATATCTTCCGTATCACGGATGTAGAGGAGGCACTTCCGCGGCCAGAAAGTATTCCGAGTACTACGATCCTCATCGAGCTCGAAAGGACCACAAAAAATAAACTGCCATACAATATTCTTTGAGCTCAAGGGGGGGGGGATAAAAGGTCTATAGCACTTTACATGTGATCATGTTATGAACAATGGACTCATGAGCAAAATTATTTATATAATTAAAACCGAAAGTAGGAAAAAGCGTAAAAAAAAGTAGAAAAAAAGCCCAAACAGATATCACTCCGAATAATATTCGGTTAATAAGAGAAAAAAATATTGATGTTCCGTTCGTGAAATGAGGTTTCAAGTATGCAATGTTGATGAGGTGCTTAGGGGCTTAAGCATGGAAGGGCTTTGTCCCGCTCGAGTGGCTTTTCAGTTGTCTCGCCTGCCCTCATCTTCCCTCCTGCCAGTGTTTGCCTTCTGGTATTATAATGGTCGTACTTCCGTCGAGAAGTGTTATATTTTTGGAAGGAAAACTTATCGGACGTCCATGAATCATGTTTGATTAATGAACGAATCAATAGAAGCTCCCTTTATTAATTTATTTTTTCTTAAATCCGTAGCGTGGTTAATCCATAATAACATAGTGCCTCCTCAGGTACATTTACATGCCTGCCTTTACCCGTTTCAACCTTTTCCTTGTCAATCATTCTCAGTAGCACTGAGATGTCTTCATCTTGGCTATACTCCCAATATATTTAAGAACCTCTGGTATGATTTGTCAATCAAAATTGGGTTATAGCTCTCCTCCAGATTATAGCTCATTTTTATTTTCATTAGCCTTCTTACGCTTGATAGGGCTTCTTCAGTTATATTTATGTTAATATTGATATTTAATGTATTCAGCTTTTCTATGCGGGTAAGTAGGAAAACTTTCCTTTTAAAGTATTCACAGTAGCATTTAAGTACTTTTTGGCAGAATTTGCACAGGTTGTTTTATAACTCCCAGTATGGTTAATTAATATTTTACGATTTGGCAAATGTCAGGTTGGTAGATTTGCATGATCCTAACTTTTGTTCGGCCTTGGTGCAGCATGTCGTCAATTTAGGCGAGAATTTATTAACGGACTCTTTTGCTTATTTTTGTCCTGGAAAGTTGTTGATCCGGATATGAATATTTATCTTGATACACCACTACGTAAGCATCGAGGTTTTCCCTTCTTAGCATAATCTACACGGGCTGTTTTCTACCACTTAGCAATGATCCCGATTTTTGGTCGACTGTCATAGAGCATGTGGTAAGGCAAGACCTTTACCGAGGTATTCTGCCTATGTTTGTTCTGGGAGGTTAATTAGCTAGATATGAGGTTTTAACATGATCCACCATGGTGCATCCACCAAAATGGAACTATTCATCTTCCCTCCTCCAGGTAGGGAGGCTCTAGTGACTTGGTGCGTCTTCAGTTATATTTGCATTTTCTTGCGTGTAAGTAGAAACGTTTTCCTTGACAGCATTGGCACATACTATGTACTCAGGGGTCCTTTTTAGGCAAAACCTACAAAGGCTTTTTTCTTCCTGAAATCATTGCTTTGAAAGCTTACAGATATTGTAACTGACTCTTTTAAAGTATTCACATACATGTATGCAGGGTTTTAGAAAAATTACACGAAAGGCTTCTCCAACGTAATTAGCAAACGTATCTTACATCAGATGACAATTGAAACTGTCGAAAAACTGCAGTCCTGCACGGCCCTAAGCTACTAATTTTCTTAGGACTTGTTGGTAATATTAAAACACTATCTTGTCTTCGATCCGCCCGTGCGTTTTCCACTAGGAAGATGGGGAAAAGATGGTTAAATGTAATCAAAGATCAAATATGGGACAGGCCGAATTCAACCAGGCCTTAACAACGTTTGCATTGTGTTCTCGTATGAGTCAGCCATTCAAGCTATCCAAAGTTCGGCTTATCTTATCTTTATTGGAAGAGGGGGAGCTCTTTGTATCTTAAAGGCGCTAATGTCAATTTGTTTTTAAAAAATTTACACGAAGTTTCATTCCATCGTAAAGAACTAAACATGTAAATTTATATTATACATTTTTAGCCTGTATTTTACTTTGTGTGTCAACAATGTAAATGAACTGCGGTACTGAGGACACCAGGAACAACCAAAGCTGACAGTCATTATAAATATTTAAGTTGATTAAGGAGACGTGGAGTTTCTAGAGATGAAAAAGAGTAGGCAGGACATGAAAAACATGACATGTATCGAGAGTTTGGTGTGCCGCTTTTGCGAAGGGAATTGAAAGACAGGAAAAGACCCTATATGAGAAATGTTCTCGAGGTCTTTGTTGGATCCCTTGTTTCAATTTTTCAAGGAGACAGACATTTTTTACTGTTAAATTCACTAATTTCGTGGTCCGCTTGACCAATTAACACATTACAATTAATTAAGATTTTTTAGGAGAGATAAAAATCAATGAAACGGGCAGGATTCAAACCCACGATCTTCGGTTAATATGCCGTTGCTCAACCACTTGTGCTATCGTGACCTCGATCCGCTCGGACATCAACTTATGAAAACTCATAAGGTGGGGTTGAGATGGGAATTTAGTGTCCGAGTGGATCGAGGTCACGATAGCTCAAGTGGTAGAGCAGCGGCCGGAGGTCATGGGTTCGGATCCCGCACGTGCCATTAACTTTTTATCTCAACTGAAAACCTTAATTAATTGTAATTCTCTACTTAATTTTCGTGTACTTGGTGTAGAATATGGATCTTCTACGCGGTTGACACATTATTGACCCATGGCACGATTATTTTTGGGCTTTTAAGTTAAAGCGTAAGGTTAGGGTTTGCATCTTGGGAGAGAGAGGTTGATCAATCTACAGTCACGAGAATTTGCTTCAGCACGTCCGTCTTTCGGTCACCTGTTCTGATTTTACAAGGAAACAGATATTCTCTATAGTATTTATATTTCGTGTTGTTGGGTACTAGTGTCGAAGAGGGATATTCTCAAGATGCTCATGCAATACGAGATTGACACAGTTACAGTTTCTTACTTTTGTGCTAGAGCCAAATGTGTAAGAGTTGCATTCTGATATTTAGAGAGAGGTTGCTTGATGTATCCTACCTAATTAAAGGGTATCAATCATTGGATTATTCCAGGGAGAAAGTAGGACTATTATCCGGCAGGAGAATTATCCTCTAGCAGGTTTAATGCGTCTTCGAATGTACTGTCGATATTTATCTTAACAAATTACAAATATGTACGTTGTTTTTTTGTTCTGTTTTTTAATTCTGAATCAAAACACTGACAACACGGATTGGGCTGCGGAACACATGAAGAGAAACCAGCCAAAGCCTGGCAATATAAGGGATTGAAAGGCGATTGACATGTTTTTAGGGATGGACAATTGTCAACAGAGCTTGGGAAGTATGGTTAAGATGGATTGAGACGGTCGGTATGGAAACTTTGGAGTGGACCTGTTCGTTGGCAAAAGCGATTTGGATTGTGATATTGTAAAGATCACCATTTCCGTTTATCTGAGGAATTGTGATAAGACGGATTGGTGCGCTGGATTCAGATCGCTTGACGGAATCTCAAAGGTGATATAATTAATAAAACATCATAATTTGGCATTTAAAATTTACTGGACAAAAGGTGATATTGATGAAATTGTTTATTAGTGTTAGGCGGGGCTTTAGCATTGGTACGGAAAAATTACATACGCGATTCATAAACAAGGGATTAACTGTCTAAGACAAAGGAAATATTTTTTCTAAACAATATAATTGGAAAGGGATAGATAAAACCGCCTTTATACCTCAACTTTAATGGAAACTAAACCTCCCTCGAAACAGTCAGAAGAGTCCCAGTAACAACAAACTCATCGCGAAGTAATTTTCTTTCAATTTCCGATCAAAACGTTTTTTTATATCCACGTGTGACATCTCGTTGTAGAGTTCATTTATTTCCCTTCGTAAAAGTCGTTAGCCTTATATCCGCACCCCAGTGAGCCCTCTTTTCTGCCCTTTTCTCTCTTAAGCGATTATTATAAAAACGTTCCCCCGTTAATCTCGAGGTTGCCTTTTGTTTTATGTTGGGGAAATCATAAAGGATTTGGAAAAAAAGCCGTATTTCAATCCGACCGTAAAACAGAAATTGTACAAGATTGTACATTTTATATTACGGTCCACCTATTTTCGAAAATCAGTCTCGAGAGAATTGTAGAAGACTTGTGGAAAAATTTATCTCAATTGGTCCATCTTGTTACTTGCGTCTATACAGGAAGAGTATAGGAATGCCACCATGTATTAGAAATAGAACGAGGATAGCAGAGCGTCTTTGTCGTCCCCTGTTCAGTGCAGAACATTCCAGAATGCTTTCTTTACTGCGTATAGTTTGAATATAATAATTTTTATCTTCTTATCTCTTAATAATTTATATCTTCATCCGAAAAAAGAGTGATACTTGAATTCTTATTGCTTGGCTAAAGCCGACGTGCTGCATGCCGGAAAGAAGAAAAAGTTTCCTCGATTTTTTCCAGGTAATTTTATGATATTCCTAAGATGTACCTAGGGAGCGTGTAGTAATGCAGCACAGTATGAGAATTGGGCAAGAACACGGTAGTAAATATTTGAGCCCCCTGTTCCAATTTTTTAGGAGGGATGTCCTACTGTATAGAGTTTGCTTGTAATTGTGAATTTCGTGTACAATTATCTTTAGATTCTGATCTTTATCGGAAAAAGTACAGGCCACACCTACATTTGTGCTAAAGCATAAATTGTAGAGATAATTAATTGATCCTGCCATATAGAGAAATTTACTTAATGCATTTATTGCACGTAATTGTCCTCATCCCTTAAGTATAGTGAACGGGTGAGGATGCCATCCCATACAAAGATTTATTCTCACAAAGACAAATCTTTGCGTCTCCTGTTCCAGCTTTTGAAACACATTAGCGTATATTTCTATCCCATTTCCACATGTTGTAGTTGTTTACTACTGTTTTCATAATTTAGTTTCACTGTTATAATTTTGTATAATTTTTATTTCGGGAAAAAGAGGTATCTTTTTCATTATATAAAGACAGTCGTACGGTTAACACATAGATTCTGACTTTGAGGATTGCATCACCTATAGAGAACGGTTCTTTAGTGTATCATACGTAATTAATAAATATCATTTGTTGAGTCCATTAAAGGAGCGAGTAATTGGTTCTTCTGATCAGAATTTAGTAGGATGGATGCTCTACTCTGTATAGTTTATGTGTGATCGCGTACTTTGGGTAGAATAGGGATTATCTTCAACCAAATAAGAACATTTAATAGGCAGTAGAAAGCTTCATACTTTTGGCCTGAAGATTAATATGCAGGGATGCATCCAGGCATGTAGAGGATTGCTTGGTGTATCGTGTATAGTAGAAGAGCATCATTCCTCAGGTCTATACAGGGTGCGTGCAGGACGACCTCCCAACATGAAAATTATCCATGTCAGATTTGGGTCTCCTGTTGATATTTTCTGTAGGAAAGGCTTTTTAGTGTATAGACACGTTGGGCCTCCTGTATCGGGGATGCTCAACTGAATAATGTTTTCCAATAATTGTTTACTTTGTATTGGAAGAGGAATCATCTTAATCCGAATAAGCATATTTCATACGAGTTGGATAGAAAAAGTTGATAACTCATGTATTGAAAGGTAACGAGTGTGGAAGACTGCCACTCAATCGATTTCAGAGACGGACAAGTCCGCGATCTGACCTATAGCTGCAGCAAGACTGGTAAAGGTTGTTCCGTTACTAATTCGTCGGACCTTACGAATATTGAATTCAATTTATATATATTACATCTCGCTTATGTTGAATAATAAGAAAAGGGCATTTTTTTTATTTATTTTAATGCTGTTGTAGTACAAAGACGTTATCTTCTATAAACCGCTCTGAACTTTCCCGTAAGCGGACAGAAATCAAGGAAAAAAGTAGTCGATTCTTAACTTGGGTGAGTTGCACAAGTCCGGGCTATTTTTCAAGGGCCAACGGTTCTAATTCTCAACTCCGCCCCGGGGATGACAAGGCGCAACTTTTAATCTGGTAATCTTTATCACTCAAGTTAATGCTCTCTCTCATCTCCAGGAATCGGTGTACTTTTTCAAAGGCGCCTTAGCGAACTAACTCTCCGGGATGGTTTCGACGTTTTAGTTGTCACGCTGGTATAACAAATTCTACGGCCATTACCTTCCAAAGGCGTTTCTTTTAACAACTGATGGAAAATTGTGGATGACCTTTGAAATTTTATTGAACAGATGGTTTATTAATCTCCCTACTAGATATTGGCTCGACTAATATTTATAGACTATAGTAACATTGATTAATAAACTTATTTTAGGACAAATTTATGCGAAAGGAATTACCTTAATAACGGGGTTTCTGTCCACATAACGTCTTTTGTGGTTTATTCGATTAGTCACTGCCGACTTCACAGATCAGCCCCTGCTAAAGTTGTGTCGCACAACACCATATACAGTTCCCTCTTGGTGGAATCCGTCACCTCCAGAATATCATCTACCATCTTTCCTTGATTCGGCTCATTTTGCCTTCAACTTTCTCTAGCATCAGCTTCTGCTCCAGGGTATCCTTTATTCTCGTTAGGTGACCAAGGTACTTTAGGTTTGCCTTTAATATCATTCCATCAAGAGAAAGTCAGGCATTATATCCTGAAGTAAGGACTGGTTCTTCTTCTTCCAGTCCAGGCATGTCTTCAAAAGCCACTATTTTCCTTCATTTATCCTTCCTTATGGTCCATCACTCCTAGCCATAGGTTACTACTGGAAATGCCATTGCTTTAACTACGGAAACTTTGTTTTTAGTGGGATGTATCTGCTTTTAACTATTTGATCAAGATGCCATTGTTCTCCTCCAAAGAAGTAGAAGTCTTATAATTTCCAGGCTGCAGTGAGGGTCTGTAATCTTTACGCCTAGAAATCCACATTTACTCCCTCTATTCTAGTATGTACCAATGTTGTTCCATAAACTATATTTTAGGTTTAACCGAAATTCAGTTTTGCACCTTCTTCTTTCACTTTTATAAGGCTCAGCGACTCCTCCTAGCTTGCAGCCATCAATGTAGTATGATGTGCATTGATCAAAAGGAAATGCATCTACATTTCTTCCAGCGATTGTAACTCCAGCTTTGAATTCCTCAATTCCAGCACGTCACTTGATGTGTTTTTCGGTCAGGTTCAATAGGTAGGGTGAGAGTATACAACCCTGTCATCTTCCTTTCCAAATCTTAAACGAGTCCGTTGTTCCGTGCTCTGTCCTTACAGTTGCTACTTGGTCATTATACAGATTCCTCAGAAGGAAAGAAGAAAGGCAGAAAAACGAGACAAGAAAGTTTCATTTATTCAACTCGACCAACGATATAAAATAAGTGGCTTCCTCGGTTTAAAATTATATGGCTCTAAAAGAATTCCAATGCAAGTCGCTTATAATTAAAGGTGGCAATTAATTTCCTTAAAATTAAGTTTTTAAAAGAAAGAAATGTGTTAATTTTATACTTGTGGAGAAACACATGATCATTTTCTATAATGCGAGAAGAAGAGGTGGAAATAAAATCTAATCTCTTATACAAACAGATTGTATCAAGCATACAAAATTGAATCCAAAAACAAATATTACGGTCTGTGAAGCCCTGCGAGGGGTGAAAAGGGCTAGATAAGCGGTTCTTCCTACTTCACAGCAGTCAAGATGTCCCACTGGCATGGGAGTTATTGTTATTTAAGATGGACGGGGGTGGCGATTCCTGGGGGGGCTCCCGGATGACAAGTACAGTCGCCGACAATCATTGGGGCGTAATTAGGTTTTGCCCCCCTAGCAACGCCCATTGTTAACAGCTATTGTTATCCCGGAACACCCCTTAAAGACCCCGGAAAGTAAAACACTATTAATTTACTTTCCGCATACTTATGCTACTACGCACGCACAAAAGAGTAATTAGTGGGGGAGTAACACTCCATGCCAGAACTTCATTTTGAACTCAATTTATCAAACGAATTTCGGGCAAGAAGCGTTCGCTCCTTTGAGTCATGCATTGGCAAATCTCAATTGGAATCAGTGAACTCAGCAGTCTGAAAAATGCCCTTGTGAAAACATTGTTTCGACAGTGGATGGGGCCAGCGGCGTTGTCAATTAGTGCAGAATATAAATACAGATTTAATACTTAGATAGACTGAAAGATGGGAAAATCAAAAGTGATTCAAAAGAAAAGAGCTGTTTTTAATTTTTACATTTAACCTCACGTTAATTATTTGTTGATGTACAGAAGAACAACGTACTAGACTTTGTGCGGGACAAGGATATTATTAAAGTAAACTGGAGGAGAGATTTTTTTAGTAGAGTGAAGGTTATGTGGGTTTTTAGAGAAAGGCGGTTTTTCATATCATGGAAAAATGCAAAAACATGGGCAAATTAAGTTTTAAAAAATCGAAAGTTTATTTAAAGAAATGAGCAGTTTAAAATTTACAATCCTAAAAATGACAGTTTTTTGAGGCATCTAAATCATTTTTTTATACCAATTTTCCAAGTACTGGAAATAATTTTAAAAAGTAATGAATTTAACTGTCATTGATTCGAACGGAGCGAGTATAATGAGTGCCAACAGGTTATGTTCGTAGGTTATTTTTTTGTCCAAAATTATTTTGAATTTCATAGAGGCATTATAAGAAAGTATATGTTATAACTTACATTAATTAAAAAATAAAATTGACAAAAACTGAAAAAATTTCTCAAAAATTATACAAATATTTACAAAATTTAATTTAAAACATATATACAATTACAAATACAAAATAGACAAGCTATAGATAGAAGTCGAAGGAGAGGATAAATAAGAAATGTTATATTTCAACATTCTACTTGAACCGGTGAATTCTCAATACAACGTGGTTCAAGAAATCACAATCGAGCTTTACAAGATTTTTGTCTGGGCAGTTGGCGTCAAGTTTCGACAAATTATTTCTTCAGGCTTAACCCCTTATTGGGTTTATCCACTGACTGAAACGTTTGATTTATAAGAATGACGACATTATGTTTGAACGTTATGGACGTTATTTTTGATAATAAATTTGCAATCAAACATTCAAAATTATTTTTGACTTTATATTTTTATGTATCAAAAAAGGTTATTAGTTCGATTTTAACTAAACCATTTCGGAAATATAGGCCAGTAGTGTTGTTAACGAAGAATTCCAAAGGCGTACCTTGAGTGATGGGAAAATTTACGACAATTATGTCTTGAGTTTGGTGCACTACGTATAGACCTAAAATGATGCAAATTGGAAATACAATCCATTCAATAGAAATGGAGTTAATCAAACAAATATGAAAAAAAAAAATTGTTCTTCCGCTACCCCTTTAAACCACGAGGAAAATAATGTAAAAAAAAATGCGCATCGAAATGAAAATTCAATGGGTAAATTGACTGAAAAAAGGGCTCGACCAGAAAACCTGTATTTTTTCACCTTTCGGGACACTTTCCTCCCAACTTCTTCACCGTCTCGATCAAGATTATTTTGTCATTTTAAATTGAAATAATATAATATAAATATAATAATAATTTTTTTTCGACTGTGTGGATTATAACAAATTAAGTTATTTTTGCATTACTGTTTTTGTTTGACCTCCTCTCGCTGCAGCCAATTGGACTTTATAAATGGCTATCATCATTTTATCCCTACGAGATCCTGTGTTCTTAAAAAACACCAAGATCATGAGTCTCACAGTATATCAGCCCCAACTCATAATTATAATTGATGAGGTTCTCGTTTCCGCCTTGAGAGTAACTGACGCTGAGTTACTGGATATAATTTCGTACCTAGTCTGCCTCTGCTAATTGTCTGTTCTACGCCAACGAAGGGCCAGCGATTTGTACATAATGTCGTTAGGTTTCGTCTCACCCTTCCATTTTGAATCTTCGGATCGATTTTGCTTATCACCGACTAATCGAGTTTTAGCCTTGATTTTTTTTTAATAAAATCATAAGACAAGTGGTTTAAAAGCAAAATACATTTCGTTTAACAAATTGGATCTTTAGCTGTCCTAGCATCTGTAAATAAACACAAAGCACAATCTACACCTTTCTTAACATTTTAATTGATAATTTTAGGGGGGGGGGTTGCAACAGCAGAAGTCATATCCACCATCGGGGTGTCGGTGTTTTTAAGAAAAAAAACCGTTCGTGAGTCTGTCCGCCCTGCATTCGAACCCGAGACGACCGTACAGCGCCAAGTCAACGCCTTAATAGTTCCGGCCATCGACGCCCCCACTCATTTATTATTATCAATTAAAATTCATTGAGATATACCGAGATTCGAACCCAGGACCGCTACGGTACCGATTTCCAATACCTTTCTAATAAAAAAATAATTCAATATGTAATAAAAAATATGTAATCAATATAATAATAATATAAACAAACAACAACAAACAAAGTAATACGAAACGAACAAAGACGTCCCTTTGGTTACATAATTGAACTTACGATAAACTAAAAATATTTTTTACAAATTTAATTAAACTTTAATTCTACATTAGTAATAGTTGACTATTGAGAATTAAGTACATGTGTTTAATACTCACGAGAAGAAGCGGCATTTCTATACGCTTATCTTCTTATATAGTACTTCATAACCAAAAAAAAACCTTACTTAAACTTTAGATAAGAACTTTAGAATCTTGAAAATTTTTGTCTTCTTAGTGATTTTCTATTTTATTGGCTTAAGGTTGAAATTTAAAAAATGTAATTCACAGGGCTCTTTCCATTGGTGTGATGAAATTTCCTGTAGAATTGTAGGAGATATTCCATTAAATTTGAAGTAACCTGGAAATGAAATACCTCGGTTAGAATGGAGATTCAAATATGTAATTTCTAGTCCATAAGTAATTAATTTGATTTCTAGAATTACCTCCAGAAATATTGACTGCTATTCACAGTGCGCCCTGCATAGAATAGATTGTGAGGTCAAAAATTCCAAGGTGTGAGAATTATGACTATTCATTATTATAATTATTACAGAATTTTAAAAACTATGACTTGTACGTCAACATTTTTCAATGAGAGAGGCAAATTTTCCATTTCCATAAGCGTCTAATCATTTCTTTACTTTGCTTAATGATAGTTGGGACAATAATTAATCCGGGAGCTGCACGGAGTGAAAGCCTGTACCGGTAGATTACAAATAACGTACTTAGGCCAATTCAGGCAGTCTCAATATCCCACAACAATTCTCTGGTTAACGAATTCTGAATTAGGATGCAGAATACAACTGTCTAATGGTGATGGCGGGTTTTAAGCTAGCTTCTCATTAGACGGTTCGACAGAGGATTCAGAGACGGACAATATAACCAGGAAACAAAGCGAGGACGGTCTCAGTTCCCTCGACACGAGCAATACGTCCTTAAACATTGTGTAGAAACGTCAGGCTTCCGAACGACAAAAGAGTCAGGAATTTCTATTCAGAGTTCAAAGGCAATGATCATATAGTATACCATCCTTTTGAAAGGGACGGAACCAACAAAGCCTCGTTAAACAGCAATTATATTTCATCCATTAATATATCGTAGAGATTGAAATTACTACACCCAGAGGTAAATGTTTGTTTAACAGGTAAGGCTCTAAAAATTGCATCTGAAGGTTAAAAAATTATTGTCAAATGAAGGAGTTATTGTAAATAATTAAGTTTTTGAAGCCAACCAATATAACTAAGTAGCGATTAACTCACAAATTAGACCTTAACATTTCGGACCAACAAAATTTTACTTTATTTAACCCTTTAATTCAATAATCTGCCAATTCCAACAAGAATGGATTTTTCAAAATTTCTATCCCGAAAATACCCCCAATTTATTACGGATAAATTTAGTCTTAATGAAAATAATATTTTAACGTATTGAATGGGGTTTATATTATATTCTTAATAAAAGAAAGAAAATACAAGTATAATTAATACAAACGAACAAATATATTTATTGAAAACAACCCCACAAATATATTGGCAAAATAAACCGACTAACACTTCATTATTCAGAATGCAATTTCTGCAATTTTTCAAAAATATCGACTTCACCAGATCTACAGCACCTGCAATGAATCGAGAATAGATTTCATAGCTTTTCTTTCCTTATTTTCCTCAACATCTATCGGGGGTTTCGTGAACATATTCGCAAGCCTTTAAAATAATTTCTTTTATCTTATCATAATCACTGCGTCCTTCAAAAGATAATTGAGAACGAACTTCTCCATCTTTACCAGATAATACACTCTGTAATATCCTCTCCTTTTTTCCCTACTTTTCTTTTGGCCCATTACGCGACTGTGCTATTTTTTTTCCAATTGCACAAAATATTTGTCATCTTTCCACACAAAATTTGGAATGCACTATACATGGCGAGAATGTTATCATCTCTTGACTTCTTCTTTCCATATTTTCCAATTCTAGTTTCTGAAGAGATGTGCAATCGAGGAAACATTCACGTACACCGTTACGATTTTTAATAAATTGCAAAGAATCTCAACTGAGAATTTTTTCGGTTATTTAATTATAATTAATTAAAACGAACAAGTCTTAATATAACGTTGGATGAAAAGCAAGAAACTTGGGCAATGTTTGGAAGGACTGTGAACTGAAGGGTCTGAATTTTTGGAATATGGCGTGGGGATGAGTGTGTAGAGTTTTATAAAAGCGGAAAATGTTGATCAGGATAAGGATAGGAGGCTGGACAATTGTTTGAAGAATTTAGTACTGCAGTTATTGGATTGTTTGGTGGTTCCAAACAGTTCAATTCCGTACAGACTAGTTATGGTAATATCGTCTATTCTTTTGTTCCAACTGTGGAGGATCGAAGTAAGTTTGTTTGTCGATGTAAAGTCCCAAATAGTGTGCGGCATTGGATGCGAGAGGAAGAACAAGTTGGTGAAGCTTGTTTCCTGGGAATAGGTTTCTTTAATTCTGATCCGCTATGTCTTAAATTATTCTTACAAAAAGGGTGGTACTGGGCTTTCTGACGGCCTCTACTGAGTCTGGGTTTGCAACTCCATATGTGAAGAGTACTGATTGGAAGGAATGTCTGTAGTGTGTCCTGTTAAGAGAATAGGGCAAGGATACAGCCTTGCAAAACACCCACTTCTGCAAAGGTGATGGGGATTAGAATCATTTCGCTGCGTTAATGTCCTATGTTTGCCTTCTTTGAAACCGAAGGCTCTTTCTTTGATTTTGCTGAAGTAGAGTCATCAAGTCACATCCAGTTGAGAGACCAACACGCTACAAAAGACCTGTTTCTTCCATGTCAACCTGATCATCCCCAAACATAAGTGTATTGAAAATGGGCCATTTAGATGTAGGACGTTTTGACTCTGCTTCGATATAGTTAAGTTGGTAAAACGAACAAGTACAAGAATGCATTCTTTTCGGAACCTCCATTAATTTATATAATGATAAGGTTTTTATCGCTATTAAGGACTTATGGGTATGCTCCATGATTCTCCACAGACGCTTATGGTCTCTTTGTTAAACCCTTTCTTATAATCCATCTACGATTATATTTGTCAGTGAAAAATACAATTTTTGTGTTATAAAACCGGATTATAATATGGAACTCAAACTTTGCCAAAAAAAATTACAACTTTACTTGTTTATTTATTTTTTATTTAAAAGGTTTTTCTTTTTTAAACAAATTAGTTTGAGCATTATGATACTAGGGATACTAATGCCGTTTAAATAACCAAAAAATTAAGACTAGTAGAAGACAGAACTGAAAGGGTAAATAATTTTGATAATTTTGGTATAAGTGCTTGGTGGGGGATATAAGTACGACAACGGGTGTACTTATTCTTAAGGCGAAGTATTCAAAACACATACCACGATTTTTTTGTTTTTCAACATATGTATCCACATAAAGTTAGGAATGTAATAAACTTAACGCAAAGAAAAATGGTCTTAATTTGGCAAAGAAAAATTAAAAAATTGTTTAATCTGGCGTTTCAAACTTTCCAAAAAACAAGGTCTCCCCAGTGGAAAAAAAAAATAAAAAGGGAATATAAATCTCCGATTTGAAAATCTAATACGACTCCCGGTGAAAATAGTGCGTAATTCCATTCCGTCCGGCTGCCCCTCTCTGCCCGCCGGACCTTTTGCCTAGTGAGCAGGAATTCCTTCATACATAAATAATTATATTGGATAACTTTATTCAATATGTATTGGACAATAAAACAGAGAAGAGAGAAGTGACCCTCGTATTGATCTCTACGGTTAAAACACACAAGGGACATAACGGGAGAGAGCCAATTCCATAAGTAGGTCTCCCTCCCTCGAGATAATATGGAAATGTCAATTATTTCCCTACTTAAACAATAAATTTTTTTTAAAAGCATCTGCTCACTTAGATTGGTCATCTGGACTGATGGAAAGTAAATTAAAACAATGCCTAATTTATTAAGGCGCATTTCTCCGGAGAAAGAAGTAGTTTTTAGAGTAGTTTTCGAAAAAACCAGGACAATAGTAAATGTAATTATAGAATTTAAATCTCTAAAATTTAGAACATTACAACCCTTATTTTGTTCTTAAACCAAATCTTAATAAGGTTAGGCCCGATTCTTATTTGCCACGATAGAAGTTCTGGTTTCAGATAAATAATCTGAAAAAAAACGTACAAGACATTAATCTGCTTTAGAACAAAATTATAATAATACGAGAAAAAATACTGAATAATTAAGATACTTCTATGCTTCAAATGTTTATATTAAATTTATAGTAATCTTTTTAGCAGTAGAGTCTTTCCTTGAGTTCGCGTTGCCCTCTCACACCTTCCAATCCTCTCTGAAACCCCTTATTCACCCGCCCTTCAGACCGCCTTCGGAACCACCCTTCGCCCTCCTTAAACTTGCATAGGGCTAAACTTTATCACCTGGGTCCTCACCCCCGCGAGCCCCTTTAATACAGGTCATACTAAAGGTCTTGTTTTTTTATTATAACTACTATGGTCTTGTTACGTCCATCATAAACATGTGCTTTTTCCATAATAAATGATTATCCTCCACTTCCATTTTAAACGTTTTCCCAATAACAAACGCTATGAATTCCCAACTGGATACCGCCCAAGGTAAGTATTGATATAAGTTTAAGTATTGATCTTCCTTAATTCATATTACACCACCCCCCTCTTTTAATAAATAATTAGCCATACAAATAATAATTTCTTAAGTTAAAAATATTTTAAGGTTGTGAGTACGTTCAAATTGCGCAGTAACCTTTTTTTGGCCTCCAAGAGGCTTGTTATATTTTCCGAGCTTTGGTAGTACTTTAAATAGTTTTTTGGAAGTTAGGGATCGAGTGTTCCCATGTGTAAAAATGCCCTTTTTCTGATAAGCTGTATTTTTTCAACTTTCTGTGCACTTTTCTCTAATTCTCTAAACGTCTTCATATTTTGTCTTGCTTAAAAAATATACATGAACAATTGTAGAAATTGTTTGTATAAATAACACCCAGAAAAACTCCTAGTTGAAAAATTGCAGTATACCAAAAATATGTAAAATATAGATTAGTTATATTATTATTATGGTTATTTAAATTGATTTTGTAAAAATGCGACCAAAAAAGAACTAAAAAATCATTCACTTGAAAAATTGTGTTTTATCACTTTACGGATCACTTTTCTCCAGAATTGAAAAATGGCAAAAAGGAGGGGAAAAAGATGAGATTGAGATGGGAAGTTAGTGTCCGATTGGATCGAAGTGGTAAAGCAGCGGCGTATCGAGCCGAAGATAATGGGTTCGAATCTCGCTCGTGCCATTAACTTTTTTCTCAAGTAAAAAATTTAATTAATTGTAAGATTAAGTAAAGCGGACCACGAAACTGGTGAATTTCTCCAGAATTATCATCACAACTTTTTCTAGTTTTCGTATATTTCATTTTGTAGTAGGCAAACAATCTCTCTTTTTTTAACGTTGATGTAGTCACAAATTTAAGCCACCACCAGAAATGTCACTACTTTTAAAAAATCCTTGCGTCAGAATGTTTCTTGCATAACATAAATAGAAGGGAAGATACTCAAGCGTCAAGTTAACTGATAGTTAAATAACCCTTGTCAAAACTAGCAATATTGGTACGATTGCTGTGGTAGCAACAGATAATCAGATGCACATTGCTGTTATATTATTTCGAAATTCTAAACTAAACCTTTATTTTCAGAAGGAAAATAGCGCCGCGAGTATTGAAGCTTTAGAAGTGCTTCAAATATTTTTTTGAAAGTTGCAAATGAAGTGTTCTGAATTGTTCTTAGCATTATGTACTTCCAATTCCGTTACCCTTTTACACTTTTTGAAGGCTATCGTCTTTTCTTTATTTCTATGTCTAAATTTCCTTCCAAACAAAAACAACCACCATGGTAGGAAGAATTGGTTTGTAAAATTTTTTTAGGAGGAAATTAGTCGGCAAGGGAAAAATGTCGATCTCGAACTGAAAATCGCATCTTTTTGAAAACTGTGTTTTTTCCCTTTTCGGTACACTTTTATACAAATCTCTTCACCATACTGAAGCTGGCCTTATTTTATAGTTCAATAATATTCAAATTGTCGAAGTGGTCGTTGTTTTTTACTAACACCTTGGAGCGGAGAAATAACGTTATTTTACAAAAACAAAAGGTGTACAATTTTGTCAGAATTTTAATTCTTTCCAAAAAAATAACAAATTAAAAATTCTGTCTCAGGTTTTGGTAATATACTACAAAAAGTAAAAAGGAGTAGTTATAATAGACTATTTTGTCATACTTTGAGAAAATGCTACCGAAAAATGACAACCTTATTTTAGACAAACAAACCAAAAATATAGGATAATATAGATACCAAAAAATTGCAGAAAAGAGACTGGTAAAATAAGCAGAAACTCTCGCAGAAAATCCATTGATTAGATATGGAGTTATCAAAAATAATTTTAAAAAAGGTCGATCAGAACTACATTTCTATCTATTGAAAAGCTAAATTTTTTCACCTTTCGGAACACATTTCTTCAAACTTTCCATTATATTAGACAGATTATTTTGTCACAATCGTCCGACGATGTTTTGTATAAATAACATTCAGAAGTGAAGATTTTATATTATAAAGAAATTGTCCAGAAATTTATTACAAATTTAGGTTGTTCCCAAAAATTAAAAACATTCTTATTAAAAAAAAAACTTTAGCTGCAAATTTTTATACAGGAATAAAACATTTGGTTATAATAGATTCAATACATTTTGAGAAAGTGGTACTGAAATTGGAAAATCTTTTTTTTTTTTTGCCTCTCTTTGAACTATTAAATGATACCGAAAATTTGCAGATAAACGATAAATCTTAGAGTATGACACTTAACTCTTTTCAAAACAATAAATGCAAACTAGAAATACAATTCGTCGAGCAGAATTGTAGTTAAATAAACAAATACGAAAAAATCTCTTTTTCCAAAAAATTTCTTGAAACCTTAAACTAAGAAAATTTGAGATAAATAAGCTTTGGGTCTGTTGTACTTATGCAAACAGCTGAAGTTGAAAAAACTAAAAGTGTACGATTAATATTATTAATCTAAGCTGGTAGGACTTATCCACACATTCAAACAGCCGGTTCGGAATTCGAGGTAAAATCAACAATGTAACCCCCCCCCACCGTTGTGAGCTTGCCCTGCGACTCCTGTTTGTTTTGGTTTTTTATTCCTTTGATAAACCGGCATTCTTTTATTTGTCCTCCTCGCTACTTTTATGAATCATCTTTTATTTATGACCCCTTTGATGTTCTGATGTTTCAAATAGACTGATTCTAAAACGCTGCCGCTCGCAGCACGTCTTTAGCCTTGTGGAATACATGCCTGATAAAAAGAGCGTTAAAACCCGCAACGTATTACATGTACCAACAGTGAAAATTAATCCTTTGAAGCATATTTGAAACTAGTGGTCATCCACGAAAAATTAATGTAGGCACGCACATATCAGAAAACGCTAGAGCAACTGCTCATAGGCTATTACATAGACAACGATTCACAGGAATGTTTCATATTAATGAACAACTACAACTAGAATACAGAAATTATCATGCTACTAAGTGGCACACAGAGGCTGACATGTGTCTCTTTCCAGGAAAAGCTACAGCGCTAGGTTCTTCTTTATTCAGCTCATCGAGGACAACGCTGAGTCATGTTAATGCTTCCAACCATGATTACGGGCTACAAATAAATATGCCGATGTAGTAATACCTAATAATTAACAAGTTTACAAATAATTCAACCAGCAACAAACTATAGTTTATAAATCGATAGGAAATAACGTTTGCAACCACGCGTAAAACACTATCACAAATTATAATCACAGTCAATTTTCTTTTGAATTTCAAGAACCCAAGGTTCTTGGGTGCATCTTCCAATTTCCAAAACCCATTCTAAACTTATTCCCTAAACAGCGAATAGCGATTGAAGATTTATGTTTTATTCCAGGACAAGCTAGAGCAACTGCTCATAGGTCTTAAGAACAATCATGACAATCATCCATAAGGTTTGGTCTTGGTAATTAATAGCTGAAGCTGAGGGTGGAGTTGCAGGCTAACGCCATATTATGTCAACTGAACCTAAAACTCCCAAATTAAAGTTTATTTACTAGAGGCTGAGCTGACGATAAGCTGGCTTGGGTGCTAGCTTGAAGCAAAGAAGCCATTACTCTCAGAGAGGCGGAAAACACTCAAAGTTATAATTTCATATAAGGCTAAATCAAAAGGTTTCAGGTGTTGTATGGAATCTGTGGTGGGTATGGTATGGTGGAAAAGGATACTAAGAGGCGGGGTTTGTACACCCCAGGTACTGAGCCTTCTGGATTACTGTTCCTAGTTGCTTAGTTTAGTCAATAGACTCAATCCATTTTATCAGAAGTATCAAGTCATCGACTGTTATTGCTGCAATTTGGTTCTCGGAGTCTTTTTCATACGTTAGGTTGAACCTTCACTGAGCCGTTGCTTCGCATTCCTCCTCTTTATTACATAGTCTGCAAATGGGATCATCATTTTATATGCCCATGTTGTGCAGATGTTTTCTTAGATGCCAGTGGCCGGTTAGTAGGCCCACCACTCCTCTGAGTTTTGCCCTCTTCAATTGTAGTAGAGTTTTTGCTAGTTTTGGTGAGGGTTGTTTTACTATAAGTTTACTGTGTTTAGCACTGCTAGAATAATGGTACTTCTCTCTTTGTTTTGTTTGGATCCATTCTGCGATGGAGGATTCTATGTTTGTTTCTGATATCCCAAGGATATCGGGCGGCCTATGTATGGTCTTGCAGATCCTCCTCTGGCCAGTCTGTCTGCGCTACCTCTGACCGTAGACAGTGCTCACCTAGGGGGTGGGTAGCAATCTCACTTAAATCCGAAACCGTTGCCGGAAGTTTCTACGCTAGAGGAGCCTCTACACTCAGAGAGTCGCCTTCTTTATCTAGGGTGTTCGCGGGTGAGCGGGCCGATGTATTTCGGTCAGCTGGCCCTGCATGCGACATTAACCATTCTGACGAGGTGGGAGCGTGGAGGTAGCAGCCCTTCGGGGCGTGAAGCCTCTACATCGTCGCTAAGGCGACGGTGCGTCAGCTCTCACTTTGAGAATCGAACTGTCCGGTAAGAACTCTATAGCTTAGGTACGAACATTAAAGATCCTCATGACTATGAACCCGGGAAAGAATGTCTGCTTCATTATTACCCAAAATTCCCCTGTGCCCTGGCACCCAGGATATCGTCAGGTTGTTATGTTCCCCCAGGTTTTGAAGATTTTGGATGCATTCACTGACTAGTTTTGATGTAATTCTTTTGCATGCCAATGGTTTAATAGCTGTTTGGCTGTCTGATGTTATGAGGATTTTTTTTGTCAGTATAACCTCTTTTAAGATTTTCCAGGGCACAAGCATTTATGGCAGGCTGCTTGAAAGACCGAGATATGCTTCCCTAACGAGTTTGATTGCTCATATTTTGGGTTTGTACAGAAAACGCCTGATCCGGTTCCTTCATTTGTTTTGGAGTCATCCACATTATATAGAGTATACCATAGCATTGTATCTGATGTTCTCCTGCGTTCTTCTTCTCCTTTATAGTCTGTTGAGATTCCATAGGAGGTTGTAAAGATTGTTTCCGGGACCATGTAGTCAGTCCCCTCTGTGGTGGGAGTCAGTGAAAATAATTAACGGGATTCTCGAAGAAGAGGAATGGAATAACACATCTTGTAGCACATTCTGTGAGTCAATCAGGCTTTTACCTCAGGTCAGGAAAAACCTTTAGCGGTTCCTCCTACAAGAGAACCACTTGTAAAGCTATGAATGGATATCAATCAACCGTAGTGTGTCTCTCAGATCTTGAGTAAATCTAGATTTCTTTGGATTGCTAGAACAAACTACATTCTTAAAGAATTCGATGTAATGTTATAGTAAAAAAAGCTTTTAAACCACTAGAAAAAACCTCAATTAAATTTATATACGACGTCTTTGAAACTCTAGTAATTTCCTCGCTGAACGCAAAGTTGTATTTTACGATCAGTTATCCATATACGAAACCATAATGTTTTTAACAGGTTTGTAAAGGCACATTGTACTCATACGACCGCCTGAAGTTAATAGGCCCTAATATGCTTTGAAGAAGCGTAGCCATAAACTTTTCTTATGCACTAATTCTCAACCGTTCTATCAACAACACAAGGCAGAGCTTTAGTGATTGTAAATTCTGACTGTCAAGAGTTGCCAAATGAGGAGTGACATGTATTCAACCAGCGCATATAGTCACTATTCTATCACACTTTTCTGTTCTTTTTTTTTAAATTATCACATTTTTTTATTACTAACTCACAGGCCAACTTTTGAGCCTTTGCTCCAGCTCACTTACTCGCAACAAATCTCGCTCTCTTTTACAATAATTTATACCATGTATAGTTTTTATATCGGCCTGCTAAACGTTAAAAGTCAGTTAAACTTTGTCATGTAAAAAAAAAACATGGTTTAAAAAATTCAAGACGTGTCGATAAAAGAAAAAACAATGAAAATACCGTGCATACAAATTTTATACATACACATATACATGAGAGAGAGATTTTACATATGTAAAAGAATTAAACATGTTATAAGATTACAACAGACATGAAAAACATGTCAAGAGAAATCAACCAGTGGTGTACGTCCGTTAGAAGAAATAAATAATGATGACTTTTCAATATTTTCTTCTAGGGCATCACTTGGCGAAAGGGAGGATTATCTGGGGTGGTAGTGGACCTGAGCTGACGGAGACCAAGGCATTGGGATTTATGAAAAGGGTTGAGGGAATTTTTTGTAATAGTTGTTCGCCATTTCTGGTACGAAGGGTTAATCGTTATATTAAGGTCTCCGTTTAGTGTGAGTTTTGATACATAATAATTAGGATTAGCAATTTTACTTAGGACCTTTGTAGTCTTTGGAGTTGGAATACTGGTTTACCCCGCATTTCAATACTATAAGTCCACACAAATAAGGTAATAACAGTTTGTAGCGTATGCTGTATGTATGTATATAATATAGAAAAATAGATAGATATATAGTGTGGGAGGGGAGAGGGAGAAAGAGCGAGTGGGTGAGAAGGAAGTTTACTTTCTTTGATTATTTGTGCAATGGAATAACATTTGTCTTATTATAAAAATTAATAACCTATAAAACTTGTTATTTATTCTATAATTTAAAGGAACTAAGGTTCCAAAATGAGGGGGAAATGACAAATTAATGTTTATGAACGAGGTTACCTGGTGGTTTTACATTTTATTTCTTTTACGTTTCTCAAATCTATAGAAGAACTGAGTGTTATCTTCAAATCTTAAACTATGAGAAAGTACAATAAATATTTTTATGGGCATTGTTTTCCGGGATTTGGAAGGGTCCGTTCGAACGTCCATAACTCGGGAACAAATGAGAGAAAATACCCGTCATGTAATTTTGTCACGATGAAACAACGAAATCCCACATCGGAACCGCGAAGACAAGTCACAAAGAATGTACAATACATTAACATATCGAGACAAAAAAAAAATAAATAAATAAAAAAAACAAATCCGGGTTGCTGGAATCTACTGAATCATTCATAAGACAATGTTTTAAAATAGAGCTTTTCATATATGTCGTACTTGCAACTACAGAGGATTTGAAATGTCTGTTTTATGTCACCCGCTTCGCTTCTAATCAAGTGGTTTCATCAAGAGGTGATTTCTTTGTGTCAAATCCAGAATGGCAAAATAACGCTGAAATTAATTGACAGTCCTAATCTACCTACATGTTATAGGAGGTTGAGCCGATAGGTCTGCAAGTCGTTGATCATTTATAATGACTGATCATGATCCTGGCATATACTGAATAAAACGTCTGAGAATGATATTAACTATTGGACTTGTTAGTTTAAATGTTCGTTTAGTAGGTGACAGTTTATCGAGTATAAATTTAATAGACAAGACAAATAAAAAAACATTTAACTATATTAGAAACCAAGTGTTAACCTATAAATAAGACTGTGTTGTTCGTAAAACTACGAGTGACTTTATTGGGACGGAGTCTGGAATTTTTACCTTTTCTTTTAAGATCTCTAAGGTTATCGATTAAAAGAAGAACGGACTAGGCCACAGAGGAGATATCATTACGTTGAAAGTCAATTTTTTTTTCTAGGGGGTCTGTAACATAGCTCTTTTTTGCCGGTTAGGGTTTTGTTATTTTATCATCCTTTTTGTTCGCTTCAGCATCGTGGACGTCGTCTTGGTTGAGACAACAAAAGTCAAATACGAGAATAAATTAACTCACTTCGATCCAATGTGCAAACAAAACTGAGTTCACTAGGCGTAGCCAGTTGTGTCAGTTAGAATTAAGGAGAGGATTTTAAGTATATAATATGTACGGAGTAAACAAACTTTAAAACATGCCCCTCTAGTTTGTCATTGGGGCAAATATGTGATTCTGAGGTGATTAATTTTCATTTATTTATTTTATACATTTATTCTTGTACAGCACCAATAGTTGAATTCGCCATTGTTTTATGTCCTTCATCCATGTTTTATTGTTGGAATTGTTACACGTATCGAGCCAATATTAGAAAATAAAGGGTTAAATATCTACCAGTGCAAGTGTAGTAAAAGGTAAGAATTGTAAAGCAGAAGGGGGAGGGGGAAAGAGCAAGCTTGGAAAGAAACAAACCGACAACGAAAAAGAGAAGGGTGGGAATGTGGATAAACAGAAAGCGGACGGGGGTTGCTGTACACCGACGCCCCCTTGCGTCTACCCGGTTCTTGTCGGACCATATGTTGTGTGGCCAAGAGAGAGGGTTGGATGCTTTCAAAGGATATTGCCGGTCACACCGGCCCACCAATACCAGTCTCATTTCTTTCGAGTGTACCCCCAACTCCTCCAAGCCACCCCACCCCCAACCTACGCCGGGCTCTTCTGTTTTATGTGGAATTGCTACACGAGATCTATGCCTCTCTACCAAATTTATTTTCACTCCCCCCCCCGTATTCCTGGCATACCTTCCGAACACTCTTTCAATATACACTACACCCTTCACATACATTCGCACGCTCATCTCTACATACAGCACATTGCCGTGCATCATTTATAAAAGATTGATCTCCTAATTGGAAAATCCCGAATCGTCCAAACTAATGTGTATCCTCTTGGCGGAAGTGTAAATAAAAAACATCATTGTTCTCGCTACAATCTTTATTTAACAAACTTAAAAATAAAAAAAATACTTTCAACTTATATTTAAGAAATCAACGTGGAAAAAATATTATTATTTCTTTTTTATTCATAAACACATAAAAAATGTTTTCGCCAAATGGGGAATACCATTAAAGACGACAACCATGTTTTTGAGGATAGTCGGTGAAGACGGATCTGAGCGCATGGCAGCGCGCTGGCCAAATTCCAACAAACCGCCATGTGTACCTTATACACGAACCGATTCGCCCAGTTTTTCACACCCGCTCATGTCTGCTTCCTCTTATAAGTCTTTTGGAAGTTGAAACGTAAATTAAGGTTAGGTGACTTAGAGCATTGTAAAAATTTGAGCACTCAATCTTTAGTCTTTTAGACAGGGGAGAATTTCAAAATCCGCATATTTATCACTGAATGACACTGATCATCAAAAGTAAAGCTTGAAATTCGGAGGAAAGATAGGGTTCACATAGCAAGTAATCTGAAAATGTCAATTTTACGAAAATTAATGTCGCTTTAGGGGAGAAGGGTTAGTCTGAACATGTACATTAGCAGCATTAGTAGAAATGCTATATTTGGTACAATTGTAGGTCTTATATTAGAAGTAAAGGTGAGAAACTGAAAATTGCAATTTTCTCAAAATTAGTGTCATTTTAAAGGGGAGAGGGGTTATCATAAAAATTGTCGTACAACGCAATTCCCGTATCGGTTGAACTGTGAAATTTAGTAGAAAGGTAGGGCTTATACTGTAAGTAAAGAGAAATGTTTGAATATTGCAATTTTCTCAAATGGTGCTTTACGAGTGGCTAGGTGGGGATAGTCTCATTATCAAAATTATAAGCTACTTCCCGTATAAGTAGAAACGTGATATTTGGTACAAAGCCTGTTAATGTAAGTATTTCTAAATGCGTCAAGTCATGAGCATCGATTGGCTTAAAAAATTATGTTTCACGTCCAAATTTTTGAGCTTTCAATTCCTATTGACGATTGTGTTGGTGGGAAATGGTGATTTTGGTGGCCCATATGCACCCGCAGTGAATTTTTTTTTTTTTTTTTTAATCGCGCGTAATGAAAATGAAAAATATAAATATATATAATATACGTCTTTGATCAGTGCCACCTGATTAATTGAAAATGCCTACACACACACACACACACACACAGAGAGAGAGAGAGAGAGAGAGAGAG
>CM077100.1:31418985-31432491 GCA_039619505.1 Cimex hemipterus | reverse complement strand
GAGAGAGAGAGAGAGAGAGAGAGAGAGAGAGAGAGAGAGAGAGAGAGAGAACTAAGCTGACGACAGAGGAGACTGCTTACATCAGGCAAGGTCATCGGTCCAATTTTCTTACTCAAATATTTGAACCCGTTATCCAACCTACTCATTGCTCAAAGAAGCAACCACTCCCTTAGACTATTTGACTTAACTATATTGCTGGTTGCTAAAACTAAGGTGTGAGGAAAGGTGTGTGTTCCAAGGAGGGAGGTTCAAAGAAAACAGTGAGCCCGGTTCCTTTTCCTACCGAAACCGATAAATGAACAGTCAGGTACTTATTGAATACACACGTGAAGCATGGTTTTATAGATATGAACCATTCTAGATTCCAACAACATTTCAACTTTAAAAAAGATTTTCTCGTCTGACATATATACATATATATACACATACATACAGATATCCATATCTACGCAAACAAATATACATATGTACACATGTACATACAAATATACACGTATAAACATATATACATGTATACGTGTATAATAATATATACACAGTGTGGTCCACCATAAATACAAACCAAATAGGTTAGTTAGTATTGCCTAAATACAGTAACATTCAACCTACCGAGATCGCAAACCTGTCATAAGCTATTAACTGGTATTTTATCAAGATCTAGAGCCTGTAATAATTTTTAGCCACATTTTAAATTTCATATAAAAAGGAGTTAGTTTTAATATTAAGATATGCAGATGTATGTTTAAAAAAGGAGAAACCTTTGATAAATAATAGTATTTTAACAAAAATATTTGTGGGGGTGCCAAACATCACAAAAACATCTTCATTTATTAAGCTTATGGTACTCTATGTTCCAAAAACGTCAACCCGTCAACGGTAAAATCAACCTAGAACGTTAAAATAACCGCTTTTAGACGAGGATTAAACTATGCGATTTCGAAAATTTTAAATACCACAATTAATTACGGTTTTTAGTTGAGATGAAAAAAGTTAATGGCACGAGAGGGATTCGAAACCACGACCTTCGGCTAGATACGCCGAGATCGAGGTCACGATAGGTCAGGTGGTAGAGCAGCGGCGTATCTAGCCGAAGGTCGTGGGTTCGAATCCCTCTCGTCCCATTAACTTTTTTCATCTCAACTAAAAACCGTAATTAATTGTGTTAAATTAATTGGTCGAACGGACCACGAAAACAGTGAATTAATGATTTTAAATACCATTGTTGACCATATTTTCATAATTCGTTAATTATATATAATACATAACTCATATATTGAAATAGTTTGTGTCATATTTTGCCTCAGTAACTCATTCTTGGGCTTTGATTCCCTCTTTTCGTCCCATCTCACCCTCACGCTATCTCATTCATTCTCACTCCCTCTCACTCCCTCTCACTCTCTCTCTTTCTCTCTCTCTCTCTCTCTCTCTCTCTCTCTCTCTCTCTCTCTCATTTAATTTGTCTATCTCTTTTGCTCCCTGTTCTCGTCGGGAAAATTCATGTATTTCTTATAATTTAAAATTTCATCATAGTATTGTCCATCCGAAAATAGGTCTGGCATTGTCACAGTGAAAATGTTGAGGAAAGTAAAAGCTTTCTGAAAATCAGTAATTCTAATAAGAAGCGCGGTTTCGATTGGAAGCCCCTCTTATTTAGTGTTAGGTAATGATTAAATAATGCAGGGCTCCTGGCCGAGAAGAGTGATGAATAAAGTGGGGTTGAGTGAACTGGTGATAAAATCTAATAGCCACGAGTCGGCCACCTGCTCCGAAAATCAAATATTAACCGCCACTAACCCTCTCTCTGCCCCCATATACTACGGTGGAGCCGACACCGGCCGGAATTAAGGAATGACCTTTTTAAATATGTTTTGTACGAGCTTTGAGTTCTCAACAACTCGCCTTCATTTCCTACCGGGCCGTAACTATTCCCTACCCCTCTTATCCCGTTCCCATTTCCATCTTCCCTTCCCTTCCCAATTCGCATTGTATTATTTAAATCCTGTTTAGGTGAAGATAAACGTTTTATCAAACATACCTTTCATAAATGATGTTAGTATTGGATGAAACTGGGCTTAAAACAAATTTTTTTTTTTTCAAAAATTCTCTAAATTTTGATTATCGAGAAGCCTTATGTTTGTATACATGATAACGTAAATCATTGTAAAATACTTCTGCCCGGATTTATGAACAATCGTCATCATTAACGTCCGATGTTCGTTAGCAGTAGTGGCACAAGTTTGTTCATGATTACCCCCTAATTAAGTGTCATTTCTGAAGACTTCTATTTCGTGCTCTGACAATTACATTCCTTCGTTAGCTTCATCATAGTGGGTTGATGGTTTTTCCCCCTAAAGTAAACGATCCCACATTTTTCTTATTCATCACGTCTCATCACATCGATTGAGTAAATAAAAGGATCTCACATTCTTGACAATTCATTCTTATAACTAGACTTTAAAGGTTTTATCCCATTTAATCCTGATTTTTTTAATGATGTTTTTTTAAATTTGTAGTACACTAAAACTACCTTTAAATTGGTAACAATGGGAAAGAAAATATAATTCAAAGTTAAAAACCACAGTGCCCGTCAGTGGCCGCAAGTTTCAGTCTTTGACACGGCGCTCGTCACTGTAAGGTAAAGGTCCCGGGTTCGAATCCAGCGGCCCTGCATTCGAACCCGACATACTTACGAATGGGCTTTTTTTTTCAAAAACACCGGCACCTTGAGGGTTTATATGACCTCTGCTGTTGAGAACCCGGAAAAAAACATGTTCGCGCTTGTGTGTACAATTCGATAGGCAGTATCAGTTAATTGCAAAAAATGTTTACTTTAATAAAATTTAATTTTCATTGTAATTTTTTGTAATTGTGTACACTTTCACGAAGAAATGTAAAAGTGAGCATGTCCTTGAAATACTTGCCTTGGAAATACGAAAATTTTTATGGAAAGGACATTGCGTGGGCCACAATTGAGTATTTACAAAAAAAACAACTTTGCTTTTCCATTTATTATTCTTTGAGCGGCTACTGTGTATTGGGAAGCGGTAATTTCTCAACGGTGATGTTGGTATCTTGTAGTATATTTAATGTACTTTTCGAAATAAAGACCAGATTTGTATCTCAATGAGCTAAAGCCGAGAACGTACGGTTTTATGTTAAAAAAAGGCTCATTTTAAACAAAAAACCCAAAACGGTTAATATCTCAGGAAAGAATCAAAATTAAAACGAATTCGCCCATGCAATATTCACATTTAACCCTGTAACACCCTCTCTATTGTATAAGAGTCAAGGTCAAGTTGTTATACTACGCTCTCTTTTTCTCATTTTTGTCTGTGAAAATGGTTTTGTCTTCCTATTCTCACCCATTCGTCCGATACTCTCTCTCTCTCTCTCTCTTTCTCTTTCTCTCTCACTATCTCTTTCTTTCGTTGTTTCATCCTTTCTTCCTCGTTCTCCTTTCGTTCTCTTCCTCACCCCATTTTTTCACTTAAAGGCTTTTCTCGCTAACTTACTCAAACATTTTGACCATTACTTGTTGATTTTATTAATTCTATTTTTTAATTATGTTTTGGGCACAATCCAATTCTAAATAATAATTGTTTTTTTTTTTTTTTTTTTTTTTTTTTTTTGGGGGGGGGGGGGTCGGCGAACGGCAAAGTTCTTAGCCGACAAGGTAGACAATCTAAAGGTCGAGTTAGTGTTTCCTTATTTTTAATTTTTCTTTTTCCATAACCCCCTTATTTTTTCAACTTCTTTTTCTTCTCCTTTCTATTTTGTGCGTTTGCGTGTGAGCGTGTGTGCAATACCCACGTCCAAACGCAGGCGCATAGGAAAGGGGTACGGTCTCACTATTTCCTTCCAGATCTTCCGCTTTTCTGTAGTTCTGAGGGTTAGTAGTTTTCACATACTTGGCCTCGTCCCCCACCTTCTCTCAATTATTTTCTTTCGTCCTCCCCCCCCAACCTCGTTTTGGAATTTTATTTCTTTTCGTTGGTTTGTATTGGGCTAGGCGAATCTGTGCAGGGATGCGTTGGACTAATTCGTAACGCCTCACTACTATCCCCCTCTTCTTGTAGTTTGGGGTCTTCGGATCCTTGGCGACGTGTGTCACTTCACTACCGACTCCCTCTCCTTGTAGTGGAGGGGCGTTCGGATGCTTGGTGGCCCAGTGCTGCCCCTCGCACGTGGCCAAGTGCCCTAATTCAATTTTTACAATAAAATCATCATACACACCAATAAAATGTACTAGGTTGGTGGGCCCGGGGGACATTCAACCGGAGCCCTCCCTTAAAAACTAACCAAAAACAAAGTTAAAATGAACTTTTCATACAATGAAATACTTGCATACTAATAAATACACTCACACGACTTCATCCATACATTATGTACAATTAAAAGGTGTTCACTAAAACGCCGCAACCTCACCTCTCACTCATACAATTCCCTACAACTAAACTAAACTTAAATTTGGTGTGTCTGTGGCGTACTCTATATTCCCCCACAGACCGACCACTTTCACTAATAACTAAATTCTAAGACAATTAATTACGAAAAAAAGTCTATGGCACGAGAGGGATTCGAACCCACGACCTTCTGCTAGATACGCCGCTGCTCTACCACCTGAGCTATCGTGACCTCGATCCTCTCGGACATTAACTCCCCATCTCAAGAGGGCCATAAATGTTTTCCTTCTCAACTAAAAACCGTAATTAATTGTGATATATTAATTGGTCGAACGGACCACGAAAACAGTGAACTAAATTGTAAGGTTGTAGGCCCTATGGGGTACTCTACATTCCGCCACAGGTCCGACTCCCTTAGAAGAACCCATTCTTGCAAATAAACATTAACACCAAAGTAAGACAAAAAAGAGCCACGTGTGAAGAAAGCCAGATTTGGTTGTATGTATTTATCCTCTTCAGATACGCAACGAACTTATCAGTATACTCGCTGTCGTGCTTTTCTAATCATCTCTGCCAGAAGGTGTTGTACTGTCATCCTAGAGCCACATAAGGGGCACCTCCGGGCTCTCTTTCCGATAAGAAGGTGTCCTTGAGGTAACCTGGTGTGGTCTATTCTCACTTTTGTTTGGATAATGGCTTTTCTTTTATCCAAATTCTCCTCGACCCACGGCTTAATTTTCAGCCTAATCGTGCTCAGCTTTTCGGTCATCCCAGTCCAGCGGGTTTACAGTTGTCGCAGCTCGTTCTTCTTAAATAGTTTTGACATCCGCTGGACTGATTGGGATACCAGGTCCCTAGGCATCTGCGCCGCTTCCTAAGTCACCTTGTCGATCTCCTCATTTCCTTTTGACTCCGACGTGAGCCGGCATCCATAGGATAACAACCTCGCTTCCGTTAACTTGTATGTAAATTAATTGTCCCGGGAGGTTGTTAATTGTTATATGAAGACGATTATTTAATATTTTTTGTATTATCACATTCTAAAATGTAACCCACCTTCGATGTAGGAGAGGTCTAGGAGACTTAATTCTGCGGGGCTAACGCTATCTCTCTCTCTCTCGCTCTTTCTCCTTTCTTTCTCTTTTCTCCCTCTCCCACTCTTTTCCCTCTTCTCTCACAATTTCTTTCTCTTTTTCTCTATCCCTGGCTATCTATCAATTTTGCTATGTCACATTATGCAACCACAATATGTTCATTCCCTAATTAATGTAAGCATACACATACAAAAAAAATTGTTGAAGTGTATCAAGTGGATTATTCAATATTTAACATATTTCACCAACCAATTGTATGTATAGAAATTCTTACAATTTAAGTAAATATTAAATTATTATGGGACCCAGTTGTCCAAGTGGTTACATCGTTTGACACATATTTGCGTAGAGAGGCGGCTGTGGGTTCGAATTGTAGCACAGCTCTTGGAATTTTAATTGATAATTATTTGAAAAAAAAGTATCTTAAAGTGGGTTATTTATAACTAAGAAAATGATATATTTTATTTGTTCTATGGATTTTTTTAAATTACCTTACGGTCTATTTTTGTTATACTTGCTCTTAATTTAACTTTATTACCACATAGAAAAAGAAATTATCATTATTTTTATGGCATATTTGTAGTAATTTAATTCCAAAATAAAATGAATTGGTTATTAAAAATTTTCTTTTCTTATCGAATGTAGCGAAAATGTAAGAAAGTACCGACGGATGTTGGGATATAAAGCTGTATCAAGAATTCAATGGATGTATTCCGATCTTGAAAACGATACGGTCCTAAGAAGATGGAACATATCATTTTCATCTAGCAGTTTATCAATGCAACGAGACAACTTTCGCTCCTGCTGGATTGAGTTATGAGGGAGTAACCATTGAAGCGGGAAATTATGTTTTGATATAAATTAAAAATTATTTTATTCTCAACGGATTTTTTAGGACTGTCATTGTAAATTTATTATATTTAACCATTTCTGCTACAAATTATTCGTTATTTCTATTCTCCGTATAACAAGGGTTGAAATTAGTTTCCGTCGTTCCTAATATTAGGCCGGTTATTTTGGGGGCATTTTCACCATTTCCTGAAATCCGTAAGGAAATTTGGTCCCTCCCGCTTGTACAAAAACACAATGAGAATAAATCAAAAGGGATGAGAATAGAGCGTAACTCTACACACACTATGGGAATATAACTCAGTGGCCCCGTCCAATCAGTAATCCAGACCCTTGGACCCTAGTCAATTATTAAAAAATTGCCATCCCCAAGCGGCCACTAAAAATTCTCCCCCTTTCCCTTCAAAAATTGATTGCCTCGTTTTTTAGTTTTCCTCGATATCCTTTATATAATTACGGCTTACCGATTTCCATTTCCGTTTCAATGTGTGAATAGAACAGCCTCTTATTTTCTTAACACGTAAGAAAACTCGAATGCCTACCTATTTAGGCATCGAACATGAATGCGTTATTAATTATGAAATATTAACTTTCTTTCAATAAAAAGCTCTAATTTCAAACTTTAAACGTTCTTTTTTCTTAATTTTCAGTACATATACGATCTAGCATCTTACATAGGAACATTCTTAGACATGGCATCCACACTCCAGACTTAATTGATATCAACTTACAATTTTGGCCATGTAAGGAGAATTGCAGTACAAAAATTTGCTTTAACCGTCATAGCTGATCGAACTATTCATTTTACCCATCATACGGTACTGCGATAATTTTGGGATATCCGGAGTGGAATTATTGCGTTCCGTTAAGCATGCAATATCTAGCAATATTATACTTCGAAAGGAAAGTGTTCAGACAAATCGTCAAAACTCCTTACTACTCCACTAACCTCACCCAAAATCTCAACATGGCTTTTGTCATCTAACCGGCTGGGTCCCGATTTCAAAAGTTTCAAAACGTGTTCGCGATCCATCAGCCCTAGGCGATGGCCTCAACACCTCCTTGTTCTTAATTCTTCATAATTGTCCTAACATGTCTGCATCTGCAATGAGTATTTTGACATATACAGGCTACAAACAAATAAATTATAAGGAAAAAATGGCAAATCCAACACACAATAACACTCCCTTTTTTTCTTTCCTCATCAACCGAGATAAAGTCCTCTACTGCCTAAAAAAGGGGGCGAGATCTAATTAAGGAAAGGGTTGTCGTGTGGCACCACATAGCAAAGCGCGTTCGATTGCGTTGAAGGATTTCTGCATCAGACAAAGGATTCCGTTTGAATTGAATCGTTATGAAGGACCGCCTCATTACAACCGTCGACCGCAGCGGCAACAGCCAAATGGGATCTGCTTTTTAAAAATCCAATTATTGGTTAGTAGTACATTGGAAATCTCTCAGTGATTGTTTCGCTTTCGACAATTAACGGAATGAAGTAATATTTTCGAGAGAACTGTAGAAAATATTGTATGAGACTGGTATTGGTAGGCAAATATCTACTTTCCTTCAGGGGATGAAAGTAAAATATGAATTATCCAGAAAACTACTACATTGGTTCCTTAATTTTATGGCAGTTTACAGAAAAATGTCCCACGTAAGTTAGTAATGTGATTGAGTCAATATAAGGAGCATGTAAGATGGCCGTCCTAATAAAAGTAGGCCATACGAGGTTGACACGCGAATATTGACATTGCCGCCAATACTTACAGTTTGCAGTTTGCATCCCGGCATATAAAGAAAGGTTTTCGATATATCCCACGTAATCGAAGAGTACCATTCCTGGATCCGTATAGCGTCCATAACAATATTCAAGCCATTATGAAAACAGTTTTCGAGGAAAGAGTCTTTGGATTCCCTGTTTTTATTTTTGGAATTCTCTTCTGTACTTTGTTACCGTGTAATCGTATATTTTATGTAAAACAGATAATCTTCATTCGATTAAAAACAGGACACACTAGGTTGAGACACGGGTACGTAATTTGGTCTAACATCAATAAAGACGTGTTACAGCCCAGCATGTGGAGAAAGATTGCATACTTGAGGTCATTCCCTGGGTAGGGAGCTAGTAGGTCTGCCAGCTGACATGTGAATTGTGCTTCAGGACGGAAAAGGTTTTGGTTCTATGTTACAATTTTTGGAAGAGGCCAGAATTGTCTAGTGTATTTAGTTTTTGTTAATCGTGTATTTCTTAAAATCATCCGGATAAGAGCAGGATATTCCTGGTTGATACACCGATATCTAATTTTGGGCTAAAACCTATAAAGCAGCGTTTATAGCCCATCATGTGGAAAAAGGTTGCTCTATATACCCCACGTAATGGAAGTTATTCCTTAGGTTCATATAGTGGGCTAGTAGAACTGGCACCAGACATGAGGACTGTTTTTCAGCGTTGTCTTTCGATTCTCTGTTCCGGATTTTTGGACGAAACAGGCGTCGTCTACTGTATTTGGTTTTTGCGTAATCGGATATTTTATGTAAAAGAGGGATAATCTTCATCCGAATGAGAACAAAACATCCGAGGTTGACATATGTACCCTTTTGCGCAAAATTCAAATGTGCATAGGTTTCATCTCGTCTTTTGCTCGATGGTTCACAAGTAATTGTACAATATTCCCATATTCCGTGGTTGTATACGGGGAGTGAAGGAAGTTTACCCGACATGAAAATTGTGCATCAGTGCGTCATTGAGTGTTTGAACACTTTGTCGGAGTGAAGCTCTGCTGTAATTTAGTGTAAATGTGTAGTTATGAGTACCTGTTGTAATAAAACAATTTTGCTCGAGCAGGATTTTTCCGGTTTCACTATCACTTTGTAAATAGCTAACTTATTTCCTACGCTCAAAGATGATTCTCGCCTTAAAAGGGGAAAAAGAGTCTTAATCATTATTTTTCCTCTCTTTTCCGGCAAGTTAATGTTCACTGAAGTTCAGTTTGTGGTCCAGTGTCACCCTTAGGTATTTTACCTGTAGGGTCCGCGGTATGTTTACCCAATCAAACATGATCCCCCTATCAAGAGAGGGTCGCCGTCTGATAAAAAATATCGATTCTGTTTTTGAACTGTTTAAAATTAATTAACCGGGCCGTGGTAGCCGAGTGGTAAGCGTGAGAGACTCGGCTCGTAGGGTTCAATTCCCACCGTTGCTTCTGGCCTTTTTTTCACGCTACCCTTCCCCCAAAAACGAATACGCATAATAACATTATCATCGGCTAATATGGTCAGATCATAAAGCCATTAAAAAAATTAATTAACGTGTATGCAACAGCATACGATCTTTTGTAAAGCCAAATTCAAATGTTTGTTATAGTATTACGTCTACACGAGGAACAATGAATTACGATGTCGTCTAACGGGCAAACTTGCAGTTTAACCTATTTAGTGTAGGAAGAGCATTTAAGAATATAGAAAAAAGTGTTGACACTAGGATTGACCGTTGAGGGGCCCCAGCAACAACTTAGAAAGAAGGAAATGTATGCTAAGAACAACGCGAAAGGATCTACCACTGAGATAGGAATTATGATCTTAACAACATACGTTGAGAACTTATATTCTATCAGCCTATAAACTATACCGTTATGCCAGACAGTATCAAACGCTTTCTCTAGGTCTATTGATACCATATCTGTGTTTTTTGGAATTAAATCCTGCCGTTCCGTCATCAGCTACTTTGCTAGGAGGTCGAAATCCGAGTTGTTCTTCTATTACAATACGTTTGTATGTTATGTGACTTTGTATTCTTTTTAGCATAATTTTGTAAATAATTACCTTGGAGAGCTGAGAGGGTAGATTGGACGGTGGCTTGTCGGTGCCTTTGACGGTTTTCCTGTCAAAATTAATTTGGACGTTTTCCAGCAAGCTGGAGAATAACCAAGGAAAAGCATGGTGTAGGTGTAAGAAAGGAGCACTAGAACTTTTTTCCGGAATGTTCGTCAACATAGGGTTAGCGATTCTGTCAAAGCCGTGAATTTTTGAGACACTGACTGGCAGTCACGAGAAGAGAATTCACACAAACCCATTGTAGTCTGTTTAAGTTCGCGATTTTTTGTTGTCACTATTTTATTTAAGTATTGGGATCCCTGACTAATGGTTAATCTACGTGCTTCTTCAAAAAGGGCTTCCCATAGCCTCAACCTTTTCCTGGCCATTTTTGTTCAGAGGCATATTAACACCATGATTGGAGTACTTGCTGCGTTTGACTATTTTCCAAAGCATATTGTTATTGGGAGGGGGGTTAAAACTTCCCAGTTATTTAGCAAGTTTTGTGTTGTTTCATGCAAATATTTTATTATATATTAGGGTTTGAAGCTTGGAAAAGATTATTTTGTAGATAATCAGTCCTCGATCTTCGATCTAGTCTTCTGAGTTTATTTTTTAGTTGAATTAGTCGCGATATTACTGGGAGTAAGTGATTATGGTGGCAATGCTGATATTCGTAAAGAGGAGTACAGATGTTACAGCTTACAATGTCCGTGATTAGTTTTGTATGGTGTTCTATGTTGGCCACTGACGAGGGGTCAGGCGGAAGATGTATGAAAGCATTAATATGGGATCTGAATTTGGCCCAGTCCGCTTCAGAATAATTTCGGTTAGGGAGTTCGGGAGTTCTAAGTGTGGAGTGGGTAAGTATTAGGATAATAGCGTTTTGGTTTGAATGGTAAGACTTAGTGGGTTTGTATAATTTTGTACATTTTTGAAAAGGAAAAAATCGACAATCAGTGTAGTTACTAGACTAAGGGTTTCTGTCTGCATGGGAGAAGAATGTAGATGAATCTGGTATCGCAATGCTTTATTTTATGCTGTATTTAAACATCGCTGTCCCATTAAAAACATTTGTCATGCATTCTACGACTTTTTGGTTTTTGGCGTTGAAGTACCTCATAATTATTACCGAGCTGTGAATGTTAAATAATTCCGTAAAATCAGATTAAATTTTTTTTGCTTTTGTGGTTTATAACAAGCAATGCGTAGTGTGAATTTACGTTGAAAGTGAAGTTTTACTCCAACAGCTTCCAAGGACTTACAATATGGTAAATCAACAGCAATATGGACCACGTTTTTCTTGTTGGTTAAACCCATACAACTTCTATGTGAGTCCCTATCATTCTTATAGATTTTTTAATTAGGCAGAGAGATCCTGTCTTTATTGCGTTAGTTTCCACCAGACCACATTGACATACAAGTTCCCTAGCTCATGCTCATACTCACTCGCTTAATTTATTTTTAATGGGGTTTGAATTCCAGGAAAGTATGGTATACGTATGGTTTGTTTGAGGATTGGTCATTAGACAAAAATTGAGAGAGAGAGAGAGAGAGAGAGAGAGAGAGAGAGAGAAAAAGAGAGAGAGAGCTGTCTCCGCCAGTATAAAGATTTTAGTAATAGGGTCGTTAGTTTGTTTTATTTTACAGAAGACAGATGTTAAAGTAACCAAAATTCTAGTGAAATTAAAAGTGTTATTAATGTCGTCCCTCTCGGAAGGTCAAGTTGTCTTGACTGCTCTGTTTGTTTTGAAAGTTCCAGGCAGGTTCGGGAAGTCTCTGGGTGTAAGAGATACCAGCTTCCTTCAGTTTTGTTACGGGTCCTGAGGATCTGGGTCTCTTCTTCCTATGCTGTGCTTGTTTGTAGGCTATACAATTAGGATCTGAAGATTTGTGTGAGCCCTCGCAGTTGGCGCATTTCGGTGCAGGGCTATTAACTCGCTGTTAGTATTCATGAATTCCATGAGGGAGTGATCAGACACTGATGCTTGGTGGTTTTCTGCAATATGCTGACATATGGCGTTAAGATTGGAAACTAAAGCATCTTAATGCCCTCACGCGGGAGCGATACTTTTGCCCTTGTACTCTACAGCGACATCTGGATTTGATGGCCAATATGTTTTTGAGAAGTGTGCCCTTTCTGAAAGTAAATGATTCAGGTAGGTGAACAATCATTTTTGGCCCAGCGTCGGTGTTTATTGTATAGGTATGGTATTGAGCTCTCGATGTTTCCAAATAATCTTGAATTTGATGATGGTCCTGTATGGTTTAGGTGTAAATAAGTACTTTATTTGAATTCGAACTCTTTCTCGACAAGTTTTTTTAGGTTCAAAGTAGTGACTTAATATCTCAAATTTCGGATTGGAGAACACTTGGGAGCAGGCGAAGTTGTGATTTATTGTCGAAATAAGCATTTGTTGTTGCCATTAATTGACATTTGTCGTTCAACATTATTGAACTCCTTCCTATAGGGTATCAAGTGTACGGTCCTTCCTCATCAATATTAGAAAGAGGGGAGTATTTGTTACAGGTTGAGACTCTTGATCTCTTCTCAAGTTCGGGAGAGGAAACTGTAAACACACAATAGCACAATAGACGCAGATGAAACGCAGTAAACAACGTGAGAAAGTCCTATGTTGACGAGACTCGCTCAGATTGCGTGCGCACACCTCGGGTTATCGCCCAATCCCCCCCCCCATAAAAAAAGCTGTAATCCCTATGAAAGAATTTTGCAGTGGATGAACAGCTGAATTTTACATCCCTTGAAGCTTAGAGACATAGAAAGAAACCTATAAATATCATAGAGGTGACGGCTGAAGAGGTCCGAGCGCAGAGCTTACAGCGAGCGCCAGGCCGTTACGACCGGCTTTGCAAAACCTGTTCTCACGTTCTCGTACAGGTTAAATAATTGTCGCTGTATACTCTTACATGAAATTATGTTAATTGTGTAATTATGTTATGTTGTTTTGGAACGTATCACCCAGTCGTTCTGACTTATTGACCTTTCCGACAGACATCAGCATCACGCCGAGGGTATTTGGGGGGTTTGGCGCGGCAGTGGTTCAAACGAAAAGCCAATTGAGATGAACTTTTTATCCCTACCGCCAAAATCAAAATAAAAATCCGATTTGAAATGAATCACTGAATAAAGCGAAAAGTCTTTTGAAGGAAAAAAGCAACATCAAAACGAAGTTTATTATTGGCAGAATATTGTAAACCATTAAGATCACGATTTCAAGCGATATGTGAATACGATCTCTTTACGAAAAAAGAACCTAAGGAACTTGGCAACTCGGGAGAGGGGGAGAGAGAGAGAGAGAGAGAGAGAGAGAGAGAGAGAGAGAGAG
>CM077100.1:31309360-31413985 GCA_039619505.1 Cimex hemipterus | reverse complement strand
TATATATATATATATATATATATATATATATATATATATATTAGTTTTGAGGTACTCCGAATCGTGTCTGAAAAATATCCTGTACTAACGACAAATTCCGACCATTCTATTATAGATTTGCTAAAACGTAAGTAAGGTGGCGAATCTGCTATCGTATGCAAGAAACAATTACAAATAAGAGAAAGCAAAATTACATTTTTGTCATGAAATAAATAAATACTAGCCTAGATATTTTGTAAAAAGTAGATTCACACGTCAATCCAATGGAATTTAGCATACTACATGTAATAGTTTTTCCTTTTTCTTTTTCTTTTTTTTTTGTACTGTTATATATTCCAAGGGATGGAGCTTTATCCTTGGATAGAATATGGTTTTCTCTATCTCTTTTCTTTCTCCATTGTCTGTCCGGTCCACAGCGCCTTGTTAAGAATGATATTATGATTTTACTTTTCCTGCTTCCTTTGGCCTTGGTACACTCCATAGTTTCTTTCTTTCCAAATATCACAATGAAATTTTTGGATGTTGCAGTTATGATACAAATGTGAGCTTCTTTTAAGAACGTATTGAATGAGTATTTACATATTATTAATTATTATTCAGATATCGTGAGATGCGGTCTGGTGTGATGTAGGTTTCAGAAAATCATTTCCTTTATCGTGCCAACAAAACAAATTTGAACGTAATTTTTTAGAAATGGTTTACATCAACAAGGAGAAACAGAGCATAAATTACAGAACAGATACTCAGTCGCAGCTAGGCCAACATCATTAATCAAATTCAATACAGATAACATACATATATCATCACATTACATTCCACACATCAAATATTTTTCGCATAGTTTAATTGTCCAATAATCTAGTTTTCCTTTTCCCATTTATCCCTTTCTATATAATCCTGAAAGAATAAACTGGCCGAAACATTGGTGGTATGGTATGGTGGTGTGGTGGCAAGGGTACTAGGAAGTGGGGTTTGTGTGCCCCAGGCACTGCAGCCTTCTGGCTTATTGTACCTTCCTAGTTCCTTGGTTTAGTCAATGGACTCGATCCTTTTTCTCAGAAGTAGTCTCAGAAGTCATTGACTGTTATTGCTTCAATGTGGTTCTCTGAGTCGCTTTTATGCGTCAGAATGAACCTCTATTGAGCCGTTGCTTCGCATTCGAAGATGATATGAGTGGCTGTTTCCTCCTCCTCATTAGATAGTCTGCAAATGGGATTACTATTATATATGCCCATGTTACGTAGATGTTTTCTCAGATGCCAGTGGCCGGTTAGTAGTCCTACCACTCCTCTGAGATTTGCCCTCTCCAATTGTAGCAGTGTTTTTGCCAGTTTTGACGAGGGTTGTTTTATCATGAGTTTACTGTGTCTAGCACTGGCCGAAACATTACCAACACACCGTTTCCCTTTGTCGGCAATTTTCACCGTAAAGAAGCCGACGACTTATACAAAATAGTCTCCTCTATACCCGCTACCTTCCCCAACACGTTCAAAATCCAATATATATAAACATTAAACAACAAAATCTCACTGGCACTCTCAACACGACACGCAAGAATGGCACACTTACACAGAAGACAAACACTTTGAGTGAGTAGAAATACTTTGATGGAATATAAAATATATTTTGCATTGTACAAATTCTAGATGTTTTTTCTAAATGTAAATTATGTTTGTAAATCCCAGGCCCTGAAGATGATCTCAATAAAAGATCGAAACGTCGGCACGATAAAGAAAATGTTGTTCTGATACCTACGTCACACCAGACCGCATCTCACGATATCTTAATAATAATTAATAATGTGTAAATACTCATTCAAAACGTTCTTAAAAGAAGCTCACATTTGTATCATAACTAAAGTATGTCGTCTGTGGAGAACAGGAAATTTGCTGCTGTAATCCTAACATTCGTCTTTTATTTTAGTGTATGGTGTTTTATTTAAATAATCACTCTTATCGTTTGGCGAGTCATGGTGAAGATAAGCATGCAGGATTCCATTCTGATACCTTCCCAGACTATTCTTTATAAGAAAGCAAGCTGATAGAAAACGATGTTTAGTTTCTAGTAAAAATTTTGTTCAAAACCCAATTCTAAAGATGGCGACAAGCCGAACCAATAACAGGCCAACAGGACCAAAACTAAAGATTCATCACCACACAGGCCTCCCAATGGAAAGGTGAAGGAGTTGAGTTTGAAATGAACCAAGACAATAATATCCAGTTTAATTTAACTGAAATATATATAAATAAATTTATTTTACAATCTAGAGAATTTCTTTTACTCCCAACGATACGGTGGTAATATTACAGCAAAAATTGATCATTTCACTTTGTAGGTTGACAATTTAGGAGACAAGAAAGATAAAACATTTTAGTAATAATTGCACCACATCGAAGAGATTACGCTTTTAGTAGCTGAACCTTTAAAAAAAGGGTCTCAGTGGAATGACCAACAATTTTCCTCCGTTGAATACCATCCATCAGGAAATGCCAACCGGTAAATAGCGGAACCAAATATGCCACGTCATAAAATATTATTTTACCCCATTGTCCGCCGATTTTACTATCCAGGGTAAAAAAAAAAAGTAATAAGCAAAAGGGAGGAGTGAACCGAGGTATATTTGTAAGAGATAACTAGTGACAAAGGGAGTTGACAATAAAAGGGGGGAGATGGCGCAACAGGGCTCCTTGAATATGATTAATCGTGAGCTACTTTTTCACAACAGAACCTCTTTGTGAACCCTCCGTTGTGCTGGTATAATGGGCCGAGCCGTGATATATGCCTCAACATCCTGTGCCCTTATGAAGCAATATATCCCCATCACTTCAAGGACGAGCCCAACAACAACCTAATCAAATAACAAATATCACGTCTTTGTTTTACAAGGATCGTCAAAATTAAATCCACTTCATCAGTTTAAGACGAATCCCAGGATTATTTGTACTGAAGCCTTCGGAAGGGAAAGTAAGAGCCTGGAATGTTTTCGTAATCTCAGCTTCTCTTTTCTTCTTTTAGTAGCAGGATTGGGTCCGTGAACTCTGCCGGTGATTATTTCCTCTCATTTTTAAAGCCTTCGAATTAAAGCTACGGCTTCGTTAGCCACGACCATGCTTTGATACCACTGAGTCCTTTATTTTACTTACCTTCATCATCATAATCTTTTCCACCCTTAAAGCCATTGTTACCATCGGTCTTTTGTTTCAAAAACAAAATAAATTCATTACGATGCTGAACATATATGAACATAAAATGAAGCTAGATTCAAGCTAGTTGAGATGTTACTCTTTGTAATATTTCGTCAAAAAAAAATGTAGCAGAAACTCTGAACCAGCCTGCCCTTGCTGTTCTCATAGACGAAAATATGTAATATGTGGATAAATTTTACTTCTAATATTTATGGGATGAGCCAGCCAGAGGAATTACAATTATAGATTTACATGGCCAGTTTCACCTTTATTCAATTGGCATTATCTTGTAAGAAAAAAATATCGGTTACAAAACATTAAAAAAATTAACGCTACTCTAGTTGGTGAAGGGCAGATTTTCTATCAGTTTCTTTTATACATCACTTCAATTTTTTCTAACCTCGAAGCTTTTTTCACCTTACAAGGAGGCCAAATTTTTAATACAAAACCTCGAGAAGGAAAGAAATTGAAGAAATCTTCGCCAACTCTGAGCATGCGTTTAAAAAAATCTATTGTTTATTTTTTTTATTACAAGATAAAGCAAATTGAATAAACACAAAATACAACTGTCGTGTTGACATCTAAATTGTAAATGCTTTGCGAAGTAAGTCATCCCATTACGTTGTTATTTGATAATCTAAGACATTTCATTAGCCGACTGTATGTACATTTTACGTTTTAAAGGAACCATTTTTCAAAAGAAATATACATTTTATTTTTTAAATTTTCTAATACACTAGAACATATTTTGCACACAATGAAACTGGCCCCATGACGTTCAAAGCTACGTATATAGTGTTTTTGAGGTTTTTGGACGAATGAACTAGTAAAGGGTGTAACACAGGTGTGATAAAACATCTACACGACTAGTTTTTTCTTTATTCAATTGGCATTATCTTGCATTTTTAGACAACTGATAAACTCTTTTTATACATAATCACCTCAATTTTTTTCTCATCTCCAAAATTTTTCAAAGACCTTTTCGTAAAAAAAGCGGAAACGATTGTATATAAAAGAAACTTGTGATCTTCACCAACTGCTCGTATGATTAAAAAATTATTTTTCTGTCGTCTGAAAAAAAGCATTTTTGCAACATGCCAATGCCAATCTAATAAGGACAAAATTCGTCGTGTATAGTTATTTTTCATTTGTCTGAGGATTTATTAAATTTTTACTGTCATTTTGTGATACACAATAGAACATCAGCGGGTTATGTATTTTTCTTCTTAAAACAACCTTTCTTCAGACCGAACAAATGCATTTTAATTGTTTTCCATTAAAATAAAACCTATTCTGCATAGAATTTTGAGTTCCTATGAGATTTGCGGTTTCAGAAGTTCAACCATTGAAAGATAAATTAGAGATCGTGAGATGCGGTCTGACGCAACGTAAGTTTGAGAAAAACATTTTCTTTATCGTGCCAACGTTTCGGTCTTTATTGAGATCATTTTCAGGGCCTGGGTTTTATGAACATTGTTTAAATTATACAAATACATATAAGATATGAATTGTAATTTGATTTATAATTGTTTAAAGTAGCAGATCTAATGTTTTTGTGTATTTTGGCTGGATAAACTTTCAATACTAGAACTTCTTCTTACAGTAAGAAGAACTGACGTGTTATATTTTTATGGTATAAATTTGGCGTTAATTGTACAAAAATCGTGTTTTACACGATAATACAAAAATAACGGAGGTATCGAAAAGGCAGTCAAAACTATTGTTTATATTTCTAAAATAAAGACAATTTATGTGAAATATTTTCCGTCGCAATCTAAACATCTTTGACAACGTGTAATAAGCGCTTTTATTCCGAGCAATCCTTATTTCGATTCTCAATAAAGTCTTGGAAGGCGTTTTCGGCTTCACCACTTTCCCCAAAAACGTTAGCCCTCAAGGAGTGATCACAATGCCTAAAGAAAAGAGGAGGTATGTAGCGAAGTCCTACTGCGACCTTTCCTGTCTTCGAGATCGAAATCTGGAGGCGAAGTCTGTGTATTCCTGTAATCTGCTCCACCGCGTGACGATTCGGATTTATACCGGATGGGAGCGCTACTATAACAGAGCGAGGCGTCACAACAAGTTTTGGTTTTTTGGTCTCAAGAGAGAAGGGAGCAGAAAAAAAGAGAAAAAAGTGCTCGATAAAAAACACTGCGTCTTGGTTTTTCATTTCGGCAAGATCGATGAGTTCTTCAGGGAAGGAGGCAACGATCGTTTTTACTTTTCAGTTTCCGTTTGTACAAACTTAATTAAGTACTGATTTTTTTTTCTTTATTTCCCTTATTTCTTTCAAATCTTGACCAAGGAGGTAAAAGATCTTATTTGTATCTTTACCTATTCCCTTTTTTTATGCGAGGCCGTTAAAGCAATGAATGATAAATTAAAAGAAAAATTTAGTCCTCGCAACTGTGCATTAGTTCCCCCTCACCACCCATACAGTACTGATATTACGTGCGGTTTTGACCTCACTTCACCCAACTTACAAAGTTACGTACAAATAAATTTGGCGAAAATCTAGTTTGGACATAATTAATTTCGGATGTTATAAAATTTAGTGTAAACTAAAATGTTTTGTATAAAAGATAACCACTAAGAGTATTAAAAGTAAGTTAGGCCGTGAGTTCGAATCCTTCTCGTGGCATCATAAAGAGACTAAACGTTATGTTTATATATACCGAAAGAAAATAATTTTAAATTAAATTGTACAGTGAATATTATTTATGTACAAGTTTAAAAATAGGAGTAAACCAAAATGTTTTATATTATTTATGCACTTATGACCTTGTTTAATTAACATTTTTTATTTCAAATTTCTCAAACCAATCCAGTTCCCTAAATTTGTTCAAACTATGTAGCAATTTTTAAAAATTATTTTAAAAACCAAACAAAGGAAATACTGTAATTATCATACAATTAAGGTTCTTTCGGCTTGATACGCCGCTACTCTACCACTTGATCTATCGTGACTTCGATCCCCTCGGGCACCAACTTTTTTATCTCAACTTAAAACCTTAATTAATTGTAAGATATCAACTGGTCAAACGAACCATATAAAATAGTCAACTATTATTATCATTAAACACCAAAAATACGTTTCTAAAATTGAAGAATTCCTGAAAATAATAACGATCGTAAAGAAATAAATTAGATACAAAATTAAAATTAATAACTACAGTTCAAATTGCTATAAAAACGTTGATTTTCTATTCTTAGATGATCAATATGCATTTAAAAAAGTAGAAATGAACTCAAAACTGGACTCATTTGGCCCATACACCGTAGATTGAAACTCCCATTACCACCTCCTAATTATAAAAAATAATTATAAACAATTGAAACCAGAATAAAAACAATGGATATCAAGGCATATTTATTGGTAGCGTTAGTGACAAGAATAAAAAATTAACTTGAAAAGAAGCTACAATCGGACCGAGCGTCTCACCTGAACAAAAATTATTTCTGCTCTGCCATTACTAAATTGCATTATTAACTGAACAGTGCCGAATTACTATGCAATTGTATATGAATTACATAAAAATATCAGGGTAAAGCCTATGTTGGTTCTGTCAAGAAGAATAGTTAAAACGCGATAAAGGGCCTAATAAATTGAAGGTTTCTACTCACAATGAAAAGAAATAGCTCATGAGTCACTTACAAGACCTGGAAGCTAATAAAAACCTACGGAGCCACAATAGATGGAGCTATAATCAGTATAAGGAGAATCATAGTACCTGATGAACTTAGTAGTGGTCATTGATCTTTAGCCAACTCAACAGTAAATTTACATTCCACAATCCGTTATGGGTGTTTACTGTATTATTGTGAGCCATGAACATGCATGAAATGTTCTTCTTATTGTTCGAAATTTTGTCAGATGCAGTAGGTTAATACCTTTCAGAAAGATGTTACTACTTTGTACTAAACTTTTGTCCCAATGTACTAACGACGGAAAGACAATTATTACGTTGAAATCGGGAAAATTGGATTAGGTGATTTTTCAGTCTTCCCATGAAAAAAATACCTGGCCATTGTCGTCTGTGGGGCTTAATAACGGCAAGGTGAATAAAAAGTTGTTATGCCCTCCCCGCAGCCAATTGAAATTGGTTTCTCTGAAAGTTTTCGCCGAATTCAATTCATCTCGAGAAGAGCGAATAAAAAGTTGGGCCGCGTATGTGAGTGTGGTGAATGTCGATGTGTGCCCGTCTCGCTTTTCCCAGACTTAGCTTTATAAGCTCCAATTCAATAACGGCGCCGGCGGAAAAAGAAAATGACGAAAACTGTTCGGAAGCAAAATCGATGTTTATGCTCAGTCGGACTTCCTTATTTTATTTTTAAATTACTTTTTGTAAAATGTAGCATAAGGGGAAAAGTACTTCCCCCTTTTCCCCTTAAGCAGTTCTACCGACAAACCGGGTAATTTTATTTTTTCCCTATTTGTTCTCATTACGTTTAAAGCTGTTTCAAGACGTTTGGTACCAATCGTAACTATTCTATTTTTGTAGACTTTTCAGGTGAAGACAAAATGCGTTGGGGGAGGAATGGAATCCTTGCTGGGAGCTAGTTAAAATAATGTACTTGCGTTTCTGGGCACTAAGGACAAAGTGATCCTGACTGTCACCATAGTAAAAAATCACAAGCCGTCTAGTACATAAAACCACCACTATCCAGGCTATCGAATCTTATCTCTCCCGTGTGATTGACGTCCCAACAGGCAATTTTGCCTGATCTGTCGCTACACTTGAGGTCGATTTAGCCTAATGTGATGGCCAAAATCAGAAGCAGTCGCATATACAATGAACCACTATCCCGGCTATGAAACTAGGTGTGATATACCTGCAGCAGTCTCATCTATAAAGAAACCACTCTGTTGAAGAAGAAACAGTGCAGATTATGCTACCGAGAGGAAGAGACTCTCATCCGAGTAAATCAAGGAAACCCATCCCCTTCTGTGTTACTGCGATGATCGAAAAGCCTCAAGCAGTATCTTATACAAACAACCATTAGCCAATTTTGGAAATCGATTGATACTCTAAAGCGGAGCAGTAATATTTAATAAAATTAGAGAGCGAAAATAGATTTATTTATGTCTTACCTCTATACATTTACCTGCATTTTTATAGAAATGTGTCTGGAGTTGTATCAAGTTTTTGGTGAGAGTCAGTAACAATACTGTCGTTAGGTTCGTGGGCACTCAATGATGGGGCAGAAATGCGGGCCAAGAGTGGAACCCAACACGTCCGGTTCCTAACCCTATGGATCAGTCACAAAAAGGACACATCAGAAAATAGATACTCATATCCATCTTCATCATTTCTATTACAAAATAGATCCTTAATGAGACCAATTCATGATGGACCATCGCCCCAAGCATGATTCACGCAAAACTTCATAGAGGATCGTATCCTGACTGATCACTGACGCCTAAGATGCATACACTGGATGGCAGATGAACCATAGAGTACGTTTTACTAAGAAGAGTAAGTGTTACTGTGTATTCGGTCGTAGATTATTCCTTCTGAGCGAAAAAAAGCCCCGAGCAAAGAAAAAGCTCCAGATTCAAATGCCTCTATTACCTTTTCTACCCTTATATTTAAGGGTCCATTCAGGCATGGGGTTTTCTTCTCTGTAACGAAGCTCTCCCGGTAAGATCTGTGTTGGGAGTGCGCGCGGCTCGGTTAGATTTTAGAGCCCCGTCTTCAGGGTTTTATTCCTGTTTTTAGACCGAGAAAAAAAGGTAGGTATGTCAGCCGACAAAGAGGAGTTGGTCCAGAGGGCGAAACTCGCCGAGCACCGAACCGGAGTAGAGCTCTCGAACTATGTAACGAAAATCCAGACACAACTAAAGAACCACTAAACAAACTTTGGAACTAGGTAAAGCAAAACAAACATAAAGGAACCACTAGCTAGGTTATGCTTCTAAATAGATGAAGTAAAACCTAAAACCTGTCCCTAAGCAAAAGAACACTAGTCAGCAATAGAGCCTGATTAAGTAATAAAACCTGATTAATGAGATAGAGGTTGATGTCTATATGCATGAAGCTATGTCGTCTGTTCTATCCATCTCCTACCCTCTACGTTAATATGCATTTGGTTAAATTATACTTAATAAAATTGACATTGATTGTCCATTATCGAATTTAACATTCAACGAAGTCCGGTCGGAGAAATAATATATCTTCGAGTTAATTTAGGACAAGAATATCACTCCACCCCACTGGAAAGACTCTAAAGGGAAAGGGAGGGTAGTTGAACAGCCACTTTCAGTATTTATAGGGAAGAATACCTCCTCCAGGGGTTGGTACTTCTTTGATTACCCTCTTTACGGACTTGTCTCACTCAATATTTACTTAGAGGAATATTCCCCCCCCCGTCCATCTTACGGCCCTACCTTGAGAATTAATTATTCCACATGGTTAGGACTGAGAAGTCAAATCCTGAGTATGGTTCATTTCCGCTTATTGGTAATATGTTTGTGAATGTTTTGTTATCATCCACTACTATACGTAAGTGAGAAAAATGATTTGGGGTGTAATCAATATTTTTAATGGCAAAACTTGAAATATAAATAATTTTAAATTATATTGTTTTACTGGGTTTTTACAATAAATACGGTTTTTCTGAGGGAAATTTTAAATGGTTTTCCCCACATTGCATAAAATCTAATATATTTACTGAATCATGACTGAGAAAATGAAAACGTCGATTATCAAGAAACATGTTATGTTTGCCTATTTTAATAATACTTCTATTGAAGTAATAATAAGAGCAATAATAAACGGAGGTTATTTTCAACCCCCGGGTCCTAGTATATATGTGTGTATGCGAAAAGATTCCATTTTTAAATACTGAGGTGTAACATTTTTGGCCACCTGGCACCTCAAAAAAAAATTATTTCATGCCTGCTACTCATGAAAAAATTAGGCTTGAAAATTAATTAATTATTAATTTTATATATAAACATTTGAAGGCATTATGACCGGTGAATATACGGGTTGGTAGCACTTCCCACCAGACCGTGTTCGGCAATTTTTATCGCTTCGCCAAATCTTTGTTTTGCCATGATCCCATTACTGATTAAAGGTACACCGTTTTTCCCTTCATACGTGCAGGTAGTTGAACGTTTAGGAAAAGTTTTTTATCCAGAAGGGAACTTTTATACCAGGTATGTCGTGAAATTGAAATATTAATGGAGTTCCAATGTTTGTCAAGATGAATTATTTACATAAAATAATATTTAACAAAAATATAAGCCATCTGAGATTTACGTTTATTAACGGACTAATCGAAATAGTTTCTACTCGTCATTTAAATTCCGATGGATGGCACAAGATTGGAATTATGGTTCGGTTTCAACACGAACAAGATATCAAAAGACATCTGCCCTTGCACCACTTAAAATGGCCAATTGATTATTATTGTAAATTATTAAATTTAATTAATTAATCTGTATTTAAGGTATTAGTTGAGATATAAAAGTCAGTGCCATTAGCGGGATTCGAACCCACGACCTTCGGCTAAATACGTCGCTGCTCTACTTGACCACTCGGACACTAACTTCCCATCTCAACCTGACCTTTTGAATTTTCCCTCCTTTTTGCCATTTTTCAAATGTCCTGTAATCGGATTGGATTCTCGACAACAAATGAAATTGCCACAGAGAGCTTTAGTGAAAATATACTTCATTTCAATTCATTAAATTCTCTAGTTTTCATGGTCCGCTTGACCAATTAATATCGTTCAATTAATTAATTTGTATTTAAGGTATTGATTGAGATAAAAAACGACATCAACCCGCCAAACCAACAAAATGTTAACAACCCCCAGCAGCCTGTTAATAAAAATTCACAATATATAAATTTTAATGATAACAATTAGATTGGAGAAATGTACATTCACACATATTGCTGGATTTCAGGAAATGCAATATGATATACTATCAGGCAATTTTATGCAGATGTTTTCCCGGGGTGAACAGTTACTTGGGGGTCACCTTTTGTTCTCCGATATTTACTCTTTTTCTTTTACCTAGTTAGTAGTTAGTATCACCATTCCTAAAAGGCTTTCCTACTTTTAGATTACTACTCACATAAGAGATATTTCTATACCTTTGAAGTTTCATGTTAAAGAGCCGACAGGTGTCTCAGATGTCCCATTTTTTACGTAATAAGTGAATAAGCAATTGTCACTATCAGGCCTATTATTTTCCTTCATTCTAGCCTAGTAAAAGAGGGGACGATATTTTATTTCTCGGTTGAGATGTTGATGAATTTCTTTGAATGTTTCACACTTGGTAAATTCATCCTGGCCCGATTTATCTTTCCATTTGTTCAATTCTACTCGCAGGATATGTGTTGTCGATCTGATCCCTGTTTTTGAGCGTTGGCTTGTTCGTTGTCTTTAACACCCTCATGGCTTGGTAGCAACATGAGTATGTTTTTTTTTCAGGAGTCGAAGAAGCCTCCGTGCTGTTAACTGTCTAAGAATATCATCTATGCACCTTACGTTTTTATGGATTTTTTGTGCGAACGTTGCATTGATCTGAGTAGGAAAATGTTCGGCCTAGGAATTTCATTAAATAAAAATTTCCTCATTTTTCATTTTGGATCCATCTGGATACAATAAAAAGGCTCTTAAATCGTTTCAGGGCTTTTATTCTGCCAAACAGCTGTAGATTTTTTTTTTCTTTTAATTCTGTCAGTAGAGTTTCGAAAGTTTCACCTGAAAATATATTATGTCTTCATATCCCGTCGTTTTATGGAAAACTAAAGTTTCGCAATCAGGATTTGTATAAGAGAGAAAAAAAATAGGAAAAGAAAAGGAAGAACAATAGACATAAATGTTTACCTACGACGTTACACCATAGAAGAATCTTTGTAAAAAACTAAAAACAAGTGAAGGCGAAAATACAATGATTGATATTTTTTATTATATCGTCATCCATGTTTTCCCATTTGACAATTTTCCCTCTTGAAACCTTCAATAAAAAATCTACAGTAGGCAGAAATATCACAACCAGTAGACATGTTTAACAATAAATCCCTGCTTAGTACAAACGCTTTTTTTTACTCTCTTTAATAATCGAGTGTTCAACCTCAGTTCTAAAATGAGCCGCGGATCCGGACGATGAGTTTTTGGCTGGAGGCAACAGAGAGAAGCACCGGAAAAAGCGCAGGCTTGTCACTTGATCAACCAATTTCAATACGACCAAAATTATTAATTATTCTATTAACTTAATGCATATATGTTTAACAGTCATAATCGACCGTATTAATTATTTCAATTAATTAAAAGTCTAAGGTCTCAGTTGAGGTGAAATAGACAGTCGCTTACGTTACACTTACTCAGACACTCAAATACGTGAAAATTCGAAAGGCTGTAGGTGGAGATGAGAAGTTGACATCCGGGTGGATTGAAGTCACGATAACTCAAATGGTTTGTGCAGCGGTGTATTTAGCCGAAGGTCATGGGTTCGAATCCCATTCGTGACTTTTCATCTCAATCAAGACCTTAGATAAAAATTATATTTAATTGAAATATTTTATTACTTTTTTGTTCCATCCTCACAAAGTTGGTACTCATTGATTACTGCAAATATTAACGTCCTTAATCCTTTCCTATCCTAAATAATCCTATCATTAAAGCTTTGCATTTAAATTTATTCTAGGGAGATCGGGAAATCTTTCTGTCATCCAAGAGCCGAAAGATTTGCTTAGATCATTTCAAGTGGAGGAATCTTGTTAAATGGTTGATTAGCCATAACCATCATAATTCATCAATTTGAGCCGTTAGCTTCAACCCGTTTTCTCTGTGCCTTCTTTCTGTTGTAAAAAATTAAACTGTAAAGGACTGTTTATAATTCTATTTTATAAGAAAATATAGCCATAGATCGTCGAGTTGACATGAAACGGAAAAATATTTGCGATTACATACGCATCGCATTGCATGGAATCACACGGCATCGCTCGCAGAATAAACAGATCGCACACTAATCCATGCATAGTAAATGAAAACTTCTTACCTTGTTAATGAAGCTTCTACTTATGAGATATCGCTTCGCGACATCGCTCGGCCTCACTCGCACTCTAAACAGCTGGAACGCTGATCCACGAATAGTCCACGACAGTTCATTTTTTTTTTTTTTTTGCGTTCGTAGAAGGAGGATAAGCGGTGTACAACTGTACACCTATTTCATAAATTGTATAGCTTCTTTAACTATGGATGTTTGTTTTATTATGCTCTTGTTTAATCTTTTTTCTTTTGTTTAGGTTTCAAAGAACATTGAAAGAGACGAGACTAGTCAATCTTCTGAATAAGTAAGTCTTTTTTTATATGTAAAAATGTGTTTAAATTAAACGCCATAAGTGGATTTTCTTCTAACATGTATTCTGTTGTTTTAACAGTAGAGTGGGAGTTGTTTTTTAAAAATTAAAAGTTGTTGTAAACATGTTTTCCTTTAGCTCGGCTTATCGCATTAAAATGCTAAGCAAATGCAAAACGAGCTCGGAAGAAAGGTTAATTGCTGTTTTGAAGGAAAAAACGATTATTTTAACAGTCAGTAACGATAAGAGGATGGGCTTAGGAATTGATTTTTTAATAATATAACGTTGATATCTGGACGGGAAACCCTTTCGTGATGGGGGGTAGCAAGTTTGTAAACATTTATTTTAGATGCCAGCGAAGAAAGTATTTTAGGTACAAAACTAAGGGAGGAGAAATGTGTTATCTTGTTCTTCGTTGTAGTTTTGACGGTGGGAGGTAAAAGAGTTGCCGGTGTGATTGGTGAGGAGAGAGAGAGACGGGGCTAAAAGTAAAGGAAGTTTTCTCAAAGACCCACTCGCCAGACAAACTTGTCGAAAGGAGGAGGAATCGAAAATGGATATGGATTGGAAAAGGTGAACACCACCGGGTCCCCTTTTAGACAAACTCTGTCTTCGGTATTGGACGAGAGGGAACTGTTCGTGTTTTTTTTTTTTTCGGTTTTTCATTTTTCATTTTTCCCTTGACATTTTCTCCTTTAAGACCCTACGTAAGTAAGGTCGGAATGGAAATATTCGAACCCCGCCGTTTTGACTTCTTTCCAAACGACGTCTGTTTTTGAGGAATTATTTGATCGAATGATAAATAAACTCGAATTATATATCATTATACGAGAAAATATTGTATTAACCTTGTCAATCCGAACTTTCAAAAGAGAGAATCGTGGCCAATTTAACCGCAATGCTGGGCGTGAAAAGTTCTACAGACCTTTGTAACTTTAATCAGCTGAAAAAAGTTATGATTTCTTTTATACCTTTTGTTAATAAAAAAATAGTGTAATTTCTTTTTCTTTAAGCATGGTTCATTTTTTAAAATTACTATTGTCTGTTTGAATACAAGGAAGATAATGGAAACAGTTGCATTGGAAATTTGTTGAGTAAAGAACAAAGAAAAAATTGTCCCCTCGAAAACCGAGTATTTCAACCTTTGGCACGAATCATGCCGTTAATTACCTTCCTTGGAAAATTGTTATGATAAAATCCTTAGGAATTATTTCACATTCATCAAGAACAGCCGTTTACCAACTCTTCGGGGGTGGTAAGACCTCGCCGTCGTACTCTACACTTCAGTCGATCCCAGAGGTGTTCGATTGGGTCTTTTAATTAATTGCCTCTGTGAAGCTAGAGATACTCCTCGCGTCACAACCGCTTCGTTGCGGACGTCGAAGAAAATGCCACCCCAGAACAGCAATGGCCCATCATAGAATGCCTTGACACATGGGGCGTACCTTTCTCCTGAGCGTCTCTTTATGAAATTAGGCCGTCAGAAGATTTGATGCCAAATAAAGAGAACCAATCTTCATGTGTATACATAGACCCATATATATATATATATATATATATATATATATATATATATATATGAGTGTGTGTGTGTGTGTGTGTGTGTGTGTGTGTGTGTGTGTGTTATGCTTAAATAAATATATTTGTCGAAATAAAAAAGGCGAGACTTGGTTTGCAAAAGGTGAATTTAAATTTGTAAATGAGTGAATTTAATTTGCAAAAGACAGACTTTCTTTTACAATCCATTTGAAAATAGGCGATTTCGATTTTGAAAAGAGTGAATTTGTTTTGCAAAAGAATGAATTTAATTACCACGAGGATTAAATCGCTTTGCAAAACCTGCATCATGTCTCATATTGTTTACGTTCGTTTTTCTATATCATATTTTTTAGTAAATAAACATAAATCTAGTTGAAAAGGTAAATTGCAAAACATGAATTTGATATTTAAAAACGTGAATATCTTCAAACGCTAAGAATGACAAAAATATAGTAGAAGACAATGGATATAAAAAAGTCAACGGGATGGGTATACTGCAAACATCGATAAAGAAATAGATATCATGATGATATGATGATGAAAAGTAAGACTCATGGATTCATACACATGATGCATGATACTTGGACCTAAACAACGCCGCTCTGTGCCGCTATGCCCAGGTAATCTTAATTTAGAGACAAGAAGCAGTCATCCCCGTCCCTGGCGAGAAGAAGAATGCGAATCGGCAAAACTCCATCTTGGCTTCTTATCATCAATATAAAAGTAAATCAAATTTGGAAAACTTCATAACATAAATAAACGCGCCAGATTACCTTACTAGACATCTTAAAAATATGGATAAACCATTATGAAAATCTGAACAATATCAATAAAAGAAATTGTGCCAGGAAACTCCTCACGTACTTTTACACCGGAAAAGGACCTAAAAGACATCAAATTGAGTCAAACACGACCAACATTTTACAAGGATTTGTCATGGAATTGCTGGACAGAGCGATTAAACCAAACGACAGCACTGCAGTAGGAAAAGGAATCTTACCACCCAACAGGAAACGCCTGCTGCTAATGATTCTTAACGAAATATGGATGAAAGGGGAAAATTAGACAGCTGCAGAGAACTAGTCTCATTACTGTCTTAAAACTAGCTCAAGATCCCTGTTCATATAAACCATATCGCCCAATTGTCTTATCCCAATTTGAAAAGCTAGGCTAACAAAACGTCTTCTTTAGGAATACCTTCTAAAATAGTCAATAATGTGACGAATCCCCTTCTTGGCAAACTCATAAATGTTAAGACCTAGGGAATTATGTTGGGATCTCAGTTATGTTCGACTGGCCTTCCACAAGGTTCTGTTTTCAGCCCAATCCTTTTTACCATATACACAGCGAATCTAGGAGACTCAATACGAAAGGAAGTCAAGAAAATGCATTTTCCCGAAGATACTATGCTCTCTTGCGAGGCGCACTCATCCCAGCAAGAAAAAGCTGTAATGAACGATGGCATACATGTGATGTTTTAAAATGCTGTTTACGAGACTCCACAAATCTCTCCACTTATAGTGTGGTAAGTTTGACCTGAAAAGATGCGTTAAACTACTAGGAGTGTACTGTCAGCACTTCTTTGTACAAGACATATTGAACATGTAGGGTTAGGGATAAAAGAAGCGGTCACAAGGCGTTCTGCACATCCTGGACCTGACTAGATCTACTGTGTTCCCCTGTTTTTATAACTAACTGGCCACCTTCAGGTTGTTAATCAACCTCCGTAGCCGCGCAACCGGCTCCTTATAGAAGGGTATGCTTGTGGTTTTTCCTGTCCTAGTTGCACGAACCTGCACATAAATAGACCACAGAAGAGCTATTTTGAATTACAGCAGGACGAATTTGATTTCCAAAATAAAACAATTGATTTGCAAAAAGGTGAATTTAATGGGCCAGAGGGTGAAGTTAATTTACAATATAGAGATCTTAATTTCCAAAAGTGCGAATTTGATTTGAAAAGGTGTGAATTTAATTTTCAAAGAGGCGAATTTCATTTGAATTTGAATGCATTCAATTTAAAAAAGAGAATTTGATTTGCGAAAGGGTGAATTTAATTTTCAAAAATGTGTTTTTAATTTTTAAAGTGGTGAATTTAATTTGTATTGGGTGAATTCAATTTGAAAAAGAAAGAATTTAATTTGAAAATACTTTGGGTTTCTGTATAATTTTCACCTTTTTTATAACTTATTACTAAATAAACATTATTATTATATTTTTGTTCGTTTATGATACGTTCTACCAAGTGTCAATGTTTTGACGTGCACCATTGAATTGTTCTCCAGCTCTTCTTCACTCTTTCACTACCATGTGGACTGTAAACGGTCTCGCCTCATCCATTCCTCTATAGTTCACAATTGATGCATAAGAAGGAGGCCTTTTTCAACCTTCAAAGGTTTGTCTTCTAAGAATTGGCTCTGATTTGATATTTTTAAGTGTTTAATGCCAAAGTCTTCGAATTTTTTTTTTTTTGTCTGAATTTATACATTTTAATGGAGATCAAGAAAAATCATAAAGAAATTTGGTTTCAAGTTTATGGAAATTTTCTTGACTCAAATAAGGCCTTTTATTATTTGACTGGAAAGGCAATAATGATATTAAATTAGTAATAAAATTGCCCATAATTGTAAATAGGATTTTAAAAACATTTGGGCCATGGTTCAGCTGATATTAGGCTCATACTTTTTAAATCTATCCTAAAATTATGATAAATAAAATAAGGACCCCAGTGGCCGAAAAAAAATATTGCCTTGTCCAAGTCACCCTACGGATATTTCAAGGAACAGCCAAACTACTTATTATTATTTATATAACAAAAATACTTGATATTCATTTATGAGTTGTAACATTTTATAAAGTGTGTGTACAAAGAACAATGACTAAACTGGGGCAGTGAGTTTATTTTGACAAGGGGAGAACTCTAATAAATTGCGGAGGCTGCCGTATCATTGTTAAGTGATTCTGTGAAAAGAGAAGTTGGGTCCGTTGATATTTATTAACCGCGCTCCTGCCGGTTAGTATTAACGTTTTGCATGATGCGATGGGTTTAAGGTTAGAGATTTCAGATCGTGTGAGCTGCAAGTGGGGAGGGTTTGCTTTGTGTATGCCGCAGTAGGCCTATTTACTTGGGGTACGCATATTGCAAAAGGCGGGGGAGGGGGTTTGCATGTTTGCTATATCTCTACCCTCTGTTGTCCTCACCTCCATTTCTCCCTTTATTCACAATAATGCACGTGTCATAACGTCAGACTTCATGACTTTCTACGAACTTCCCTTTGTAGCATTTGCCTTAGATATATTATTTCCCTAATGGCTTTTACCTGTAAGCAGAATGCAATAATTTCCAACACTTGTAACTCTTGGAATGCCTAATCTATCTAAACACAAATGATAAAGGACAATTAACAAATTCATCATATTTAAAAAGTCCGTCTTCTTTATAAAGTTAAGCGATAAGTTAAAGTAAAGCAAAACCTATTTAATGATAAATTTTATTCTTTGTAATTTTACACGTCTGAGTTTATCAAATATCAAAACCAACTTTTTCTATAAATGACCACATTTCTATATGATTCAAAAGCTTTTCAAGAAACGATGCAAATTTTATGTAATATGCAATCAAGGATAAAATTGTTTGGCTGAATATAGTTGCTAATTCTTTGTTTTCATTATTGTTGTTTTATAGATTAAGATCTTAGTTACGAATGCAGTCAATTTGTTCGACGGTGCCGTGTCCTTCTTAAGAATACAATACGTACATATTATCAGTATGATGCTGAAGGCGTTGTAAAAAAGGTCTAGATTAAAAATGAAAAAAAAAATGAATGGAAGTATAGATAAGCACGACGGTCCATTGAGCATCGTCTGCTACGTGAACGTGATGGCGAGGGAGTCAATGCAGGCCGGCGCGATGAATGGGTGTGTACAGACGTCACGCTCGGATAACTCCACTCCACTTAGATGGCTTTGCATGACTTCTCACTTCCGAAATTGACCTTTCACACAGTCGTGTTGTCGAAGGGGGTAAAGGTGTTTTTGATTGTTTTCGAATTCCGTAAACGTATTGAACAGGTTTGACTGTATCGCTGAGGATGATGATGCGCATTCCGCTGTTCGAAATCCCGTTTTATTTGCAGAGCATACCTATCAATGAGGTGTAACACACATACACTAGAATATCTGAAAAGTCAATTTGACCACACAACACACATATTATGAACGAATTATGAAGTCAAAGAAACAGATTGTTGAAATAATTAAGAACACAAAAGCAAAGTTTTTTGTTGGCAATTTCGATAGAATTGATAGAAGATAGGCTTTTTATAAAGAATTTATTAGTTTATAGTAGAAAAAAATCAAATACAGACGGTGAATTCGTCTTTATAGATATTTCCATTTACCTCACATAGCAGAAATAAATTGTAAAAGGGGAATGAATTCCCTTTCAGTTTCAGGTAATTAATGTACCTTGAGTAAGGAGAGTTGCCTTCTTAAAGGGATTCTATCCTCCATCGTGAATGAACCCATATGTCAAGTGCTCCTGTTTTATTTACTTACATTAGACACTCTACTTCCAAGATAAATAAAATTACTCTCTCGGATGAATCTGGTGTATCCCGCATATCTTTAACACCCGGGGGACAAATGCGCTGCTCAATCTGGCTTTTAGCACTTTGACGTGAGACATAGGGAGGTTTATTTTATGTTTCCTAGTGAACTTTTTATATCAAATATTTTCTTACCTTTATAAAAAGTGATCTACAATCTTTTTAACTTTGCTTAAGGGCTAGATTATTATCTTTGGCTTTTGCAGATTTTTTAAAAAGTATCTATCCAAATCAGCACCAAACCAATTGAATAATATGACGTGTGGGGAAAAGAGAGTTAGGGTCATTATTTCGAAAACAAATCGTGTTGCAACGGAACAACCATTGGAACGGCCGCGTATGAAAAACATATATACCCTCTATCTACTACTACCAAATGGATAATAGCAATGCAAGCCTGAAACGATGAACTTGATCATCAGACTGTAGCATATACGCAAGGATGCCCCTTAAGTTACGATCGCCACTCTTGGGATGATTCTTAGGTTGTTAGTAGTAGTTGATCTAATTAAAGAGTTGCCAAGTACAACCGTAAACGTACCATAGGTAACAAAGAAACGTGGTACATTGTAATAAAGAGGAACTCGATGACACTCTGTCAAATCAGATACAAAATCTCCAAAATATTATAGGAAGATGGTGCGAGAAGATGTGTTTAAAAGATAAACCTTAAGAAGATGTATCTCATAACTATAAAAAGAAGAAGGTAGGTCTTAAAACGTCCACTTTAAAATATGAAACCTTAACTTTCTCCATAGAAATAAATTCCTAGGTATAACCGTTGATCAAAGGAAAATTAGGAAACCACATCAGCAACATTCAGCATAAAGGCATCATTCATTTTCATTCAGTGGAGTCCATAAATTGCCTAATGGTTCTAATAAAAGTGGTTGACACATGAAGGTGTTGAAGGAAATGAACTGACCAACGAGCCAAAAAGGGACAGCCCTCTCACCTATGATAACAGAACCATAACTGGGTACATAGGAGTGTGTGTTTAAGTTGGAACTAGAAAAACGGATTGAGAAGAAAATCTCAGACGACTTTTATTTAGCTCTTCCACTCTTCATACTATGTTATGTAAGTTAACCTTTATTGTTTAAGAAGAGTGAATATTTATTGTAATTAGTTCACCCATGCTGTTACTATTATTAATATTAATTACTTTTATAAATAAAGTGTCCTGTTAAATGTTAATTGGAAGGTATCATTAAGTACGGGTGAACGTAAACCTCCACCATTTACTAGCTATCACTGAAATACAGTATGATTTCGTATTTTTATCTATCTTACTGGCCAAGCGTAAAAGGGGCAGGCCTCTCACCATGTACCACAACTAGGTGCACCGCAGTTTGTGCTTAAGTTGGAACAGGAAAGATGAATTGAGAAAGAAAAGCGCAAGCACTAGATAAAATCACCACGCAGATTAACCAGCAAATAGATTTTCTAAATCTCTCAAAAAGAAAGACGAAGGTCTCTCGGCAGGCAAAATTGGACGAACCTGTATACAGCGACAACTGATCTGTTAACTATCATTTAAAGAAGCAGAGGCAGAAACGTGCCGACACTGCCGGGATGAACCAAAGACATCGGCACGTATGCTTTGTGAATGGGAAGCGTTAACTCGTAGTGCGAGCACTTCGGTGAGGCGATTCCAACACAAATGAGATGAAGAGGAGACATCGAGAAAAAGAAAGGTTTATAAGAAAAGTGTACTGACCAAGGTATGTTTATAATTTATAGTGGTTCCACAATTGTATTGACCGCCGAGGCGTATAGGAATTTTAAAACTTGTATTCCCCATTATTTCACGAAGTTTATCAGTTGTGTTTTCGTGAGCGAGCGATTTTTTTACAAATCTTGTACAATATAAGAAAAATTGTTGGGCGAAAACTATTGAGATGTTTTGTTAAATTTGACCTTGTGTGTATAGAATATGTAGAAACTATTGCTGAGGGCTTATTCTTTTGGGCAGTTTATTGACCTAGATTTATAGAATGCGTTGTCACATGATAGGTCACCTACAAAAAATAATTAATGAGTATTCGGAACCGCGGGTGTAAAAGGGGGAGGACATCGGCCGATTATAATCGATGCCGGATTGAAAACGGTTTCTTCTTTCTGAAAGAAAAAACGGCAAAGGGTACTTTTCTATAGGTTCAGAACGGTTGCTAAATTCCTTTGGTCTTTATCAATATCTTCTTACAAATATGATGACACATCATAAATCATCCGGGTGTCGCCCCCTCCTCTTTTCACTCTCAGGCCCTTTTCTATCGCCTTCGCCACGATGTATATTGATTTTTGAGCAAAAGCTTTTTGTTTTCTGTAAGATACCCTCCAATCTGCTGAGCGAGAACGTTTCATCGATAAGACATCGAAGCTAGCGAAATACACTCTTTATATTTTTATAATGTGTATTGAATAAAAAAAAACCACCTCGCAGAAGAGAGTAATAGCGCTAGAGACTTTATGGCCGATCACGTACAAACAATCTAATATGCCTTCACGTTTATAACACTAATTGGCCAGGGGTAAAGCCTACATTCCGTTACTCGCTGACTTCTCTTCGGCCTGTCCTAAATAATTATTAGTTTTGTTCCCTTATACCTTTCTCTTCTAAAAGAAATACTGTTTATTCGGCGGATTATCATATCATTAATTCATTTATTTATTCGCATCAAGAAGATTACAACTTTTTGTTGATCGCTATTTTTTATAGAAGCTTACAATCCTAAGAGGGCTTCACATTCATTTGACCTCTAAGCAGCATGAGGTAGGTGCAGATAGTTCCATTAATACCCTCTATACTCATACACGCTATGCCATCTTTCCTCTGTGTAAGAAATGAACAACAATAAATATAATATATAGTTTCTCAATCCCCAACAACAACACCACAATCACCATGGTTTCGCGTTTGGACAACCAAGCCAACGAAAAGAAAATTGAAAAAATAACCCTTCCTTACCTTATTTTGAATCATGCCTGGACAGACGGTTAACGGCTACAAAATGATGCTAAACAGATTTTATACTGCACTTCTTGACCCATATGGACTTATGGGGTTATACACTACAGAACAGTAAAACAGCTCTAACTATATGGCATTCCTTTCAATACGCAGACCTTAACCCCTTCGGTTTCAAGAACCAATCCATTCACACCAACCTATATATGCCCTAGGCCTTGCAAATTCCAAACACTTTACACTGCACATAGCCTGTTATTTCTCAGCAACCAAACCACTCACACCTAACTAAAGATCCTTGTGAATTCCCAAAACTTTATACTGCACTATTTGCACTTAAATGGACTATAGTTCCACCCTGCATCGTATTGCTTCCAATCAAAAGTACTTCCTACAATATTGAACACTTCTGTCAGTAACTATACCACTTAAATCGATCGAAGCACCCTCTAAGCCCTAGACCTTGCCAATTCCATAAACTTAATACTGCACTACTTCCACCTACGTGGACTACTGTAACTCTATGATACAACAAAAACTCTAACCGTATAGTAGACCTTCCAATCCTCAGTCCTCTGTACAATATTAAAAAATCCTTCTATACCAGAAGCCAATCCAATCACATCAACCTAAACGTCCCCTATTACTTAGACCTTGGTAGTTCTACACACTATACACTGCACTATGTACATGGACTACTATTTATAGCTCCGCGGTATGGCAAAGAATTCAAATCTATATGGTATTCCTTCGATAGCAAAGACCTCCGTACAGTATTGAACCATTCTATACCATTGAATCGTAGCAATACATATATATTTATTTTAACACGCTGTGATAAAATTACTACTAATGAATTAGAAATTAAGATCTTGTTTTTTTTTAATTATAAAATGTTTATTATCAGTAGGTGGCACGATTTGGAGAACCTCTCACCTAACGACACACAAGATAACATGATAAGGCACACATTTTCTAGTCAACTGCCTGTTAAACATGTAAACCTGAACAGTTTATTAATTTTTAAGAAATTGCTATTGTTTATATATGGAAAAAAGGCGAATTTGTACAACATGTTTAATCTGTGACTTAGTAACTGTAAGTAGGAACAAATTGACAAAATAATTTGTAACTACCTACTATATTCCTATTTCTCTGTCGATCCTCTCAAGATGATAATGAAACTTTTCGTAAAATTGGGCATTGTATGTTTTGAAGACCACAAGACAACTTGATCGCATAAGAAACATCATTGTATATCAGGAACCTAACCATCCACATCGACCTTAACATCCCCTATGTCCTAGACCTTGCCAAACACTTCATTCTTCATTACTGGAAACAAACTCAGATTACTGGAAATCCCGGTACCATTTCAAATTATCAGCTCACTCCAAGGTATCAAAAGTTCTGGATAAGTTAAATGATGTTATATTGACGCGTTTACATACAATTCCGAAAATGTTATCCAGAGATTCCATAAGATCACATGTCACGGTCCACCTCTCCCGGCTATATTAAATAATCTCGAATTAACATAAATCGACCAGAACCAACGCAGTAGATATCCAAAAGCTGAAATATATCTGACAGATGAACACACCGAGGAAGACAAGTGACGGCGGACAGGGTCACCATCCCACATGCCTCGTAGAGAGCTAGTAAGCATCGTGCTAATTTATTTCTATTCGGAAGAAAATGATTTTATAATTTTGATACGATTTGACAAGCCACTCCATTCACACATCACGTATTAAACAGCAGCTAAGCTACAATTATGATAGCTATTAGCTAATAATAAAAAATAAACTGAGGTAAAAATGTCTAAATAAGTGTTTTGTCGGTATTGATTGCCGATTAACAGTACAGGGTCGCGTTTCTTCGGGACGTTGACCTTTACCTGAATAACACTCAAACTGAGAGGGCATGAGCAGTGAAACATCTCCAGTGAGAAATCGTTTTGAAATTTAATTATCCTCCCAGAACCGGTGGTCTTTCCTATTATTACAATTTACTAGAGGTCAAGGAATGTTTGATTTCCCTCTCCTCTTCTGAACAAGAAACCCGATCCTGAAAATAGACACTTTTACAACACCCTAACCGGTGATAATTAAGTTATGGTCGTCTCACGATCTTATAAATTGTTAATTTTATCATAAATTTAACTTTTTATCCTTTGGCCCAGGTTTGATGGGGGATCGTGCATTTAGGGAGACACATGATAAAGTACTGAGGTAACACGAACTTATCGAATATTTCAAAAGTACTTGCGTATTAATAAATATTAATAATTTATTTATTAATTCAGAATTTTAAAATAATTTTATAACAAAAAGAAAGCTTAAAAATCAATTCTAAGGTTACTACACATCAGGTTGGATAAGTTCGTTTACTATTAATAATGATTGAAAATCGGTTCAGGAAAAAAATAGATATTTCATTAAAAAAAAGCGAACGCATATACTTCCAAAAAATAGATATATAATTTTCCAATTCCGAAAATATTATTTCCGAGTCATTTCCTCCCAGCGTCGAACAGATTGCAAAACAAAATAAAACTGGATTTCTAGAAACAATAATGGGCCATCCATTTCGATAAGAAGGTAATATTGAAAACAGGGAATAAAGGAAATGCCAGTTTATAACCGATGTTGGCTGGAGGAAGATGAATAGGGTGGGTACACAGATTAGTATGATATTGCACTCCTTCCTTTAAAGGCGGACCGTTCTGTCTTTCCTTAAACTTCCCATCCTTACTTCCTCGTTCTCACGTCTTCTCTTTGACTCTCTTTCTTTACCGGTTTCATATCAATTGTACGATACTTCAAGAATCCCCAAAACGGTCGCTTCTTTTACACATTTATCATTTCTCTTTGTGACAATTACAGGAGGGGCTGGGAGCTCCCTCATTAAAAATCATACCGCGTTACTCGAGTAATACGTATTATGCTTTCTAATTCCCTCTGATCTCTAGCCTGTCTTAAAAAATAATTTGTATGTATTATATGAACGAAGAAATGTATTGAATATCGGCGGGGAGGAACGGCTATAATTATTATTCATTTATACTTTGTGTTCCTTTTCTTTTGAATTATTAATTGCGCAGGAGGTTGGGGGGATCAGGGTGACGTTCTTGCACAAAGGACCACCTCAGGAAAAGTAATAATCAAAGCTTTTGCATTTGTATTGTATATACAATTTCAAATATTTGGGTAAACCATGAAAATTCCTTTATTTTATGTAGGATATATAATTTTCTAACAAAGGGATGAACTTGACAAATTCAAATGATACTTCCTTTGAAGATACAAGGTCGAAAATACAAGACGTGTCGGAGCGATGTTACCTCTACGTTTAGGAGCGGCCAGAATAGATATCATCATCCTTATGAGTTTCGAAATTGTGATTGAATGAAAAAAATTTCAGAGAAAAAAATATTTTTTGATTTACCCCAAAATTCTTATTCTTGCCACAAAACAATATAGTATATAAATAAATTACCCTACATTGATTCGAGTGTGCTGGTGATTTTAGAACATCTGCAAGGTCGAGAGTCGAAGTTTCGTAAATGCGTGCTGGTAACGAGAACAAGTGCAGAAGGTACATTCTTGTGTACTGGTTGCATGAGAGCAACTGTAAAACAAAGACGGGTGTCTAGAGAACAACTCAAGGAGGAGAGCAAAAATCCATTCTTGCGTAATTGCGACTTGAGGACAATTGCATTCATACATACACACGCATACATATGTATTGTTCAACCAATGATGCTACCAAAAAAAAGTGTATAATATTTTTGAGTCGTTTAAATTTTTTTTTGTTGAAAAAATTTATACAGGGAACCTCAGACCCAGTTCACGTCAAAATTTGAAATACGGCCCTATTAGTTATTTTGCTCTGAAAACAATTGTACAAGAATTTGTCAAAAATGATAAACTGATGATACATGGCAAAAAGTAAAAAAAAAAAAGAGTAATTTGATTTAGTATTTATTAATTACGTTTCATCTTTGCTCTGCCAGCCTTGCGTAAATTGCAAAGATTTATATATTTTAATCATTCATTGAGGCCGCGGTCCCGGGTTCGATTCCCGCCGTCACCTCTGGCCCTTTTTTCACGATACCCTTCCCCCCAAAAAACAAATACTCAATAAATAATTACAAAAAGTCTGGGCTGGATATGCAAAGTTCATGAGGCAAAAAAAATTAAGTGCCTGGTGAAATTAGGTAATTAGGTTAAATTAAGTGACTGAGTAGGCCAACAGATCGGGCCACGATGTTCCAACTGCAAAGAATAGTGGGCCAGGGATCCAGGTATTGATAAAACCTCCCTCAAAAATTGAGGAACTGAGCACCATTATCAATTATTTTGGCTATTACACTAAACGTTGATACTGTGAACCACCTGGTAATGGCTAGAGAACAAAATTCTCGGATTTTCTTCTTCCCACATTCGAAAACTCCAACGGTTTAGTATGCCATTAGACTTTCTTCAGCCTCTCAAATCATCATTTGTGCAAGGAAGGTTAGACGTCTGTCATAATCAGAAATTCCTTGACGAGTGGAGAGCGATACAGCTTAAAATGGTAATTCCGGAGTACATCTTTAGATTTATTATTTGAAAAACCTAAATTCCTTCCAATATTTCGTAGAGAAGAATTAGGATTTTGGCGAAAGTACAGTAAAATATTCAGCTCTTCGTCGAAATAATGCTTATCGGTCATTTTTTGACCAAATTAAAATTTAATTACATCATTGTTTTGAGCGTAAAACGTCCTTTAAAATGATGTGTCAATCAGTATGTATAGGGTCGAATTTGAAATTTTGATGTTGTACTGGGCCTGAGGTACGCTGTATAATTTTTCTCCAAAAAAGCTAAAAATTTGAAATTATATTAAAAAATATTAAACAAGAATTATTTTATATTGGTCATTGGTTCAAGAGAAATCCTGCTGGGCCATCTAAAAAGGTCACCCTGTATATGCTTCTAGGCCAGTACTAAAAAATTAAAAAGTCAAATGCACGATTGAGGTCAGTTTTCTCAAAAACTACTCGGACTATAAAAAAAAAGGTTTAATCATTCTAAGTTGTTTTTCAACTTGTAAAAAATAATTTCAATTAATCAACTTTTACGTATGGAATTGTTTGAGATTAAAACAATCAGTGTCACGAACGGGATTGGAACCCACGATCTTCGGTTCAACACGCCACTGCTCTTCCACTTTGAGCTATCGTGATTAAAAATTAGTATTTTTTCACTTTTTCCAAAAATTTTCATTATATTGAAAAGATGATCTTTTCGTAGCGATTTATATTTTCTTTTAAAAATACAGTTTTATAGGCAAAAAAGGAATAAGAATTTGACACAACTTAGGCTATTGCCACATATAACCAATTATCATTATTTATATCATCATCAACAAATCATAATTCGTAGTATACTAAAGTAAATAAAACTAGATTGATTGTATTAAGCAAAAAAGATTTTGAGAAAATCGAACCGAATTATGACAACCTTTCGGTCACACTTTTGAATAAATAAAGAAACCTTCATACATTAATAAAACATGCTAAAATTTGTTGCTATTAAAATACGGCAAAATTTTAAAGATCGTTTTTTCACCAAAACGCCGAAAAAAGAAAGGTTCACAATTAAATATGATAACCCAAACTGGGTTTTGACTTTTCGAATCCGTTCCACTTTCGTGCCAGGTTCGGTTTTGATTGATAGTTTGGTTATAATACACCACTGAAGATGACGGAAAGCTGAATGATCCTGACATTTTTTTCCTTAAAAGTTGTATTTTTCTCCTTTCAATCCACGTTTCTTCAAAGCATATTGATCAGTAGTATCATTAATATCACATTGATATCATTTGTTAGCTTTAAAACGTAAATAATCTTAGCGAGCGCTTTAGATTCATAACATCCAAAATTTTAAAAAAATTTCTTTCTGTATTAAAAAGGTGTACAATTCTGTCTAAATTTTAGATTATTGCCAAAAAAAAAGTACTATTAAAGAAAGTAGAGTACTTTTCGGTAAACGTTTTTCTAAGCTTCATCGCCCGTATTGAAATGATTATGTTATCAGGTTTGAGTGAAATAATTGCAAAAGATTTGTCTTAGGAAGTTTTGTACAAATCTGTCAGAAATTTAGGTTGTTGCCAAAAGAAATTCTATTTTAAAAAATCCTGCTTTGAATTTGTAGTATCCTGAGAGAAGAGAAAAAATTAGTTTAATAGACCAAAATATCTTCATAGAATATTATTGAAAAAACGGATACCTGTCGACGTTTATTTGAATTAAGTAACCTTGAAAATTACACAATTAATGTACAATGTCTACAGTTTGAAACTTAAACTTAAAATACTGATTCTTTTGGAAAAGAAATATTAAAATTACAACGCGTCAAGTAAAATAACAACAAAATAAAAATGCATCTGGTCAACCGATAAATGGTTGCTATGATTAGTTAAAACCAGGTGTAATACAAAATTATGCCAATTGGCTAGTTGCATTTATGAAAATGGCAAGGTGAACTTCGAAAGACCTAAAAAAAATTTTTTTTTGTAAAATTTTAATGTCAACAAAGTTGTCTCATCGCGCTGCTCAGATGATCACTTTTTATTAATTCAATGAATGAAAGGTATAAAATTATAGGAATTTCTCCAAAGAGCACAACGCTGTTTTTGAAAGAACTTGGTAGGTCCTAAAGAATTCGCGACCTCGCGAATCGTCCACAGGGCCGTTATTCATCAGTCTTTTTTTCCCCAATGGCTTGATTTAGTATATCTTCTAATTTTAAGTAGGATAGCGACCATTTATCAGGGGGTGTTTTCTTTTTTTTTTTTTTTTTTTTTTTTTTTTTTTTTTTTTTTTTTTTTTTGAGAAAATTTATACAGGGTACCTCAGACCCAGTTCACGTCAAAATTTACAATTCGTTATTATCAATAATGATTGGCTAATAGGTGGCAATAACCTAAAGTTGGGACGAATTCTTATACCTTTTTTTACCTATAAAACTGTATTTTTCCGGGTTTTTTACGAGGGTTCGCAACAGCAGAGGTCATATAAACCCTCAGGGTGCCGGTGTTTTTGCAAAAAAGCCCGTTTGTAAGTATGTCGGGTTCGAATGCAGGGCCGCTGGATTCGAACCCGGGACCTTGACCTTACAGTGATGAGCGCCGTGCCAAAGACGAAACCTCGCGGCCACCGACGCCTCTAAATAATTATTGTGAGCACTTTTACAGCTCGAAATCTCATGGAGCCAAGGGGCCATTTCATTCTGTGTAAAATTGTTATAAATTGATATATTATAAATATATAATATTTCGAGCTGTAAATATACTCACATTAATTATTTGAAAATTGAGGTTCAAGTGCTCTCGTGTATTGTCATGTTATATTTTTTATTAAATGTATATATACACACAGAAAATAATTTTTTTGGGTTCGAAAAACTCTCCGTGCGTTCAGCTGGTAGAGTGGGCAAGATTTTTTTCGTTTCAAAAGTATGATTTCTGAAAAATGCCCTGAATAAAATCATTTATTGTAGAAACAGCGAATATTCATGGACATAATTAGTTCAACCTTTCAGTTTGGCCATTGCTTTGAAATAAATTTATATTTAACAAGCATAAAGAATCAAGTGACAAGTAATTATCAAAGGTTAGCGTATATCAGACCTTTAGCCGCTCAGTGGTGTCTCTTCCTCAATCGGACTTGATAGATTTTGGGACGGGAAACGAAAACTTTTCCCGTTACATATGCACAAACGGCTTTTAGGGCACATGGTAATATACGATTAATCGTTAGTAATGGACTGGCACTTAAAATCTAAAATGTTTTCAATCAAAGTTCATCGGGTTGAGGGGGGATTACACCGATTTAATTTGACCGATGATAAGAGCATCGTAAGAGGACGGATGGGGGAGAGACAATGGGATTTGTTGAATAATTCCGTGTCGGCGTCCACCGGAACTAATTGCCAATGAGGTCACTCGTGTTAATATTTAACTGATGAACAAATCATGCCCACTTGGCGATGGCCATCACCTATTGCGAATTTTGGGGAATACAACCGAAAATGGCCCAATGGCTATAAAAGCTATAAGGGAAGTAATTAATACCCAAATTACGCTATGGCTCGGTGGCCAAAGCTCAACAAAGACAAGCTACCCGAACATAAGGCGTCTTACAATGAATACCTACACAGCATGCCTATTTTATAATAGGGGCAATGAAAACAACGCCCTCACTTGCGCTAGAAACTGATACAACTACCAGCATTGGAAATATTAATACAACACTCGAGGGAAAGCTCACTTAGGCCCGAGAAACAATCCGACAGGTTGGGAACTAAACACTTCGGGCCACTTTTATTTAAAATAAATAAAATCAGATAGCCATTCTAAGAAATGGGGAATGACTTCATGATCCCAAAATACTCTTCACAACTTGAGACTTTCAAGTCACAACAGATTAGAAATGAGAAGTGGAATTCGGAAGGAAACAATGATATGATATGATAAAATTTTACAGTTTTAAGATTATTTCAAGCTCTTCGAAGTATCAAACTGTCATGACGTTCGTCGGATGCTAAAGCCATTAAAATGTGCATGTCTCAGCATGCATCGTTGCTACAGCTGTCAACGAATTTCATATTGGAAAGAAGTTCTAAAACAAATACCGGAAAATCCGTCGATTCAGACCTAAATAGACTTAGTTCCATGATTGTCCTAAAATGGATTATCTATAACGCTTAAAACAGAGTATTTCTTTATCTCTTATTTTGCTTCATTCCCCGATTCAGCAAGGTTTCATAGTTCCTGTATGTTCACAGTTGCTGGTCGTGTGGGTGCGTTCCTAGATATAGCCGAGCTTTTGTTTTTTGGTCCTGCACCTAGTAGAAAACCTCTATAAACGTAATCGCTATCTGCACACTCTTCATTACCTTTTCTTGGTATTCTTGGTTTTTATTTTATATTTGCCTGGCAGCTTGAGAGTGAGTGCGTCAACGAGAAACACGTATTGTAGACCCGGTGTCCCACATGGGAGCATTCTCGGTCCCGTCCCTCTTGTACGGTTCACTTTCGTATATATTCCAACACTGTAATGCGGATATCACAGAAATCCAACAATCTTCAAACTAGAATCCTATCCAAGCAACCCCCAACATTGAATGAACATCTCAAGTTTATCAAAGAGTGCGGAGAAAAAGTCTTAACCTCAAAGAGGACTCGCCAACTTCTCAAGTAAAAAAACGTAGGACTATATCTAGATAGCAGACAGACGTGGAATGTCCACACAAGAGACAGCAACAGAAGTGGACGTCTGCCAAAACATTTATGCCCAAAATCAGATTTGACCCGCAAAACTACAATTAATGCAAGATAATACCCCGACCAAACGTACTGAGAAGAACGGTGCGGTATTACCAACTCATCGAAAATACAGCGCATACGATCAAAGCTCCTGACTATGTCACTAACGTAAAACCTTTCTTAAATGAACTGATTCAATTCCGGTTCCCCGCCAAGGTTTCAATGCATTCTACTGTTAAAAGCTTGTCTATATTGCACACCTTGAAACTGGGTCACTTGAAAATTTTCTTTAGTCTAAAAATGTTCCTATCCAGTCTCTATGGCCTACTCAGCTACTTGAGAGTAGAAGTGTTAACGTTTTTCGAGACAAGACCTATCCAGCGTTCTACATAGTTGCACTGGTCTATAGAAATCATTTACACTACACTACCGCGGTGGCCATGTAGTTAGGGAGTCCGTCCCCTATTTGCCACGCTTGCTTTCCTGGGTTCGAATTCCAAAGTATCCCATGGTTTATTTGTGAATAATATGTAGAAAATATTGTAAAATGGTTTGACACCTCGTCCAAGACAGTCAAAGAGTAGTTCGACATTAACCTCTTCTGTATGACAGAAATTACATTACCAAGCGACCACCAACACCAAAGAACACCTTGACTTAAACAATGTCTGGCGCAAACAGTAAAAGAAAATGGTGAATTAGAAAAAGTAACAAAAGTGAAAAAACTCCTTGTTCTCAAGAGTGACCGACTCCCACTCAAGACAGATAGGGCTACCTAGACAGCACAAAGACCTAGAACCTAGACTAACTTAAATGATGATATTTATGACCGAAATCTGTTGTCAAAACCTAACTCACTTTGTGCAAGAAATTTCCCGGTTTAGTCATACCAGGTAGAATTATGGTGTTCAGCAAAGCCAGCTTCTCTATCAAGTGCATCCAATCAAACACCCACACATAAATTGTCAACTTGCCTTACCATGTTTGTTTTTGGGGACGAACTGATTCGTTCGCACAATGTTCCATAGCAAATTTGAATCCATCCTAACCTTTTTGGGCATCTCTCAAAACTTTCTCATTACAAACAGATACCACAACTTAAACGATGATATCCTTGAAACCTCCTCGCATTTAATCCCGTACGTAATGAATTATAAATGGTTTAATTTTCGATTCGATATAAACGGAATAAATTGCTTTGAACGCCCCTATCCTCCTAGGACTTGCGTTCCATTGTTCCAGGTCGTCATAGAAGCAAATAGATGCGGTAAAGAAGTCGAGAGGGTATTATTAGTCGAGTGAAATGCGGTTTGTACAGACAATGGCTTTAATGGGCGCGGTTACACGTCGCGGTTCTCGACAATTTCCTAACACCTCGCCGAAACGCATCTGCTATCAAAGAAAAAAAAGCGTGGTGGGATATTGTGGTCACTCGCTTAACCATGTTTTCTTTGTAGTATTTTTACTTTTGGCTTTTCAAACCTGGGTAAAAAAGGCATAACATATTCTATTGGATATTGCAATAATTAAACATCATTAGATACACCAACCCTACAACAAGTTCAACACACTGACTTTCATGAGCATATAATAACCTAAGAAATAAAGACGAAAAATAGCTGAGGTTACTGACACCCCAGTGCGTGTTTCTACTTGTTTTTCTGGTCATGCCCGCGTATTTTTCTACCATTTAAGCGCCTCGATCTGTTACCGATTCTCTGCTTTTAATATGAAAACTAAGACGAAATCCTAAAATGCTCTCCTCCATAGCTAAACATGGAGGTCTGGGCACATTCACTCCCCCACAATACTCGTTATTCCTCGGGTAGGGGTTAAACATCGTTTTTTATTAACGTTAATAAATTAATTCATACCGGTAAATTAACATGAACACAATATCCGATACAAACTTAAACGTCTGGCAAAATTCACTCTCCCAGAGTACTCGACTTTCGTCGGGTAGGGGTCACAGACTTACATGGGTTTACAGTAGTGGACTGTATAAAATTCAAAGATTCCAAAAGGTATTTGTCCCAAAATATATGAAATATAAAAAAATCAAATCCAAATGTTGGGCGATACGTTACCTTCTGATCGACATCGGGCGAAAGTACAGAGGGCAGTAGGAAGGCTTCTAGGTTGAACGGGAGTTCGAAGATGGATACCTATTACCTTCTCTCCTGGAACCACGCGTCTGCGTCTCTTCCTCAGTAACTCCACCTAACGGATTCTTTATTCGAGCTACGACGACATTTTATATACGACGTAAACAAATTGACCAAAATGATTAGGGTTTTCCCCGGTTTTGTAGTAATTACTTACCCTAGCATTTCTATTTTATTTTCATTATAAATTGCATTAAAATTTATTGGAAATTATTATATTTTTTACTGAATGAAAATTTAATTAAGGGTTTTTGAAAAATAACAAAAATAAAGGTTTTAATTGGATACTTTTGTTTACTGAACACAGTAAATTTTAAACAATAACCGCGGTGGGGGCGTCGGTGGCTGCAAGGTTTAGCCGTTGACACTCATCCCTATGTGGTAAAGGACCGGGGTCGAATCCAGCGGCCCTGCATTCGAACCTGACATACTTAGGAATGGGCTTCAAAAACACCCGCACCCTGAGGGTTTATACGACCTCTGCTGTCGAGAACCCTCGTAAAAAATAAAAACATAATACCGGGTATAATATCATCTACTCCCCAAAAGAAATAGTTATGAAAATTGCATAAATTGGGGGCCGTGGTAGCCGAGTAGTTAGCGTGAGAGACTATCGGCTAGTAGACCCCGCGGATGCGGGTTCGATTCCCGCTGTCGCCTCTGTCCTTTTTTTCACGATACTCTTCCCCCCCCCTAAAAAACTAATACGCAATATATTGTCTGGCTAGATATGCACAGTTAATGACGCCATTGAAACTTCTATTGTTTATACTTTAAAGAATCGGCTGCTGCTTTTCTATGAAATGGAGATGATTTTAATTTCGATTTGAATAATTGTTTGAATGGCATCTTTGAAGCAAAGTCGTCTAGTTTTAGGCTACTCGATCCACAAGCCAGATTATATCTAGACAACGATACATTCTCATTGTTTTCTCTTCCGCTCACTGCTCATAGGACGTCAATTTTTTGGAGGTTTGTTGTTGCTTAATCGTGCTTCTCTTTAAGTTCAAATACAAAAAGTTAAGATGAACGCAATTGTCGATTAGTTTGTTTTGTGCTTTGGGGCGGCTTTTGTAATATCAGTGTTAAATAAACAGCCGTGAGGACCATCTGGCGTAATTAGCCCCTTCGATGGGGGAGAGGTGGTTGGGCTGCGACGGGGTCTAATTTCCCGAAATCCCCCCCCCCTAGAGTTGTGAAGATGGTTAGCAGGAAATGGCCAGCCGGTGAGGAGGGTATGGATCTGGACGTTTGACGAGAGATGAGTTGCTAAGCCTTAGATCGCCCCCATAAAAACTGGGAAGAGCAGTCAATCCTTAACGATGTCTCTAATCATGTAAGCCTGCTGTCATGTCCGTACTCTTCGTCAATACGGCTCCCTACTATGGTCAACAAAACCAAAGTTCGAAAATCTAAATGATTTTGCTCCCGATGTCGTCATTCTTGAGTAATAACTAGTTCAAAGTTTGTTAAAACCTATGTTTCACGGGTAAACAACAAACAAAAACTTGTAACTGTTGTACATTTTTCTTACCGATGTTAAAAAGCAAGGGTTTTTCTATGAGGTTTTGTGCATTGAATGAATGTATTTATTAACGGGAGTTTTGAATACGTGCGGGTGGCGGAATATCGAGTACTACATAGACCAAGTAAGCCAGGTTAGGTTGGCAGTTTTAGTGTCCCAGGGGGGAGGGACTGTCGTGTTAATACACCAGTGACTACCCAATTTTTAGCTCTAGATATGTTAAGAAAATTTATAATCAGTATGACCCATGAGCAAATCAACAAGAAAGTGAATTTTATTTTTGGTTTTCCAATTTAAACTTTTTAAAATCATGTTTTTTGGACAAAAAAGACAAAACAGTTAGAGTGGATTAATTGACTAATTTTCTTGCCTTTTTTGTTTACCAGGTAATGTAAATTGGTCGGCCTAATCTGTATTTTTTGTGAGCTCCATTAAGGGAAACCATTTTTCTGGAGGAAAGCTGATTTTTCAGTATTTTGATTTAGCTCTATGTTCACCGGATGTATGTTAATTTTAATACACATTTCTATTTCAGCAGTGTCTATCGTTTCAGGTAAGCGTTTAGCACGTTTGAGCTTGCATCAACTAAATCAAGGTTATTTAGTTGTCAGATACAACCACACCAGAAAACCAGTCAGACCAAAAGGTGTAATATTTCGGTACGATTTCCTAAAAATTATTTGACGTTACAACCCATCTATTTTTGTTTTATTTTCCTTACTCATTCATATATAAGTTTTCTAAAAATAGTGAATGTACTCAGTTTTTTTTATACAAAAAATGTATTTCTCCATTTCTGAGTGGTTACAAAACGAATTGATCACTACGATTACTATACTAGAAAAAAATGTTGGTTCCAAGAAGTTTGTTAAAACAAATTGCTTGAAATATTTATTTGCCTATTATTCCAGTAATTATGAAGTTGTGTTTTATAACTCACAAAAAAAAGTTATTGGGGGTGAAGTGGCCGAAAGATTCGGCGGCGTCCGAGTCGAATTTGCCCCGTTATTGATTTTGCGTTCGAATCATGACAAATTCCAAGAATTTTTAATTGACGACAACATTAAAAAATTTTGTTTTCTTGCATGACAGAAATTACTTTATTCTTATTTTATCGACCTAGTATTCTGTATTTTAGGTATGCTTTGTTCCTCCCATAAGTCGTAAGCAACATGCCTCTTGGAATTACTTGGCCTACTTGATATTACAAAAAATAATAATCTGTTTTGAAGATTTAAAAAAATATTACGATCTTATAACGTAATAATAAAATATTATTTCATTTTTGACGAAATATCGATTTTGATTACGAACTCCACAGCTCACCAACAGTGCAGTTTCTATATTATTTTAAATAAATCCGTGACAAAAGAATCATATGAAATTCACTTAGCCTTATCCCGGTCCGTTTTCCGCCAAGGGCATCAAGAAACAGGATTCCTGACCGGCAACATCAGCCAAGTTCAACACGAATTATTTCCCTTCCACAATAATTGGCGTAGCAGCGCTTTCGCTATTTGACGGCTTCTAGCTTTATCACAACCATTATCAGATTCCCTTTCAGGATAACCGTTGAGAAATAAAACTCGCAACTTACGTTTTATATTTTAACCTGAGACACTCGCGTCGATAGGTTTTAGCTATGGGATTTTATGCCTTGCTGACCATTTTTATTTTTATTTTACGGCAGCGCAACGGCCTTTTTATCAAGGCTTCCCGAGTTTCGTACTTAGCAACTCCTATTTTATATTCACATTTATGTAAAACAATGCCGCCTATGGCCTAAATTCTATAGAAGAGGTGATTGAACTATTGTACCTCTTTTCAAAAGGAATATATAGTTATACATTATAGTAATTTAATAACATTAAGTATTTACTATTATAATATTTATTTTTATTATAATTTTCGCGGTTCGTACGTTCAAATCGAGCGCCATTATATAAACAAGCTGCTAATTGGAACGTCGCGTTGGCTGAGGTATGAGCGGTTTCACTTTGGCAATGCACGTCGAGAGACGTGGTTGTAGAAGTCCTTCAACCTGATGATGAGCTAAATGCTCGAAATCCAGATCATTGCAAAACAACTTACTGTGAGTAGGAACTATCTTTTTAAAAAGGATTTAACCCCACACTCACTCCATCATTGATCATTTCTACCGAAGGAAACAGTCGGAAACTATTTAGCCCGTTGAAATATTACAAAAACATGTGATGACAGTAAAAGAAAGTGTGCCTCTTTGATTGCCAACGGGTAAATTTTTATACTGTTTAGACACTATGGAATTCGTCCGTACGGTACATTTGCAAAACCGTGTCATCCAATGGTATGGTAGCTTAAAACATACAAATTCCTCCGTATGGTAGATATGGAGAAACGAGAGATTCCAATGGTGTGGTAGCTTACAAGGAATACAGATTCGTCCGTACGAGGAATCTTGAAAACCGTGATATCCCCATGGAATAGTAGATTACAAACACTTAAGATTAGTCAGTATGTTACATCTAGTGAACTATGACATCTCAATGGTATGGAGGGTTTCACACGTTTAAGATTCGTCAGCAGAGTATGTCTGGATTCCAACGATCTAGTAGCCTTCAAACTCCACAGATTCGCACCACACGCATTCCACAGATTCAGTATGGAGAACGGTGATATTACAATGGAATGGTAGGTTCCAAAGATTTAGATACCCCTGATATTACAATTATATGGTAGCTTACTAACACCACAGTTTCGCCCATACAGCACATCTGGAGAACCATTCAAACGGGAGACAATAACCGTGATATTTCAATGGAATTATACCCTTGAAATGCTTCAAATATGACCATGCGAGGGATCTTGACAACGTCGACTTTCCTTGCTATATAGCTATCAAACACTACACATTCGTCTGTACGAGTGATCCAGAGTACCGTGATATTCCAATGGAACGGTAGTTTTCAATCGCCATAGATCCGTCAGTACGGTACACCTGATGAACCGTGACATTCCAATTGTATCGTACCTTTCAAAAGCCACAGATTCGTCCGTACGGTAGATGCTGGAGACCCGAAATATTTCGATGGAATGGTAGCTTCCATCCACTAGAGATTCAGCCTTACGATCGATGTGGAGAACCTTTGTATTTCAATGGCATGGTAGCTTTCAGACGCTGCAGATTCGGCCGTGCGAGGGATCTGGAAAATCACTATATTGCAATCGAATACACTGGAATGGCTAGAATAGAATATAATTAATAGCTTTCAAAAATCACATAGTATGATAGGTTTCGAATATTACAGATTCGTCCATACGGAAGTTTTGAAGTGATGTATATCCTAATGGGATAGTTGCTTCCATAGATTTAGACAACCGTGATACTCCCATTGTATGGCAGCTCTCAAAAGCCTCGGAGTCATGCGTACAGTACATCGGAGTACCGTGATATTCCAATGGAATGGTAGGTTCTACAGATTTGGACAACCGTGATATTCCAACGGCAGCTTTCAAAACCCACAAATTCGTCTGTACAGTACATCTGGAGAACCTTCACTTTCAAATGGTATGGTAACTTTCAAACACTCAGATTCCGTCGTACGAGGGATCTGAAGAACCGTGATATCCTAATGGAATGGTAGCTTTCAAACTTTACCGATTTGTTCGTAAGAATGATCTGGAGAACCGTGACATTTCTTGCTATGGTCGCTATCAAACGTAAACAATTCCTCCGCACGAGGGATTTATAAACTGTGACATTTGAATGAAACCCGACAGATTAGTCCGTACAATGGATCTGGAAAACCGTGAAATTCCAATGGAATGGTAGCTATCAAATGCCTCAGATTCATCCATATGTAGATATGTAAAACCGTGAAATTGTGGTGATTTGGACATTTAACTTTATTTAAAGCTGCTTACAGATTGGTAGCAAAAGTAACTTGCACGTTTCTTTTCTTACCGAATTTATGGGAACATTTTCTTTTCGATTTCTATTTTATCTTAGAGTAATCAGATACCGAGTGACATAGTCATCCAAATCGCAAAATTGCCTGCTACATTTATTTAAAAATGTAGTTCTTTTTGAAAAAGTCCTTTTGGACTTGAATTGTAAACTTTTTCTATCTTCCAAATTATATTTTGTCACTTTATAACCGCAAGGTAGAACGCTGTACTTGGGATTACGCAATAATGTATTCTTCAAATTTTAAACACCGATAATTCGAAAGTGCAAATGATTCCTTTTCCACAGGTTCACAGGCCATTTCGGTTGTTTTGTTGCGTGTTGTACATGTCCGTAAGAAACCAACCAGTACGGAATTGCGGTTTTAATATAAGAAGATGTTAGACGTTACGGTGTAACGTGTATTGAAATCATCTAAGTTGATTAAGACCGAGAGTGCGATTATGTTTGCACTGTGATGAGCGGTTGTGGAGTTGTAATAATGACGTAAAGAAGGGATTGCCTTGGGGTCGACCAAGAACTATTTGTATAAGTTTCGAGTAGGTGATGAAAGCTCTGAAACCCTTATATAATAACAGCGCCGGAGGAGGGAGTGATATTTAGGAGGCAACCCCACGTTGCCATGGCTTAGTGGCCTCACTCAGTAATTGATCCTTCAATGAATGCCTTTGCCAATATCTTAGATAATATCGGATGCTCTGAACACCTCGCACAATGGCCGGATTTACCACTGAATAGCTCGGGTGGAGAATTTAAACAGAACCCCTTTCCTATCTCTGGTAATTGCTATGGGAGGATTAGCAGCACCCACAATGTCCTTGTCGGGCCTAAGGCGATTTAAAACTACTTTTCTACCCATAGGAACAGAGACGGGACTGGTGAAATCCATCAGCGAACGCTCTTTTCTCTTTATCTATTATCAACTTAAAACCCTTGTGAAACCCTGCCCTCTCATCTCGTTCCAATTTAATTCGAAATATTCGAACGATTGTCGGTTTTAATTGAAACCGGTGCTGAAACGGTCACAACCCCCTCGGACAACCTTTGCACTCCTTCCGAGATAGAATTAAAACACTGAATTATTTTTATTTTCCTCTTGGGCTGTTTTTACATTTTTTACATCATTCTGACTATAAATTATGATAAACTCGGCTGTATTTATTAATTATAAATTGTTACAGATTATAAAACAAAAGAATATAAATTTTACTAATAATAAACTAAATGAACGAAACAATTATTTTTATTTAACAACTAAAAATCTTCTAATTTGAATGATAATGGTTTAAGCATCACTAAACCAATTAAATTATTATTATTAGCTTTCTCGAGCTTGGCTTGACTGTAACTGACCTATCTGATACCTCGAGTCCAAAGTGGATAAATAATGCTAACATTGAGGAGGATTGTCTCACACAGTGTGTCACCTAAATGTTGTTTGGTGGCCGGGTTTTTTGATGCAACTAAAATCAGCTAGATGCCCAAAAACATTTTTAAGCAGTTCTTACATTTCGTATACGAAAGCAACTCTGGCTGATAATAACTATAATACAATAAGATCATTATGGGAGAGCTGCCCCAAGGGTCTCTGGGCCAGGCTTTTGGAATATCAATTATTACTCAGTGGTCAAGCTGCCGTTTCCTAACTATGGTGGAATTTTTTCATTTTCAGATGACTTAATGCTTTTGGTTTCAATCTTCATTACAATTGGTAGTTATTTTGTAATGAATCATTGCAACTAATTAATGATTGGTCAATGGAAAATATAATTATTATTATATGGCGCAATTCCAATGCTCTTTTTGTTAAGAGATAAGGTGAGCAAGAAGAGATAAAACTGTATTTGAACGGTGAAGAATTAGGACAAGCACTCACTTATTTCGGTATGACTTTGATTACAAATATACATTCAATTCATATCAAAATAGTAGGTTAGAAAAGTTTGCAGATTATAAACGGTTTTTCTCACCCTCTGCCAACGTTTATTAAGGCCTTGCTGGTGAACCTCTGAGGGCTATCTGTACATCTGCAGTTGAGCCGGTATTCACGGATTCAGCTCCTATTTTAAGGGGAAATTCTAACAAAGAAGTTTATTCAGAACAAGTGGAAGAGGGTTCAGAGACTGATGGCCTTCCACATAATTAACGATTTCAGAACAATATCACATGATACTTCAATAGTTGTAGCGAATAGCGATCCGATTCTTGAAATGACACCAATTGATAAACTTTTACAAATAAACAAACTGGGTACGGATGGTATAAAAGTAAACGATCAAGTAATTGGACCTTAAAACACGTTACATGCAGGAAGTGTATAGGAGTAGACCTTTGTAAGGATGACGTTCAGCAGTATGAGGTATATACGGATGGAAGTAAAACAAAAGAAGGAATTTTAGTGTGATTGTGCTGTTGTAGTGTATCAGGGATCAATTCCAGTAGAAAACAATAAATTCAAATTAGGTTTATGCTGCAGTAACAATCAAGCGATTCTTCAGGCAATAATATGGCTCCAACAGAAACACATTCAGGAGTAATTAAGACAGATAGCAGAATATTAATCGAGACGATGAAGATTTCTTCATTGTACTAAGGCGCACGTAGGGACCGTTAGTCACGAAATAGCAGACGGATTGGCGACGGAGGCAGTTGGAGATGAAAATGCATTTATGAACCCTACATTAACAGGACAGCTCCAAGAACTTACTTAAAGAAGAAAATGAACGAGATGAGTGAAGAAATTGGAAGATGAGTGGTATACTGGCACTATAGGAAGGGACACATAGAAATACTCTCCGACAGCTCATTACAGGAAGAATCTAGACAATAATGGCCTACAAGATAAAAAAAAAAAAAGAGCACGGAAAAAATTTAATAACATTGAAATTTACTGTTCACTTCATTTTTTATATTTTCTTCCCTAGATCAATAATACGTTTGTATATTTTCGTTAGTAAGATAATGATTTTAGTTTTAACATTTACCATCTGCGCCAAATTTTGTCATATTTGATTTGTTATATTTATATATTACGCAGGGCGGGCGGCCAGGACCCGAGCGGGCTACAAGCCTAGGTAGGCCCGTACCCCATCCCTAAAAGGTCCGGAACCTGGTCGGCTCACGAGTCCTGCATAAACCTTTCGGACCTATTCACAAACCCCAAAATTTTGAACCATTTTATCCTAAGTGGCAGCAGCATACCTAGCATTCTGCAAGGCAGTGTAGAGCCGTTTCTTCCATTGTTTAACACAAGCGGCAAAAGGGGTCTGGTAGAGTACCCATTATGAAAGGCGTCTTCTCAAGGGGCAATGGGCCGTTAGGAATTTGTTATATTTATTAAAATAACTGTTAATATATCTGTACATAACACACATTATACTTTATGTGGGAGGTGTTAGTTTACTAAATAAATTCCCTCATAATAGGGTTATAGGGGAGAAAACATATATGATTAAACAATCAACCACGTACTTTGGCTAAATTTTACGAGTTTCGAGGTTCTCTCAGCTAGTTAAACTAGGACACTAATTATTGTATTTAACCAAAAAAGAGGTATTGTATTTTTTAAAACTTATTTTCATAAAGACGTCACATTACGGTCTTTGCTCATTAGAACGTAACATGTTAGGACCGTGTCAGGCACGAATAAAAACCCTCACTACTATGCCCACTGCAAAAGATGAACCACGTTCTTTAACCCGTATGTAAAAACGCGTCGTTTGTAACTTTCCTTTTCTTGTGTGGAGTGAATTTGTTAAATAAAGTACGGCTATTGGAAAATTATCTATACGAGAATTGGCCATGATTGCCATTATTTTGGACGAGGAAGAAGAAAAAACACACTAGATGTAAATTATACAAAAACTCGTAATTACGAACTTGTTCTATTAGCTTTTCATCCTCCATTTTTATTAAGATGCAAACACCCACAATACAATAGAACACAAACACAGATCTCTTCGTCAAATGCAAAGAACTTGTGTGGAACGGGACAGCAACACAGTAGGCCGGATGCGCACAACGGACCGACACCTGCAAAATATTCTCGGCAGCCGATTTTTCACTGAGCGAGCACGGCACGGTACGGTGTTCGCCGGTGACTGAACGGTGTAGTGGGCATTTTCTAATACTAAATGATGTAAAGAATATTTATTTGCATGTGTCGGTACGGTTACGGTCCTAGTATGACACGCTCTAGTGGGCAAAGACCTTAAGCCAAGACTCGGGAGGGGTCGAAAATTTCAGTGGCTCAACAGGGATTCGAACCTAGAACCGCCTGGCGTGGCAAAGAAGACACGGACGGCCAAACTACTTCGATCCCCTACACAATTCTTCCTTTTACATTAATTTTCCTAAATTTATTTTAAAGTAATTAATAAAAATTTAACATAATTCACTTCAACCCCCTCGGCCATTAAAACCCGTGACGTCAAAGGGTTTATATCCCCTTTTTTTGTATTGTTTAATTATGTAAGATTATTTATGACAATAATAATATATTAAATGCTGCATTTTTTAAATTATTCTAGTACGTGTTTGAGTAAAAAGGTCCTTCCTATTTGAGTAACTACATCATTAAAACAACATTAACAGCATTTTGTTAACGATATAAGAATACAGAATGGCGTTGGTATCCAAGAAGTTTTTTTTTTATATTCCAAAATTCCTTAACATAGTTATTAAATCACCTGAATTATAGCACCCCGATTTTTTTCTTTTTAAAATATTTCACAATTGGTGTTTTACGACTAATAGTTATTATTTGCATGATTAATTACCCGCCCATAATGAAGTGCAATTCATTTTTTATGCGAGACGGCAGAGATACCGACTAGGGATAAATTTAATCTTGGAAGCAGAGGGAAAGATGGTTTTAGATGAATAGCTGCATGGAAACTGCGGTGGGTATATGCGTATGTTTATTTATTATAATAAACTTCTCGGGTCAACGGTGAATCATGAACATCTAAGCAATATTACCTTACCAGCGGGGGGCGCCATACCTTGTATTCCCCTTATAGAACTTATTGCTTCATAATTTAATATATGCACATAAAATAATTAAATAACGGAATTAATTAATTATCCTTAATCTTTAAACGAAGAAATAAAACAGAGAGAGAAATTAAGAAATTCAAAATAAAACGAGTATGATTTCATTTTATCGTTACCAATCACATCGCTTTGTTGATCGGACATGTCTGTATTAAGACAAAAATACTTTTTAGCCTATCATCCATGATTCCCAGTCCTAGTTCTTTTTGTACATTTGAACCACTTTCGTTCCGAACCAAATAAACTTCTAAATGAAGAGCAATTTCTAAAACAAGACAAAAAATTAGGCCCTACCTCCAATCTTATCAACACAGACGACTTTTAATCAACGGATCCTACAATGAATATGACGATATGCCGTCATAAAAAGTGATTATTGTGATCATTGTCGTTCATTAGGGTTTGACGTGCCAGGAGTAAAACAACATTGCCCGAGGGACTACACCGTGTACAACGGCGGAACTCTACTCCATCTGGCACGCACTCGGGGTGATTCGAGACGATAAGGACTCTGCCTTCCTTGTCTGTACGGACTCCCTGTGTGCAGTATCGGCAATCCAGGACAGATTTACCACGGACCCTCTTGTCGTGGTCCTTTTAGAAAGATATATTGAGCTGGAGCGCCTGGGGAAAACGGAATAGTTGTCTGGGTACCCGGATACGTCGGTCTGGAGGGCAACGAAGATGCAGAAAGGGCAGCGAAAGCTAGGACGCTTCGCCCTCCAGACCAAGCTGTGCGAGCAGTAAAGAACTCTGTGGGAAAGCGTTAGCAGCTTCACTGAGCCGGGTCGTCCGAGAAGCTGCTGCGAGTTAAGAGCACTTAAGCACAAGTTAACTCGGTTGAGGATTGGCCATACCCGTCTGACACAAGGTCATCTGCTTCTGGGTCAAAACCCGCGCAGGTGACCCGCTTATAGAGAAAGGTTGCCCAGTGTGTCTCATCTTGTCTAGGAATGCCATGCCTTGGCCCCGTACAGGGAGCGAGTACGCATGAACCCGACATAAAAACGGTACTCGGGCGAGCAAGTAAAATGTTGGATCCCCTACTCCGCTTTTTAAGAGAAACGGGTTTCCTTACTTGTAAATAGTGTATAAAACGTGAATATCTGTGTAAATAAGTGTATTTGTTTTGTGTTTTATTGTGTCGTGTATTTATTTGTAAGTAATTTATTTATTTGTTTGTTGTAAATGTTTTGTCTTTTAGACTGTAAGGCCGATGGCGGAATATTGAGTACTCCATCAGTCCTAACACTGCAGTGAGAGGGGGCTGAAATGACTTTTGAAGCCCCCGGGGAACAAATAAAGCATTGCCAATACTTCTTGAAAAATAATCTTTAAAAAATAATAAATGCTATGCCGGGATTCGAACCCACACCCGCAGCTTACAAAAACCCGGACTTTTTTCGACTCTTAGAATGAACATAAACGCGTTTGTATCACAGAAACTTAAGTTGGTGAAATTCCAACGAACACAGGAAGAATAGGAAAAACAGAACTGACCATAAAGAGTCGTCAAAACTGGAGGATATACATATCTAACAATTTTTTTAACACTAGCATTTTTTGTTACAGGTTTTCCTTGGAAAAGGCGATTATTAGAAGGGTGAGTCATTTTTTAATCATTATGCGCTACTACTATGGTAATAATTTTGACGTAGATTGTAAGAGATGTCATAGTGTGTATTGATATTTGCAGGCACACATAAATCTTGACGTTATAATGTAATTTTTATTTTTGGATACAAAAGTGAAACAATACGATCAAAATTTATGCGTCAGTTACAGCTAGAATTGTAAAGAGGAAACGTTAAATTAGTCCTCTTCTCATCTAGTGATAATAATAAAACATGGAAATTCTATGAAATGTCGACTTGATTCTATGTTTTTATTAAGTAAATTGTATGAATATGGGCAATATGTTATTACAATTACAAAGAAAACCTATAATCTTTAAGGAAGAATTTAATGAAACTGCGGTTATTTGCCTGTTTATAAAAATCACTTTGTTGACATAGATTTTTCACCCACCCTATAACCAGGAGGGGGTTGAAATTGTGCAAGCGTTGGTAGCACGGTTGTCGTTGGGAGGAGTTTGTATGACTCTATTAATCATAGGGCGTTTATCCCGTGTTTACTCCTGGTTGAGTTCAGCAAGTCAGCCATTAGGTGGTATAATGTTGTTACACATCATGGATGTGTATTACACGTCGTGACATTCACACCATGACCCCCGCCCCCGCGGGGGAACCGACCGGAGATGTCCCCCTATAAATCCTCCCTTTAGAGACCCAAACGACCCCGTCTAATCAAACAAGGCTCAATCTTGGTGACTTTCAGGATTATAGAGGATATGAGAGAGATGCGGGTTGTTTTGATTCGGAAAATTTTTCAAGAGTCACTTCTGCCTAATTAATGGTATAAACGAGAGAAAACTCGATCCTTTTAATGTTTTACACTTAATTATCAAAAATGCTAGAAAAATTTTATAATTAATTTTTTTTATAAACGATCATAGTGCGAGGTCGGTCATATGCGATGATATAAAAAATTCATTTGATAAAATAATTCTGTCCCGGGGGTTTTACATCGAGGACGATCCTTTCAAAAATATTCGCCCGTAGCAATGAACGGACAGCTGAGAAAAAAATTTCAGAAGTAGCTATTTCTATCTATATTTAACGTTACGAATTATTTAATTTTCGTAACTCCTGGAAATTCATTCAATTTAAAACCATAGTAATTTGAAATATTACAAATTTGAACTAACCTTTTGTAAATTATTTAATTACAATAATTTAAAATCTTGTAGAATCTTGTAAAGTCAGGATTAGCATAACTTTCTAAATATACACTAAATAAACATAAGGGAAAAACCGGAAATTCGTATTTTTTCTTTTAAACTATATGTATTTTTATCATCTATTAATTACTTATTTTAACGTAAACCTTGTTAAATGAGTTTTAATAAAAATTATTTAATTATGATGGTTTGAAAGTAAATTCACCAAAACACAGGAAAATCATTAATTTGTACCACAGACTGGTATATGAACCTGATCACAAGTATTTTCAGCTAATAAACTGGTAAATCCTAGAAAGTAAAAGACAGACTTACATAAGTCAATTATTAGAAATGTTAAATGATGGGGTGAGTGTGGTGTTCAATACCTTCCAAAAGGATAGTTCCTACTCACAGTAAGTTGTTCTGCAACTGTTCTGCAACGATCCGGATTTCGAGCCTCTTAGCTCATCATCAGGTTGAAGGACTTCTACAACCACGTCTCTCGGCGTGCATTGCCAAAGTGAAACCGCTGATACCTCCGCCAACGCGACGTTCCAATTAACAGCTGATTTTTTTAATGACGCTCAATTTGAACGTGCGAAGCGCGGAAATTATAACACAAAAAATAATTAGAATAAAAGTAGTAACAATTAAAATAATTAGTTTAATTATTTGGAGGTTTGATATTATTTATATACAAATCCAAAATGGGAGGTAGATCAAAATCTGTTATATTATTAATACATTTATCACCATGTTCAATTTTACATTTTTTAATTTCGAATTTCTCAAACCAATCTAGTTCTTTCCCTTTGTTGAAACTATGTAACACTCTCGTATTTAGATTTTGGGTTGAATTTATGTTTTGTTTCTTTTAGATGGTCCTTAAATTCCGAAAATTTGCTCGATTTAGGCAAGTGTTCTTTTACTCTCGTTTTTATTTCTCTACCGCTTTGTCCTATGTATTTAATATCACAATCATTACAATTGAGTTGGTAAACCCCGCTTTTTGCCAAATTGTCTACTCTGTCTTTAGGTCTTGAAAGGATGTTTCTAAGTGAGCCCGCACTTCTAAAAGCTATTCTAAACCCTTCTTGTTTAAAAATTTTGCTAACTTTTTCTGATAATTCCCCAATGTATGGCAAACAACGGAAACCTAATGATTCGTTTATAGTGGGGTAACTGAGTCCTATTGTTGTTTCGTTTAAAGTTAATTTTTTTATTCTTTTAGCTAGCAACCTATCAATAAATATTTGTTGATACCCGTTGTTTTTTGCTAAGGTTTTAATAATTTTTAATTCTTTTTTATAGTTATCAGGTGTTAACGGAAGTTTCAACATTCGGTCTATGAGCCAAATGAAACCAGCAGCTTTTTGGGACCATGGGTGGGAAGAATCCGCGGGTATCATAGTGTCTGTAGTTGTGGGTTTTCTATATACATCTATTTTTATGAGGCTGTTTATTATGGACAGTTTTAGGTCTAAAAAGTTCAAACAACCATCTTTGCCAATTTCCAATGTAAAATTTATATTATGGTGTAGGGAATTGATTAGTTGTAGAAATTCTTGGAGAGCTTCTAATGTTCCCGACCATATGCACAAGATATCGTCTACATAGCGTTTCCAGAAATGAACATATTTAATTAATTTGTTCTTTGATTTGAAAAGATTGTTTTCGAAATTATCCATGAATATTTCAGCACAAAGTGGGGATAGTGGAGACCCCATTGGTAACCCTTTCATTTCGTAGAATTTGTTATTGAATTTACAATAATTAGATAATAGGCATATATTTAGGAGATCTATTATATCATTTTTTACAAGTTCGTTAATAGAATTCTCGGTAAGTTTTTTCTTAATGAGTTTAGCACATTCTTCAACGGGGATATTTGTGAATAAATTAGTAACGTCAAATGATACTAAAACACAGTTGTTGGGTATATTGATGTTATTTAATTCTTTTATCAGTTCTAAAGAATTGGTGATACCGAATGTAGGTTTGAATTTGGTCTGGGTTTTAATTATTTTGTCGATTGCAATTGCAAGTTTATGGCATGGGGAATTATAAAAGGATACTACTGGTCTTATAGGTTTGTTTTCTTTATGGATTTTGACTGTACCGTACAACATTGGGGGTTTTGGATTCATTGGTATGAGTTTTTTAACTGCATATTGGTCATCCGAAAATAAAATATCACTATTTTTTATGGCTGTTTGAACTCGAGCTTTTAGTTTTAAGGTGGGATCCTTTTTTATTTCTTTACATTCATTATTATTTAGAAATTCTTCAACTTTAGAAACGTAATTTTGATTTTCAATGATAACTATACTATTTCCTTTATCAGCTTTTAAAACAACGTTGTTGTTACTTTTTAACTTTAGATCGATAGACCTAATTGTACGTGGGATATTTAGTTTTTTTACGTTTAAGTTTACTAAGTTTTGTTTGATTATTTCGGCACATTTATATTTTATATTTGTATTTATGTTACTACAATCCACCGATGAACCAAGAGATAATAGTTTTCTTGTATCCAATTCTGTTTTTGGGACAAATTTCAAGCCTTTGTTCAACAAATTGGTTTCCTCTTTATTTAGTGCCATTTTCGTTAAGTTTATAACCCTTGGGTAAAATTTAAATGGAGCTTTTGAATCTTTATGGGTATTTTTAAGTGAACCGTGCTTTAAGTTTTTGATTTTTTTATCTATAAATTTTAATGATTATTTTATCTATTTAATGATTATTAATAAAATGATTATTTTATCTATAATATCAAACCTCCAAATAATTAAACTAATTATTTTAATTGTTACTACTTTTATTCTAATTATTTTTTGTGTTATAATTTCCGCGCTTCGCACGTTCAAATTGAGCGTCATTAAAAAAATCAGCTGTTAATTGGAACGTCGCGTTGGCGGAGGTATCAGCGGTTTCACTTTGGCAATGCACGTCGAGAGACGTGGTTGTAGAAGTCCTTCAACCTGATGATGAGCTAAGAGGCTCGAAATCCGGATCGTTGCAGAACAGTTGCAGAACAACTTACTGTGAGTAGGAACTATCCTTTTGGAAGGTATAAGTCAATTATTTTTCTACTCTTCATTCGTGGTGTTCAGTAGTTAGACCTTTCGGTTAGATTACAACTGCTGTACAACAAGTTTTTCAAAGTAAAACTGATCTGAACTCACATCACTAGAGTTAATCGAAAATAAAAGGCACAATATCACAAGATCAATTATTCCTCTTATTCCTCTCTTGTGGTGTCAATTCAGTAGATCTTTTGGTCCATTTAAATTTCCGCCAGAACCACTACACAGCAACCTTTCCAAAGTAATAACAAATAAAATCCCAAAGAATCAATCGAACACAGGCCTGCTAGCCGTTAACCGAAAATAAGAGGCAGATGAACATAAATAATTAATTTCTATGTTCTTAATTCATGGTGTACAGTCAGTAGATCTGACGAGATTCAAACCCTGAACCGCTAACGTAATGGATTCGGAAAGTAAGAAATGGAAACCCTGAAAAAAGTTGACTTGCTTCTTATGTTGCAGTTTAATATGTATGAAGCAGTTATGGTTGCAACTATCACCTTTATATTGCAAAAGAATGGATTATTAGCGACTCCGTTGGATATTTAATTACAGATTAGAGCTTTTTCTTTATTAACAACACTTGGGTAGGAAAGTAATCAATGGGTGCTCTCATTTTAAGGAAAAAGGGAATGGCTCCCCACCACTCTGCCCTCTTTTTCCTTTTACACTTAGTCCTTTTATACAGGATATATAAAGGATCTGAGTATCAAAGGCTCTCGTCTTTGTTAGCTTATAATATCGGAAGGAAGGTTGCATTATAACGAGGGGGCGGGGGCTGGGGCTATTGGCGGGGGTGTTGAGGGGTTTGAGAGAAAGAGATATCTGCCTCAAGGCAGGGAAATTAGTGTTCCAGAAAAAAGACACCCCCCCCCCCTATAATAATCACACTCTTCCAAATTACCTGCTAGAATTTACAAGAAAGAAACGGATTTGGCGAAATTGAACATAATTCAATTTGTATAAGACCATGACAGGTGGGTGAGAAATTGTGGAGAATGGAGGTTTCACCAACATACAAAATGTCCAACGTATTTTTGTTAATTTTATTTAAAGGGAATGAAGCTAAAAATAAAACCTGCCAACAGTATGTGATTCACTAATGAACATGTTTCACCGGGAAAAATTATTTTCAATGGTGAAAATTTTGTTGAATCTGTTAGATTTTTATTTTCATTATCCACAGACGTTACTAGTTTGGACATAAGTAGTGGAACTTTTCCGTTAAGTCAATATTTTCAGACGAATTGTAAACATTTGAGTAATAAGGCACTAAACTTAGCTTTGCCAATCAGATCCCTCATCCGAAAGCTCCAAATAAGCTCTCGATCCATCCTGACACTACTGCCCATGACAATCCTACATTTATAACAAAAAGAAAAAAATTATTCGGATCCGTATGAGATAAGCTCTCTAACGTGCAACCTCTTAAGAAGCACTATAACATCAGATCCGCGCTAACCGTATATTTAACTTTGATATTCGCCCAGAAACAAATCAGAACCGGCGGACGTGCAAGATTTATCTATTTTCCGTCTAATAAATGCGCATTGGTAAGGGCTCAATTACATTATGAGAAACTTGTGTCGGACATTGAGTCGTGATCTTCCAGCCTCCTCTTTGAAATTCTTCTCCTCGGCTCACAATACACAAAACATCCTCGCGCGTTTTAAAATATTAGTATTCAAGGCAGAGCTGTCTAATCGCTTCTTCCCACTAACGCTGGTTGATAACCGTTTCCTCGTGAAAGCAAGGATTTCCGAAACCTAAACCTATTGTGTTCTACCTGTTTATAAATCTACAACAGAAATCTCTGTATTAACAATCTGCTGTTGGTAACAGACAATATTTCAGGCCGAAGTTTTATGACATTTTGACCCGCTTTCACCGCGCTCTTCACGAGCTTTTTTTAAAATTTTACTTATTTATTTTTATGGATTAAACAAACTTCAACCAGGGCGTGGAAATTAGATTTCATGGCAACATTGTACAATTTATACAACGACGTGACGATAGTCAATTAATACTTTTTTTTGTATAATCGTAAACTTTTGACTCTTGATAGTTTAAAGAGTGGTAATAAAACTGACTTTGTTGTACAACCAGCCCCCATTAACAAAAGATACAAACACAGTAAATCGATTTCTTTAATTATAATTCGGGGAAAACTACGGCTAAGACGTGACGCAGAGACATTAGGTGAAGTTTCTAACAAATTGGCCGATAGGTTGGCAAAAGGCGGTTAAAAAATAGGGAATTACGTCGGCCTACTTGCTCCTGCGGTCCGTTATGTCTCGCGGGGCCACCGGCCGTTAAAATATGCCCGGAGAAGAAAACAATTTCGCCAGTAACTACTGTTCTCACCAGATCGAATTCCTGTCTTGACCTGACATTCCTTCATAAATTCGCAAACATGCAAACGTTTCACGTTTATTACGACATATAGAAGGGTTTATATATTTATTTATATATATGATAATGGGATCGCAGTATTTCGTTGGAATTTTGTACAAACACTTCACTTCGTAAGCGAATCCAACGTTTAAATCGTTAATTTTTGTACTTCATTTTCGAACAGTGATTTGGTTGAGAGCACGCACGAGTTTCATCGAGTCCACCTGTGTGACATTATGTTAAGCCAACGTTTGTAGTAAATAAATAAAGTTATGTAACCTTGTGTTATCTGCTCTACCTCCTTCGACCAACGCCTACGACGAAATGAATTTGGTTTAATCGATTACGCAATATATTATGTAGAGTAACATGTTTGTGCTTGTTTAATGACTGTTGTGTTGAGGTTGAACGTTGAGGGTAAAGTCCACCATAACGATCTGAAGAAAATAAAAGTGGTAAACAAATAATCTGTCCAATACCTGTTGTGTCTGTGCGTGTGCTTGTGTGAATGTGGAGTTTCTTTACAAATACATTTTTTGTTTTATTTTTCTTTGTATAGTACGTACCCTCCACCAGGGTTTTGTAAAAATAGTGATTCCTTAATTTTTGGCAAAAATCTAAATTTGTGATAAAATTCTTTTCCTTTTTTTAATATAAAATGTATTATTTTATTTCTCCTCTTCTCGTCGTTGTTAAAACAAACTTAAGTTAGAACTTTTTTGAAATTATTTTCTATAAAATAAAAAAAATAATCTTTTTAATATTAGGAAGCGGTTTGCAGAAACATGTTCCGAAAGAAAGAACTTTCGTAACCATCGAGCCCGATTCACGTCATATAAACGTTGTAAAAAGATTCTTCTTGAAGTAGGGGATGATTTAGTTTGGAAGGTGGTATTTGTCACAGAATGTTCATACAAGACAGAAGAGTCGAAACGAGAAAAACGATGACAAGGTGCAAGTCCATCAAATGATGCATCAGAACACTTGATTCGCAACTTATTTCAATCACTTCTAAAGCTCGCAATATCATTAATAGAGTTTCGTCCTTTTGAAAAAGTTTATATTTCCTAATAAAAAATATTTAAATAATTTAGCCTGTGGTTTGAAGAAAAAAAAATGCTGCTACCTGCTAAAGGATAATAGTTGTTTCTATATGACAATATTATGGAAACTCCATTTTGAAATACAACAGAATGAGAGAGGAAATCGATACACTTTATAAGAGACCAATGTTAGGCTAGACCGCTGTGGAGACTTAATTGGGTAACTACAATGGCATGCTTTGAGCTATGCAAATTTCCGACTTCATTATGTCGATGTTTGCGGTGGGGAAAACATATTAGCGTGCGGGTGAGCTCCTTTATAGACGGGGATTATTTGAATTGAAAAGTTGAGTCCGGCAAGGGCACATTAATCAAAGGCTCATGACGTGTCCCTTATCTCTCAATTGGTTTCCCATAAGCGCGAAGGGAGCATGCATTAACCCTGTGTAGTTTATAATGCCTATTAACGACGACAGAGTGCTCAGCACAGCCGCCTTTTGATGGATTAGCCTCGGCGGATCACTTTGTTTTACATTGTCCCGTTTCTACCTTTACAACACCCATTACTCTCCTCTAACCCCTCGGTTCCCTTTATTATGTTTGAATACAACACTTTCCCGGCTTAGACAGATCAACCCCGTAGAAAAGGGGTTCGTTCGTTTGCTTTTTCTCTTTGTAATTTTATAATCACGGATGGTTAAAATAATACGTGGGCTGAATCCAATTGCTAGCTTCCGTTTGACGAGTTTATTGCTCCCCACTTCCTTCGGCTACCGACGCGTAAAATGGACGGACGACTCCATCATAGGTATAAGTTGTCTTCAATATGAAAAATTAAAAGACCACACAGATTTTCACTAATCATTTAGGTTAGCTAATATGGAGGTCTTTTGGCAATACGTGAAGGTTGTTAACACTTTATGAGGATGTTATGCTCGGCTCTTTCTTAGACATGACTGCAGTTACCCAACGTTTATAATCAAACGCGATCGTAGCTTTAGAGTAAAGTGCGTCAGAGAAAAGTCTAACGGAACCATCGTCCCACAAGGGTGGATCTTAGTACCACTTTGTACAATATACAACCTACGTGTATGATACCGCCATTTTCCCTTTAACACAAGGCTATATCACCTCTCATCCCAGAAACAGTTCCCAATGTTTGACTACAACCTTCAACGCACCCCAAACATACTGTTTAAGCCCTTTATAGCCTCCCCACACCTTCCGTAAACCCTGCTCTCTAAATGAGACATGACTACAAAAAGTTACTTCCACCTATATATTTGGTCATACAAAGCGCTGTGGTGCCACCAAGCTAACTCAAATCAAACGTAACCAACCATTCCAATCAAATGTTCTCAACCTTCTTACTACCTTAACTTTCTATCCACAATGACTTTAACTTTCGTTCAAGCATTGATTACATTTCTAACAGTCTCCTTCCAATATTTCGACCCATTCTAATCTTAAAGTTCATGCCCTCTATCCTACCCCCCCCCCCCCCGAAATTACCCAATTCCCGAAAAACCCCCCACATAAACCGATCTCTTCGGCCCTTAATCTATCAAAAGATTGATTGCCATTGTCCATTGTGTAGTGTCCTGGTGTAGATTGCAAAGGAGAAATATTTTAATATGTGTAAGTCATGTACAGGATAAATTGATTATATCCCGGCTCCTTATGCGTTGCCAGTTGTCAGTTCAAAACTGACAAATCTATAGAAATGTTTTCCAAGGTTTTCTGTATAATAAATCAATTAAAGGCAGGACATTACTCAGAAATACAATCCGATTAAGAAGAAATTCACGCTTTTCCTTAGTAACGGCCTGTTTTCTTTCTCCATTAATAAAAATGAGTCAATTTGTGTTCATTTTAAAACTCCTTTTGGTGTTAAAAAAAATCAATACTTTTTAAACAAGCAAATATGTATGAATGTAAAAAATTGATAATGTAGTAATTAATTATAACAGCTCTTTAATTAATTTTCTAATCTATGCTAAATCACACCGGCAAATTATTCAAATGTGATTTTATAATCGCCATTTATTTAAAACAAAGAAAAATAGAATGTTCTTGATTTCCTTTACGTCTGTATGGTTTAAAGCTTAATCGCGAGCTTTTATAACAAAAAAAAATGAATAAATAAGAAGGCGGATGAATGAGTTATTATCGATTTGTTGGATTTTTGATTATTTTTAAAATAAATTTATAATTTAATAAAAATAAGACGTCCTGTATGTATTGCTTAACATCAGGTAGTTGTGTAAAAAATAAATAAATTTATATATTGATATATGTTTGTATGTATATACATGTTCTTCCGATCTTCCGCCTCTAACAAGGGAATATTAATTGAATTAACGGTTCCTGGATGCCTCGCGAATCAGATTTATATTTTTCCTCCTGGATAATATATCGGCTGAATCCGGATAAAATCTAATAAATTGCCCCGTTTTGTAATATTGACATTATTAAAGTTTGTCCTCCCGGCTAATTCTTGTCGGCTGGAGAAGATAAATACGATACCTAAGGTTCTACCTTAATAGTCTATTAATTTAAAAGAAAAATATTTCATTTATTCGTCTGTTTCTTTCTGATAATCTATTGTTTTGCTTATCAAATAAATATTGTTTATATTAAAGAAATTTGATTGGTTGAAAAATGTTAATACGCCCTAAGCCTACTACAATATTATTGCGAGGATTAACAATGAACTCTCGTTCAAATTCGTCGTTGTGAACCTTAGGGAAAAAAACAGATTCCATTTTAAATTTATTGTCCCGTTAATTAAAACGGAATATTTTGGCAATACAAACTAGGTGTATTTTAGGTGAAAGGACAGTTGATTTGTCCCAAGCCACGTGGTCGCACACGTCTTTGTTATTTCTGTCCCCGCGACACATTTAGATTTCCCCAACGACAGGTTACACTTATTGTCCGGCTTTAAGCCTCCCCCGGGAAGCGGCGATTGTTCGAATAATTCCTACACACGAGAGTTTTGATTTGCATTTTTATTTGGGATTGGGAAAGTTGTCCAAACTAAAGAATCGCTCCTTTTTGAACCCGTTCCAAAACCTTTGACAATAACTACAGATCCATTCTGCCCTTTAAAATCATTCCATATTACATTTTCAATAACATTTATAGGATCTTTTCTAAAATAATAGTATATTCAAAATTAAATTTAATATATATTGTTCTTGATAACAATGATAATTGCTATTTTCCGCAACTTTCATCACGCAAATACGATCCAAAATGAATCCTGTAAATGCAATGAATTAGAAATATTTTACACATTTAATATATACATATGTTACATTCTAAATGATATTTAATAAAACGTAAGAGATTTTTCTTATAAACCAACAAAAAATTTATATTATCCATCTTTTGTTCTTTATCAAAAGGCTGGAATGTATCGTGAAATCTAAACGGCACGGGGGAAAACTAAACAAAAGACTGCTTGTTAGTAACCGGGGCATTATATTTTTGTTCTATTCCAATTATTCTTTTTATGTATGGTTTTTTGGTTGGGACGAAAAATTATTTGGATAAATAATGTGGTCAATTACGACCACTAAGCAAATATGGATTACTTGTACTGTTCTTTACGAATTAACATTAAGTAATTAAAAAAATTTACTGGGCGGTTTGAATCATTTTAAATTATCTTAAATCATGTAATCATTTTTTTATTTACTGACGACCTGTGAATGAGAGGTAAATAGTTGTCATTACTTTACATTATACAAATAATATAATTAGGAATGAGCGTGTCGTAAGATCTAAAAGGCAACTATGTAAAACAATTCAAAAGGCTTTCTTTTAAAAGATTTTCCAACATAAAACAAAAAATTTAAATAAGTCAAATTAGTCTTAAAAATTACATGTTTAAAATAAAATACCTTTAAAAAGCTTTAATTTGTCCGTTATTGACCTGGAGCTTAAACTATAATAATGATATTATTGATTATTAACTACTTAATCCTTAAATAATAAACAACCTTATTTGACGGTCTGGCGGTTTAAACTTTTTGTGATATCAAGAAGGCATGTCTATGTAGATAGCACCGCTGAAAAACAACTGACAATTAGAAGGCAACAATTTGTCAGTTAATGACCTATAGATTAAACTATATTAATTATAAAATGTAGTGTTGATTAATATTGCATATCGAATTGTTGGTGGTTGGTGCAGCGGCTACGATCAAGACAGCAGGTCGATCTAACTACCAGTGAAAAATAATCTAGAAGGGTTTAATCAGTTAGAACCCAGTAACAAGTGAATCGGGTTTAAAAAATTTTGCATCTTACTTATTCAGTGTTGATCTTTTGACGAAATATATTATTTGGAAAGAAGTGTCCTTTTGTAAACATCCAAAGAATAAACTATTGTAGATCATTATTTAATCAGCTTTTCATTCTAATCTACAATCAGTTTTTAAAAACTTTGGATCATCGTGTATATGTTCTTCTTTAACAAACCTGATTATTGTTAATTGGCATGTGTCTTAAATTCTTTAGATGGCCAACCGATCTGGACAACACTGGTGAAAAATAACGTAAAAAGTTATAATGTGTCATGTAGTGAACGGTGAACTGTTAATAAAATTTTTGGAAATTTGAATCATCCATATATAGTTCATAACTTTCATAATCAAAAAGTATTATTGTTATTATTTTAAATTACGAAAATAATATAATTTTGACGGAAGATTTAGATGGCATATCGATCAAGGCGGCTACAGGTGAAAACCAACATAAAAGGCTATAACCGAGAAATAAATTTAACTGCAATGTATTATGAATTAACATTGCTGTATATTTTAAGTAAATGTAGACAAAGTATATGTCAATAATTTAAATAATACTTTTTTGTTTAATGAGATGTTAATTTTAAGGTTTGGATTTTTTGTTTGTTTTATTGATTACTTATATTTATTGTTTTAAAACCTTGTAATAAATAATTTTACACGAATGCCCTTTGTTTTGGTCTGCTGGAAGCTCTATATTGATTACTTGAATTGTGTACGAATTTTATTTTAAAAGTGTCGTCTGAGAATGAGGTACTTTTGGTCAGGCCTTTCTACTGGAGTGAAGAGGACACGGCCCGGAGACTAATTTTTAATATAGAGGCCGGAAGTATCTATTTTTGTGCCCACGCTCCTCTCATATTTATATACTAAGGGAGATGTGATAAATCAAAATATCTAATCTAATAAAATACGTTCTACTTAAACCCAGCTTCAGCAATATGTAAATTTCGATCTCCGCCCCGAGGGTACATGACTGTTCTGTGTAAATTTAGCCGTTATCCCTAATACACCTGTGTTTAAGGCGTAAAATTCAAGAAGATATTAAGCAAATAAATTACCCCGTTGAAATAATACGATACTTTCCGCCTTCCTTTTAACGGCATAATTGAGATATGCACTTCAAACGGTTTCAGGCCGAAAGAGTTAAAAACATTATTTACGATCCCACTGCCAAAGAAGCTGCTTTCATTAGCAACGCGAAATACGATAGTACATAAAACGTTTTTAGATAACTACTGATACTGCAACATCATTGCAATTTTTTGTTCTTCGGGAAGAAACATGTTTTAATCGCCTGAGCAGCCGGTTTCGAAGTAAACGGTCGAAAAAAAGAAGTCAAGGAAACGAAGGTAAATAAAAAGCAAACAAGGGAGAGCTGGATACTCTCTCTAGGTAAATAAATAAAAATCCTTTAAAGCCTTGCATCTCTCACAATCTAACACGAGTATCTATTGGATCTCCCTTTCCACCTACCTAATCTAGCTACAATCTCGTTTGAAAAATCTCGGATATATCGAACTTACTGTATTGTCCGAATTCTTTTTCAAGACAATATAATACCGTTACTTATTGTATTACACAAATAATATAATTGGGAAGGAAGTCTTAATTTGAAAACGGCCAAAAACATCCAGAGTTGGTCTAAAAATGTAGAATTCCTAAAAATAATTTCCATGTTCTGCTTTGTTGTTTATTTTCCCATTAATACTAATGAATTTCCCATGCTCCATAGATCCTATATGGCAATTCAATCATACGACATAATCATTCTCTAAAGAAGAGTAGAAAGAATGTATTAAAGTTATTTATTCTACATTACACAAATATCATAATTTGGACGGAATGGATCTTAAGATCTAGGTGGTATATCAATCAAGACTCCATTGGTGAAAAACCTATTAATCAATTCTTAAGAAATTTCGATCAACCACATTATCCATAAATTTTTTAACAAAATTAATTAATGTTCATTATTCTATATTTTACAATTAATATATCTTGTACGGAATAAGGCTTATGATCTAGATAGCACTGGTAAAAACAACTTAAAAGATTACGATTTTTCTGGTCGTGAGCAATGACACAACAAACAGCAGTCTTATACAAGAGTTAAGAGACAACAAATTAATATACTTCTAGGACCGAAAAAAACTAACCTTGTACAATACTTTTCTGTGACCGTTTTGGACATTCTATCAATCAAAATCCCTCAGACAAATCACTAATCTCACAATGATCTTAACATTCCTTTTGTCAACTAACTGATCTGTTGCCGTTGTTTTAAAAGTTTAACACTGACGCAACCATACGGCTCGATCCCTCCTATACATTATCTTCCCGAGAATCCGCCATGTCGCCTGAATGGACGAAGGTATTCCCATCGTCCCATCCTTTACATCATCTATACTGCTGAGCTAGCTATACACCCTAATACCGTCATCAACATTTACAAGGACGAAACCGAAATTTTGTTCGTTCCAAGTGAAAAAGCTTCTTGCCCTCCTCTGTGTACATTATAGCATGTGTCCTCTGGGACTCAGTGCTCGCATTAGTGTTAGTGTTTTGACCTTGTGAAAAATAAACGTTTTGCGATCACATTTGCTGTTTCTATAGCGTACAAATAAAATAATTTAAAAAATTAATAGTATTTTATGGCATAAAGTGATAATGTGAACCCAGGCTGTAGTTAATATTAAAATCTTCAAATAATGTTCTCTTAGTTGTCAACAGGAATGTGGTCATTGAAAGATGTTTTGGCACTTTCTTGTACCATCTTCAGGCCTCTACAAAAGGATATTTTTAAATTTTGGCCAATTTAACATCAAATATACTAACAGGCAAAAAATTCCACCAACTTGTAATATAAGTTGATATGTATATAAGTTTATATATTAATCAAAGTTTAAAGATTTTAACGTTTAGTCATTGAGCCTTTGTCTAAAAGAGTGCAAAAATTGTAAATTGCTAAGGGAACAAAAGATGTCCAGATAAAATTTATTTTAATTTTCGTTTAGATTTTTAATTAACATTTTAATATCGAGTATTTCCTCCTCTTGCCACAATTGCATCTGGAAGACGCCTCGGCAAGCTTTCTACCAGTCTGGAAATGTCTCTTTGTTGGAAGTTGGCCAATTCTTCACAAAAAGTCCTTTCAAGATTGTAGAGAGTATCGGGAAGTGATGGATGTACTCTTGAAATTATCGCATAAATATTTGTTGGGGTTCAAGTCTGGAGAATGGACTGACCAAGCTAAGACCCTGATGTTATGTTGTTGAAATTACGTTTGTACTACACGATCGACGGGCATTATCGTGGAATAGGATTATCGCTGATTTCATCGAGGATAGGCACCGCATGACGTTCCAAAATTTCATCCTAGCGAGTTGCCGCCAATGACCTTCCACTAAAAAAATCAACTCTGTGCGACTATCAATTGAACACCGCCTACACCATCACTGAGCTAAGTTGAAAAGGTTGGCCTATTTCGCCTTCTCCAAAATCGTTCACGCTCATCTGGAGATCGTAGAGCAAATCTACACTCATCTGTAAAAAGACGCCGTCAAAAGACCACTGACTGCCTTCTCTAGCAAATGCGAGCGGTACGACTATGTGTTCTGGTCAATTCTGGTCCTATAACGGGGAGAAAAAGCCGTCAGTCCTTACTGATTCAATCTTCTTCGAGCAGTGGGTTCAAAAATTTGGACAGCACAAACCTCCTGGAGCTGATGACTCGCTTGAACAAAAGGTTATCCTGTGATTCTGTTACCCTAGGGCGTCCAGAACCGGGTGTGGTCGGACCTAGTTTCTCGAAAATGTCGTCTCGCAGAGTTTCGTAGGAGTCTCCGATAACAACAGCCAACATGATGGCAAGTCCATCATCAACAAGTGCCACACCACTCACAATATCCTCAGCATTAAGTGGCATTTTTAAGTTTAAAACTTGAAACTAAGACAACAATGATGAAAACTAAACAGTTTATTCCTTTGGAATTCAAAGGGGGCTGAATAAACATATTAAATTCCGTAAAAAGCAACCATTGAAAAATCCTTTATCATTGTTTTGGATCAAGGATTGAGTGTGTTACCTCTAATTGATATTCCCAGTTTAAAAGATAGAATAAGCAAATATTTATTTGTAAAAATAATGAGACAAATTAAGGGTAGAATTTTCTATTATCGAGAAAAAAATCAATCGGGTGGAATTTTTTACTTGTCAGTGTATATAGGAACAAGACACACATTTTTATACTGATTTTTGGTCAGACGTATATAAACTTAAATTCTTTCATTTTCCTGTTAACACTAAAAACCTTTCCACTTTCTTCTTCGCCTTTCCATCTACGAAATGACATGTGTAATTTATACAAAGATCACAAAGAGTAAAAGAGTGATAGAAAAAGCAACAACAAGTAACGTGGGGTTTCTCTCATGTACGGTTTGTATTCTCTACAGGGAGGGAGGCATTTAACAAACTCGCCTTTTTATTTATAGATCATACACAATTATTACTTATAGACCATTTTTAACATACTGGTTTAACTATCTTTTTAAATAACGCCAATTAAATGCTAGTACATAGTTACTAAATAAGAATATAAACACAATAAAAAAATTATTACATTCATACAGTGTACTAAATATCAATTTAGTCATCGTGTATTGTCATAATTTAAAATACCCAGAACTTAACCCATTTATGTCAGACTGCATATTATACGCAATGTCGTCTTTGAATATATACATACTTTCTTTTATCAGTCTTAGACTCAGATGATATTCTTTTGCGTAGTGTCTTTACTTTTAAAGTTAAACGTGTGATTAGAGGATACAGTACTTTGTGTGTTGTAGTATAAGTGTGTTGTCTGATTCGGTCTAGCAACCTATAGAATGCAGCGAGGCAATTATTTCACTGTATAATATACACTGAGTCTGATAGTATCGATATTGGGGTCCACACTTTTTAATTTAGTGAAAAATGTATTACCTTATTATTATTATTATTACCTAATTACCAATTTAATTATTACATTTGTACACTAATTATACATTTATTTTCCAACAATCTTTTCAATCTGTTCGATGTTTGATTTATAAAGGTGATAGGTCTAAAATTCCTAACTACACTTTCAGGTAAATTATGGATTCAGGAGTTTTCGAATTAATGACAACGAATACAACAAACTCCTCAACATGACTCGTATTTTAGTTTTGCTCTTACTAAGAAATCAACGGCCACTTATCTTAATCAGATTGCAAACTATATTCACTTTTATTTGAAACGAGTGTACTGAAGAAAAATGTATGACACTGACCCTTTCTGCGCTTGTGGGTTTCTGGTACCAATGAGAGATCAGTAAAGTGTTTTCCCTCCGATCACTAGATCCAAAAAAAGGCAACCTCCAGTTTTACTCTGTAGCATAGGTAAATCTTAACGAAGGATGAAAGAAGTTGAAGGCATCAACTATCTGAATTAGAATAAAAACTATATAACATATCCTTCTGTAGATCCTTGCAGAAGTTACATTAACGTGACGAAAGCTAGGCGAAGATTTAAAAATAAAAATATCTTTTATTGTATACCAACTAAGAGAATATTAATCATAGTTATGATGAAGCGGAGACTGATCAACCCTCACAAGTATGTGGAAGGAATCGAAATATATATGTATAACTTACTTTTGCGATTCCGTCTTGTATTATTCTTCCCAGCTTCATGTTGTATGGTTGGGGAAGCTATTTGCGAATTTCCTTTTCGATGGAGCACAGGCGAAACGGAAATAATCCGAAACAGATCTTACTCCCTTGTAATATTCTCTCGTAGGCATCAAAAAGAAATACGATCCACTCTTCCCCAATATGGTTTAACGCAACTTAATCGACCGATACTTTCCATTCGAATCGTTAAATCTCTTTTCACCCCTATTATCTAGAAATATCTTTAGAAACGAGAGTAGTTTTTTTATGTTTTATTTTACAATCCGAAATGGCCTTACATATCACTATTTCGACAGTTTACTTCATTTTCAAATGCCATAGTTATTCCTGGGAGGAGGCCAATTCCCGCGCTCTCCCTCTTTCGAATGTCTTCGTAAAGTATCTTTCTTTTATTCCTTCTTTCTATTTTTCCAACGGCTCGTAAATTCATACCAATTTACAACACCGTCAGATTGTCACATCCGAAAAGTCATCAAAATATATAATCGTATATTATTGTAGCCTGGAATTACAATCCTTGTTTTCTTGTGTGCTTCGGCTAATGCTGTTAACCCAGAGATGATTTTATTGTTTTATTAAAAAATCTAAATTCCTTATTGCCAGAAAACAACGAATTCTCGAAATAGAAAGAACCATTACATTTCACCAGCCAACCGATTCAGAAAACTGTAAAATAGATATTTCCAAAATCTGAGCATGTTTCATCTGTTAATATGCAAGGCTCGTTATTCGGTTTAAAAAAATCGGCATAAATAGCATACTGTGCATTTTTGTATAGTCTCAATTGAAAGGGTGTTTGAAAAATGAGCAAAGTTTGTTAAATCCGGTTCAACCCCTCCCCTCCGCGGATTGACGTGCCTTCACATTTCCCTATCTTCTCGGGGACTAGGACCTCTAAAAATAGTCTAGTTCACTGTGTTTAAACTCGCACGGACTAACGGCGTCTTTTTCGATAAGGTTGAAGGTCGGTAAAAAAAAGTTGCTCTTCTTTTCACCTCACACTCAGTATTGGATTTAAACTTTAAAAAATTCCAGTAACGATATTAACTAGTCTATTTGAGGGACGATACCACAGTCACGCCAATAAATACTTTTCATCTCACAAAACAAAACGAAACCTAGAACACTACAATAAACCAATCCTTCCCAATAAGATGTCCAAATGCAGTCTTATTCACGCAACCAAATACATAATCGCCCTCTACAAGAATCCAAGGAATGATACATTTCTATTAAGCGGGTTCCAACGAGCAACCTTTCTCTGCATGCCGGAAACGCGGGCTTTGGTTCAGACTTACTTGTCACTGTGCCACGCCTGGTAAATCGGTGATCCGAAACGTAAGAATCTGTAATAATAAATCAATGAATAATGAAAAACACAGAAGGCCTAGGCAAAATGATCGTGTACAGCCGTGTAGCATGTGACCAGAAAATCCAAATTTATATATTTGTATTTAAAGTAAAAAATACATAACATAAAAAGCAAAACAAGTTATTTAAATAGAAAAGATCTTAATGAGGTCACGAAATAACGCAGCGCCTTTTTTCCTTGCCATGCTTTCGGAATATGTTATTACAATCGTCAGATAAATAAAAGACAAATAATAGGTACAGTTTGAAAATCCAAAATAAGTACATTATCATTTAAAAATTGCGAAGCATGCCTTCGGTTTCATAATAATTCTGATGATGATTTATACTAAGAAATGAGGTTTTTGTTCCTAAAGCTCTGCAGCCTTTTGGCTTACTGTACTTTCCCAGTTCCTTGGTTCAGAGTGCTTATGCTTCGAATTGGGTGAGATCGAAGTTTGAGAGCAGGCTGGACCAAACCGAAAAATCGAGAATGGACGTGTCACTTTTCTTTTTAAGATGAGTCAGACAGAGTTAAGGCTGAAAACGACGCTCTGATATTTGCTCTCTTCCACAACTTCGATGCATTTGCCCTGGAAGAACGAATGATTCCGAAATGCCTCGAAAAACCATCATTTTATTTAAATTGACAGATTTGTTCCATAACCGAGCAATAAGGTTTGATGCGACAATGTTCCTCAAATAAGAAATTTAAAAAGTCAGTTGAAAACTGGCAAAAAGGAGTGGTAGTTGAATCCCACTCGTGCCATTGACTTTTTTTTCTCAACTAAAAACCTTAATTATCAGGAAATTAGTGAATTCAATGGTTTAAAATGAAATATACTTCACTAAAGCTCTCCTGGTCATTTCATTTGTCGTCTAGAATCCAATCCGATTACACATTTGAAAAATGGTAAAAAGGAGGGAAAATTCAAAAGGCGTGGTTGAGATGGGAAGTAGGTGTCCGACCGGATCGAGGTCACGATAGCTCACCTGGTAGAGCTGCGGCGTATCAAGCCGAAGTTCGTGGGTTCGATTCCCACTCGTGTCATTGACTTTTTTATCTCAGCTAAAAATCGTAATTAATTGTAATATATTAATCGGTCAAGTGGACCACCAGAGAATTCTTAAGAAACAAGATTTATTCAACTGTCGAATAAGCACTTGTAAAACCATCTTCAAATTCGTTTAAATTATAGTTTTCTCTCTGCGTTGAAGAAGGAACAGTCTACCAAAATAAAATGAGACTAGATGTCGATGAAACCAAATTTCAAAAGCTATGGATAAGAAATAAATAAAAATCCTTTTAGCGTACTATACACTTAATTTCAAAACTGTATTTCAAAGATAAAATAAATAGTGTATGTAAAGAAAAAAAGATAGCATTAACATGCTCTTGATAATCGTGTAACTGTTAATAAACGCGATATGCTAGAAACGCAGGTTCGGCCGGCAATAACTTACGCCAAACGCTTCCCCCAACGGTCAATGGTAATTATAAAGAACGGGTTTGGCCAGCGGATTCTCAACACGACTTCCATGCAACGGTTCATCACAGCCTCTCTCCACCATCGCCCATACTAATTGTCCTTGTAAAACATTTCTACCTAATGGATCCCAACAAGACGCTTTTTGTTGCAGAATTTATTATTCAAAGCAAATACCCAGCAAATATGGAGGTAGGTATTAACAGACACTTAAAACTTAAAGGAATCATTTTTTTGTCAAGAGAGGTTCTATGAGGTAGTTGTACTTTCATAGATTCGATTATTTAGGCTGGTAAATTATCTTTACTTATAAGGAATTAACCTTAAAACTTTACGATCAGATATTCAACTTTTTTAGAAGTAAAAGTACTTAGATTTGGGAAGCATTTTTTGAAAATTTACGAAGAGAATATAATTCATTGATACTTTGTCTCCCTCCATGTAAAGGTGAAAAATGTCTGACGTAAAAGGGGTTAAATAACGATTTATAATGTTCCCTCGTGTGCCAGAGATGCCTTTAATGACAACCTTGTTTATAGCTTAGCGATCCCAAAACACATGGAACAAGTCATTGAGGTAAAATGATTTCCTGCATCTGGGACAATTCTGGATGGTGGACGTAAAAAGAGTTATGTATTCAAGAAGGAGGCGCCCACCTGATGTGATCAGCTGTTTTTGACGCTTGTCCCACGCCGTGCAAAAATATCTTTGCATATATTTCACCCGATCCCGGCCAAGCTAAGCCTCGCAACGGAAGCAGAACAGGGGAATGCTAAGGAAACGATTACTCTCAAAGACAGCATCGTACTTTCGGACCGATTCACATTCGTCCGTGATAAAGAGCCGCTTTTTTTTTTTTTTTTTTTTTTTTTTTTTTTTTTTTTTTTAAATTAACCCTTTCTCAGACGTCTCATAAAATCATTGTTTTATCTAGAATTACTATACACGTCTTGTTATTCCTGGCAAGCATCAGTGCCATCTTGTATAAAATATTGAGTTTGTGGTTTTGTTTTGGACGCGCAGAAATAAACGAGGGAAAATCGCCACAATGTAAAGATAGATTGACTCCAATAGTTCAATGGAAGCGAGAAATCTAAACTATCACTGGTCTAAAAGATCTGCAGAACAACAAAAATGAAAATGGTCAATAATAGTATAAATTTTAGTAATTTTGTAGTTTTGAAAAACTGAAGTTTTGGTTCAGGGTCCAGGAAAATTAAAAATATAAATTTCATTGCATTTACAATAGTTTTATTATAAAACATGTGTTTAACAAAAAACGTGAATACAAAAAAAAAATTTAAAAAACAAAATATTTCTCCTTCGGAACACCTGTGCTTGTTGTATCAAAAATCACAAATTTCTTGACAATATTGAAACACCCCAATTTATTTGTTTTGTTCCAAAAAATTTTACAGACTTTTAGAACCCGTAAACCAGATATTGACACAAATAGGCTTCTATAAGAAAAAAACATAACCCCATTACATAAAACTGAATTTATAATATCGTAAAATGCAAACCTTCAAGCCCGAAAGAAGGAAAATTTAGTTTTCTTAAGGTTATAAAAACGTTGAAATTGGATTTAATCCAGAGGAGTTATGAATTTTTAAATGGAACACAGGACAAAAAAATGGCCCGGGATGATCCAGCCAAAAATGTCTATTTTTTGTTCGCTATAAAAAATCGTATTTAAGGGCGTTTCTGGGTGCTTAAAGTGAATATGATTTTTTTTTTTCAAAAGGAATTTTTCGGTCTAATTTATTTAAATAGTCTTTTGGATTTTGCAATATTTTGTATATAATAAAATATGTGAGAGCTTGTGTTGATTTCATCCTTATTTTTCTCACGTACAATAAAATAAAATTCAAGCCTCTTTGAAAAATTCCTAAAGCGGCAATGTAATCTTTTTTAAAGGTGGAAAAACATCGAAATTTGATTAAATGCAGAGAAATTATACATTTTTTGATTAGTGGAACGACAAGAGGAAAATGTTAGCCCCTCTACAACTTTATCCAAAATGTCATTTTTCTTTGCTATAAAAATTCGCATTTAAGGCCGTTTAAGGGTTGACTTGAAATGAATCCGAATTGTTTTTTGTTTTTTTAAAAGGAATCGTTTGGGGGTAATTTACTTAAAGCGACTTTTCGTTTTGGCAACTTTTAGGTATCTAAAATAATTTAATACAGTTCTGTGTATATTGTAACCTTAAATGCATGCACAACACAAGTTATTTATTAAATTTCGGTACCACAGAAAAATTGCAAATACAAAATTTGAGAAAAATCAGAAAAATAAACGTTTTCACTAACATAAATCTTCCTTCCAATGACTAAAATTGTTCGACAACCACAAAATTAGCGATAAAATTTAAACAATTCATGTAGTCTTCATGTAATTCTACGTACATATTCTAATTTCATGAATTTTGCTTCGTTAAATAAATTATAATTAGAGGTATAAAATAAAACGGTTGAAAATGTATTTTTAAATTTACTCCTTGTTTTTCTCACGTATATCACACGATATAATCTTTTTGGTAAAAGTACGAAAGCAGGACAAAATATCTTTCTAAACCATGTAAAAAACATGGAAATTGGATTAAAACTAGAGGAGTTATGATTGTTTAAAGTGGAACAACCGGACAACAAAGGGACAAGGAAAAAAATTGCTCTCCGCTAATGTAGCCCCAAATGTTTATATTGTTCTTTAAAAAATTCGTATTGAAGATCATTTAAGGATGTATAAAATAAATCAAAATTGCTTTCGTTGTTTTTTTTTTAATATTTTTAGGCTGATCTTTTGTTTTTTGCAACTTTTTGTACGTTCTATAAAATTTAATACATTTCTGCATATATAATAACTTTCAATCAAATACGTTCACAACTAAAACATTTTCACCACGACAAAAAAACTAATACAATTTTTTGGGAAAATAAAACAAATTTTTTTTCCTCAAATAAATCAACATCCAAACCTTAGATTTTTTTCCGAAAATCATAAAACTACTGATAAAATTTTAACTACAAAATTGATATACATGAATATTCACATGAGTTTAGAACTTATAATCCATACTACGTAATGAAATAAATTTGGCTTTATTAAACAAATTATATATATATGTATATGTATATATATATATATATATATATATATATATATATATATATATATATATATATTTAATAAAACGTTTGAGGAGTGTTTCGTTTTTCTTTTTTAAATTTTTTTAAAAAGTTTCTGCATGGTGTTTGTTTTGAATCTGGTTTTATTGCAATGTTCTTTTATTAATTGTAGTTTTTGGGTGTAGTTTACATTGTTAAGTGGGATTAGTTTTAGTCTGTGAATAATGTGTCGAGTGATGAAATTTTATATCTATGGGCGGTGGTTTGTGCGTTTATGATGTCGGTTTTCTTCATTTGGATGCAGATTTTATTATTATTTGTTCAGTGAGTGTTAAGACCAAGAAGTCGATGCTGCTGTTTTCAGTTTCTATGGTGAATGTAATAAATGTTTGTGTGTATTGTGTTAAGATCCCTAACTATGTTTTCTGCGTAGAAGTTGTCTGTTATGCTTTTCGTTCCATGTCACATTTTTAAAAGATATTTTAACCATTTCCTCATAATCGACTTTTTTATATCTTTTTACGCGTAAACTCCCCGAGACAAGTTTTCCTGAATGTCGAGTTGACTGAAATAATTGGTATCTGTTATTAGTATCAGCCTGGTTGGCTATCAGAAGCTGTCAGCCGGGTTGATTGATGCTTAGTGCCATTAACCCACCCTCTACTCTTCCAAACAGCCTTAAAACTTTATTCTCAATTTACAACACGCCAAATTGGTACGGCCTCAGAAGAAAACCCATTCAACAGTTTTCAATTAGAGGAAAAAATTACTGAAAACACATCCGTCTCGGTTGAATTGAAACTATTTTCTTAATTGTTACTATTAATCCTTTACAGTTCGTGGTCCGATTGACCAATTAACGTTTTTCAATTAATTAATCTTTTCGAAAGGTATTGGTTGAGATAAAAAAGCAAGTGTCACTAGCGGGATTCGAACCGACGATCTTCGGCTAAATACGCCCCTTGCATGGCACCCCTTGAGAAGTCATGATAGCTCAAGTGGGTTAGAATCTTGGAATCCTGCTTGTGACAGTGACTTTTTTTATCTCAACCAATACCTTTCGTAAAGATGAATTAATTTTAAAAGTTACTATTCATTTTGATTTCAAAAACCGACATACTTAAAAATATTAATTCATTTATTTAAAATTACACTATGCATTATTAATATCACTTTTGATCATATTGTTATGACTTCTTTCTTAAACTTGTAGATGGAAACTTGATGAATTAATCAACCAACCAGCTTCACTCCACAACGTTGAATTGAAAAAGATCAAAAACTACCCTACTACCCATTTTGAGAATTTTTTTATTTTCAGCAACTATGAAAGTTAAATAATTCCTGTCTTAAAGGAGAGCTTCGTCCAACATCCAGCTGGCTGTGGAAGACAAGTGTCAAAAGTGTCAAACCACTTTATTGCATTAACTGCTCAAAAATGAATAGGAATATTCCCAATTTTGCAGTATTTACGTTCCATAGCATTTTTATTTTATTTTACTATTATAAATTGCATTACAATTTAGTAGAAATTATGATGTTTTTACTGAAGGAAAATTTAATTAAAGGATTTTGAAAAATAATAAAAAATTGTTTTAATTCCATAACTTTGTTTATTGGACACATTATTTTTTTTTAAATAACTAATACCGTTTATAATGTCCTCTGTCCTCCGACACCTCTATGCACATGTTAGGCATACTATTAACAAGGTTGTCACTAATTTCACAAAGAATTTCACTCCATAGATGCTGCACTCAGTTGTTGCAGGTCAACTTGCTGCGGATGATGATGGAAAAGCCTTCTCCGCGAAGCATCCCACATGTGCTCAATGGTATTTGGGGTCTGGAGACAATGCATGGGGAAGGGGCAGAAGCGAAATTCCAATGTTTTCTAAACAGTGAACAACTCTGCCTCCATTAGGCCTTGTTAATTTCTTTTACATAACGGACTGCGGTGAGGTTGCCTTCAACGATATGGAGTCCAGTAGATGCTCGAGTGTAAATCCCAGCCCAGACCATTACACCGCTTCCTCCAAACTGCGCTGAAGGGAGCAGGACCTTGGGTCATTGTACCCCTGTTCTCTGTAGACCTTTCGGCGCCTGCTTACACTGTATAGGCAGAAACGCGTCTCATAAGTAAACATAACAGCATTCCAATTGTTGTTGTCTTCTAGGCGCTCGCTGCACCATGTTGTACTGAATTGCTGTTGCCAGAGGTAAATGATGTGAGGCTAACTTACGACACACGATTAAAGATCGTTTGTGTTGATAAATGCCTTGCCAAAACATCTTGCACTTCGTTTAGCATCTGGTGGCCACTGTGGAAAGGGTTCCGTCTTGCATCAATGACAACAATTCTGTCCTCCCTCAGCATCGTAATGTGCTGAGATCCAATATCAGCCTTCCTATTGGTACTTCCACTCTCTCGGAATCGGGGTAAAAGCTCGGGATACCACCCTCTGGATAACGCCAACTGCCAGTGCGATATACACTCGCCGATGACATCGATGGCTCATTCCCACAATAATATTGCTAACTTCTAATTCGATATAATGCCTTTCTATAGTTAGAGAGCATACAACTATTAAAATGGAAAAAAAAGGTGTTTGTTTACAAAATGAGTAATCTTCATGTTTACTATTCTTAAGTAAATCCGTTATTAAAAATGAGGATTAATCTTTGTTTTTAGTTTGTATATTCTATTTAGTTTTATCAAGCTCACAATAATATATCGGTTAATTTAATTAAAATTACAAATATCCCAATTCGTTTTTGAGCAGTATGTTTCATAATATTTTCAATAAAAAAGCTATAGGCTACGACAGGATTTCTAACCAGGACCTCTAGGATAGCAACTACGGACACGGACTTCATCACAACTCGGCAGCCGAGAGATAGCTTCTACTAAAAATCGTAAAATGTCAAGAGCAAAAATTATTTCTGACCGTGTCATAGTAGACATTATCACATTCCGTCCTCTGTAGCGTTGGAGCTTTTCGTGGCTTCACCCGAGCATTTAATTCGGTGTTGCTCAAGATTTGCTAGCCCCACACATTACCGGATGTACACATCCTGACATCCCATCCTGTCCTGAAATCACCCCCTTTTGAGAAAGAGCGATCAAGTAACCTTGATCGTGTTTTGTCCACTTGAACCTTCAGAAATATGTCAGACTACTGGAATTTTAGCATTAAAACAATTAAGTTTCCATATTCCACTCACAAATGTGATTATGGCAGTAGTTAGTATGTCTGACTTCTCCACTGGATCAAAGCGTCATGGAATTATGAAATACATGACTTCTCGATGAGCACTATAACTTCCTAAATCCGTTACAGTTCGTGGTCCGATGGACCAATTCACTTTTTTCAATTAATTAATCTTTTATGAAAGGTATTGGTTGAGATAAAAAGTCAGTCTGACGGGTCGGATTCGAACCCACGGCCTTCGGCTAAATACGCCGCCGCTGCTTTACCACTTGAGCTTTCGTGACTTCGATCCCCTCGGACATTAACTTCCCATCTCAACCTTACCTCCCGAATTTTCCATCCTTTTTGCCATTTTTTCAGGAACAACTTTCTTTGTTGAAAGAAGATTTTGAAATGTTTTTTCTTCCAGTTTGACGAATTTTTTTATAATTTGTTTCCCAAAAGTTCTGTTTGATGTCAATAACAGTTTTAAAAGAAAATATTGGTAAACTTGACTAAATTATCAATTCAGCTCAACTTTTTACTTCTGTAATTTATTAACTTGTGGCATAAACAATTGTAAAAGAGCATTATAAATAAATTAGATTGGGGAAAATATCATACTTGTTACATAAAGGAAAAGGGAAGAGTTTATTGGCTTTTAGATTTAAGTGATGAGCGTTACGAACCGATTCGGGGTGGAACGAAACTCTCTTCTCGTCCTGTCTACACCTCAGATCTGATAGTCCCCGGTATAAGCAAACATTTCAAACAAGCTAATTATGAAAAAGAAGAAAAAAACTAGGAGAGGAAAAAGTGTGAAGAATGCCATGATTGATTACCCCGGTTAAAGACCGGTTAATTTCGTCGTCCCTTTTGTTTCCTTCCATTCTTAACGGGACTGAAAAAGTTAGTACGACTTGAAACTCGCCTTGTCTAATCATAAAGAAAATAATCAAGGGACAGAATTGGGTTGGCAATGTCAGTGTTACACATTAAGATTTATTGTTTTATCTGTAATTTTTTTTAAGCAAAAAATATGTGTTATTTATGGAGGGGAGAGAGTTAATAGTGAACGAACCTCCAGTTTTCTCATATATAAAAAGTAAATAATATTTATGATAAGCTGTCTTTTCTTCCATTCTAAATTAGATTTACTTAAAAAAATAGCGAAAACAATTGGAATTCTGGTCAGTAAAAACATTAAGTATTGTAAAATATATCACTGTAACTCAGATAGCAAAAACACATTTCATTATTTCCATTTTTCGTATAAATCAGAAAATCGCTTCCCTTGAAAAGTATTTCACATTTTTATTTGTTTCATAGAGAAATAAAAGGCAAACGGACACAGCGATTTAGGACATAATCGCAACGAAGAAATATCACTTTCTCCATAATAAAAGTTAAACTAATAAAACCCATACATTTAAATATTTACCAAACATTATTAATTCATCAGTCTAAAAAAAACGTAACTAAAAATCTTTTGACGAATACCGTGGATGATAAAATATTTAAAAAATTGTTTGAAATAAAGTAATACCGAAAAATGGCAACTTTTTGGCTTATCATTGAACAACTAAATGGCCATGAAAGTTACTGAAACGTAGTAAACCTTCAGAGTTTGATTAAACCTAAAGTATAGATTCTCGTTGAAAGTAGGAAGTGCCACCAAGTAGGAGTGGAGTTATAACAATAAATGAAAAAAAAAAAAAAGAGTGGGGCTGTATGAAAAATAGTCACTAACCTCTTGAGTGAATGCTTAATTATTTTTTGATCAATAGTAATATATACTCATGTTTTTATTTAATGTAATATTAATCACTAGAATAATGCTGTGGAAAGTCACTTCGACTCTGGAGAAAATTGTGTTATTTTCACTTTCTCAATAATTAGTAACCCATGAAAGATAAAATTTAAAGTCTTCGGTACGTGGGCAATGAGACAAAGTTCGTCGATTAAGTTATTACCTTTTGCTTCATGCTTTCTATATCAACGGTCTTGTAATAATTGTACAATTCATAGAAGACTAAAAAGCAAAGTTTTTCCGAATTTGCCGCGCGCATCTCCCCGTCCAATTACCCAGGCGCGCAATTATTCCCGGCGGGACTTTTATTTTAATCCGGTACAATAAATCCCTGTTTTTAACGAATCGTGGAACTACCGATAGGTGAATGGGATGAGGCCACCCCAGGATAAGATAGATGCCTCTGGCGTCATTTCCGTTCTTAATATAGATACCACCGGCACAAAGACATTATATAGTAACATCCACTCGACTGGGCAGTCGCCCCGATAGATGAGACCATCGAATTATCTTTTAAACAATACTCTCTAAAGTCCTGAGTATGTGGGAATGCCTCATCTGAGAAGAGTCGGTCGGAAATCGTTACAAAGTCCTTTACGACAAACTCATCTTATTTGGATGAAAAGACGATCATTTCGAAAGTGCACTGATTTTCTCTAACAGAATTTACCCAATTCCACAACTTGCCGTATAGACAATACGTAAATAAATAAAACACATTTTTCCTGTGCATTTTTTGTCTAATCCAAATGAAGGAACATTTCAAAGTCACATATTCGCCAAGTTGTCTTGTCGGCATAATTTACCAAATATTAAGACTTTATTTATTAGAAAGTGGGTACGTCAACTATTTGTTTCTTATGTGTTTCATTGTTAAATATATGTATCGAGACCAATGTAAGGGTTCCAGATTAATAAGACAAACATCTCCATTTATCTTATAAAGCATAGAAATAATCATTAAATTGTAAACGAGTATCTGGGTGTTTCCTTGTGTTCACGTCTTTCACTACTCCATCACATTAATAGAAAAGTATCCACAACAAAACTGGCTCTGAATAGCAATTGGCATGATTTCATTTCACAAGATATGATTCCCTGCCCACAAAATTGAAACTATTTAATTCGATATGCCTCTGTTATGCTGCTCCTGTATGGGGCTACGAAAGGTTTGAGCCGCTGGAAAAGATTAAACGCTTCTTCATAAGAAAGTCATTTGCCTTACCTACACCAACACCTAACTACATGTTATATATAGAAACCGAACTAGGCCAGTTGTATTTGTTTACATTGCAGGTCCATTTCAAATACATATTAAAAATAATTAAACTCCCAGATTATCGGTTGGTGGTGTAATGTGATTTAGAGTGCGGAACGACCTCTGATGGGCTTTCATGTGAACTCTTCTCGCCGCATAATATAAACAATTGGCCTATTATTTTTAAAGAAACACTTGTTGACTTGAAATAAAATTTTTCTGTGCTCCTCGTCGACTTCAAGTTTCTTATTTTACAGACTGTTAGGTAGCAGCTCCGGTATATTTAACTAAATTACAGATAATTCAAAAAGCTTGTCTTGGCTTGTGAACTTTGCGGTTTCCTCTATGTAATTCAGGTGTTAAGGTGGACATTTTTCATTTTTTGGCTGAATGCACTATTTTGCCAGAGATCCGCCGTTTACACTTAAATTATTCTGTAATTGCAAAAGACCAGTTTAATGTTCTATTCAAGTGTAAGTTTCGGAAATCAATTAAATATGCTCGACAGGTCTGCCACTACCGGCATGGTGGAATTCAATTTCTAATTATTTGTTTTTCTTTTAACTTCATTGCTTTCTTTAATATTTTTACTTATTAAGTAGTTCTTACTTTTTCCTCTAATTGTAAAAAAGGCGCTATCACTTCATTATATTGTCTAGCTATAACTCTTTATTTGATTTTTATGTACGATACAAATAATGAAGCTTTTTTTGCCGGGTACATACTATGGTCAATGGTGGCTCCTCGCATGTTGTCCTCACGTTATTTTATAATCATGAAAATATGCATTTTTTCTACAATTTGCATCACTTTTCTGTCATATAACTTTGGTTCCTATACGATCCCTATATAGAGTAACTAATTTGTTATTATTATTTACCTATCCTCTACACGCAATATTCCTAGATATTTCATAAATACATACACACTCATACTACTAAAGATTTTAATCTAACCTACATTTGGCAGGGGCTCAGAGTACAAAAGACCCAGAGTTCTTCTACCTTCTATAACCAACTAGGTGAGTCACCTCGCCAACCACTCGTCATTCACACCAATAAATAGGTTCATTCTGAGTAACCTTTTATGCCATATTTACAATTAAAATTGACCAGATACCGTGTATTCTTTTGCCCAGTGTTTCACCACCCTAACACACTCCACTTATTACTACATCTAACTAACCTAATTATTTCACAAGTGTGCGGAGTACTCGATATTCCTCAGCAGACCCCTGCCCACTCATACTTAACCACTTACGCTAATAAATACAGTCTCACTGGACGGGTTCAACGGATGACGTCGAGTACTTCCCTCACATCTCTCTTTATATTAAGTTACCTAATTCAGAGGGTTGTGGGTATTCAATATTCCGTTACAGCCTCGCCCACGCATACTTCATCATTCGCGCTTTCCTTTGACAAGGAAAGGCCGAAAGCTTGCCAAGTAATAATTGAAATTGGTTTCTTCATCCAGAACATACCGACATCCAGATTACCCAAGGTATTGTCAGGTTATTTTATACCAGATGTTACAAATTGTGGATGCATTCGCAGATTATTTTGAGTTTTAATGGATGTAGGGCGGTTTCGCTGTTTGTCGTGTAAACAATTTTGTCATTGAAGTCTTTTTTTCTATAACAGTAGCATTGATTGGAGCTTCGAGAGTCAAAACCAAGGTGACCTGAATCAGTTCATTCAATGGTATTCTAAATATTACATAATTTTCTTCTTCATCTTCTATTGTAACCCTGAAAATGTAGTTTTGTATAAATTAAATTGTTTTGGGTGCTTGTGTACCCCATTCTTAGCAATGTCCCGCAAGCTGAACGCACTAGGAATTCATTGAAATCGTGGAAAAATTGAAAATATAAAAACACATTTAACTCTTTAAAAAAAAATTTCACTATTGAAAAATAAAATGAACCGACTACCATAATGTCAGACAGGGGTAAAACATTTAATTCACTAAAGACATCGACACATACACCCTACCCTTCATGACCTTATAAAAGAGACTTGACTTCATAGAACCAAACACAAGATGAAGATGGTTAAATGACGAAAAGCATGACAGCCCAACCCTGCTATAGACAGAGTAAATTAGTCTGTCGTATTTGGCAGTATCAAATTGTCGGATGTTAAACACCATGAATGGGTTCTGAGAATTGTCGTAACTGGGCTTACAATTGGACGAATCAGTGTGACAAAGATTTACAACTTATCGTCTTTTTTCAATTCATTCTTCTGGTGGAATATGGACTTTATATGGGTTCATACTAGACAGGCGTACATTCAAATCAATATCCGAACAATTCAAGGCACATATTGTTTCATCTCCAAAAGTGCAGGAAAATAACAATACTATATCCTCCTTCCAAATAGAGCGTATAATTAGGGAAGGTCCGTATTTGTTCTGGACCGGTCGAAAAGGGATCAGTCTACGTCAGTCGAAACAAGAAAACTCGGGAGAAGGACCAAGAGAACTCATTATTTCCGAATAGAGGTAAGAAAAACAATCATTAGTCTATTTGTAACCGATCGGTTAGGGCATGTCCTAACTTCTCCCTGTTCGACTTAGTTAACGGGATTGAAATGAGACGTTGTAACCGCCCATACCGGTTCCGTAAAATTAAACAAACCAAATTTTAAATTTGATCGAGTTCTGCAGAACATACTTTTTTTTGGCGATAATATGAATGTGGCCTTGTAAAGAATTTTAAAATATAATGAAAAGTAGATGCTTTACGAACGACTCAACTTCAAAAACCTACACCCTCCCCCGGGACTTGGTTCAGAAGCGCACGTGCCGAAGCCGCATATTTCGATTAATATCTAAACGAAGTCTCCTCCATCAATTCCTCCTAATGCCTGAATAATAACCAAATTATAAATCTTTACTTATACTTACACCCATATAAAGCCAATATGTGAAGCTCTACAAGAACAGACAATTAACTTTAAAGCTAATCTCATGAGTAATGACAAAATAAAAAATAACGTTGACAATGAAACTGAGTGGACAATTTCAGAACTCATGAACAGCTCAAAAACATGAAGTGGCATGAAAACAAACAAACCAGGCCGATAAGAGCCATGACCAAGAATTTACACTCGTCGTGTGATCCAATAAATATTGTAACTTACCTCTAAAACAAAGGTTTTAACATATCATCTGTTAATACAATAATAACAACGAATAAAAACTAAGACAACTCCACTTTCTTTGTTCATGCTTAGCTTCGAAAATACCGAAGACATTAAAAAAATAATCTTCGAAATAAAACATATATGCCATATGAAAGTGAAAAGTGAAGCCATCAGAAACAGCAAGATGATATATAAGTGCAAAATTGTCAATGATATGGCCACACACAAAAATACTGTAATCACCCTCCAATATGCGTGAAATGTTCTGGCGAAGACTTAACAGAAAAATGTACAAGCCGAATGAAGAAGCTCCAAAATGCCATGACGAAATTACATAGGGTGTACAATTGCTAAAGAATTACAAAAAAGGAAAATTTCATAAAATCAACTAATAAATAATTATTAAAAGTAATTCTCTAGCAGGGGCTCCTCGGCCCAGTACAACTAAAAAGAAGTAACCTTCGCTCGAGTAGCTCGTTCAGACATTCCAGAACAAACAATATTACTGAACAGTCAGCAGCATATGGTGGAAATGATGGCCAACATAGCCACCGCTATGACCAAACTTTCTTCTAGAAAAACTAGAAGCAAAATTAGTTAAAAACGATGAGCCCACAAGTTCTTAAAATAACAACTTGGAATGCAAATGGGATCTTAGGGACAAATAAGAAGTTGAAATATTCTGAAATACGCACAAAATTGATATTTGCTTAATATGTGAAATGAACTTAACAAAAATTTTTTGCAAGTGCAAAAATGCAAGCCAACACTAGTTAATTTAAAAACTAACCGGACATGATTTCCCTTGGACGTGATGCTAAAACAGTCCTTAGTGTACCTCTAAAAAGGGAAGAACAATTACATCATGAAGCGGAGATTTTAACCTCAATCATTCAGACTACAACATGGTGTAATACTAGACATAAAACATTAGAATTCAACTAGGAATTAAAGCACTGGTGAACCTGAAAAGAAACGCTAAGAGAATATGGCAACAATCAGTAGACCCTGTAGACAAAACATTCTTAACAATATGGTCCAAAAAATTAAAAGAAATTTAAAAAACTACATGACGACTCAATCAGTACTTATCTAGAAGAAAGGCCAAGCCACCGACACTTTTTTTTCTATCTGGAGGAGTGCCCTCCTGAGCACTTCAGCTGTACAGCTTATTGTACTTTATCTCTGGCTCTATATTTTTGGGGGCTCGCAACACAAGTGTGAAATTGAGCTCCCGGTGTGCCGGTGTTCTTCCATCGAACATATCCATTTTTGAAGTGGCCTACCAAATTAAGGGTCGCTGAGATCTGATCCCGCTCCTTCCATTGATGAGCCCGGTTTCAATTTCTTACAATTGCCCCTTCAGGCGTCAGGAAAAGTCGAGAGGCGACGGTGGGGATCGAACCCACGACCGCGGTATCTACTAGCCGAGAGTCTGACGCCTTAACCACCAATTAAAAGACCGATCGCCCAAATTCCTCCATTTAAAAAAAAAAGAGGCTGATCAAATCAAATAGAAAAATCAATGCCAGCTTACTAGAAATAACAACCACTCCAAAGGAAGAAAATAAGTATAAAGCTATCTTCACCTAAAGAAATAGCACAAGAAATTAAAAATTTACACGTTAAAAAGACTAAAGATAGTAAAAAAACTGCCGAAAAAGGAGATAATTTAACATACGTTGCCACAATCAGACTAAATTATGTTCCGAATATCTGGAAATTTGCAGATGGCAAAATGATTTTAAAAAAACCGGGAAAGCCGGCGAACGCGGTCAAATCATATAATTTTTTTTTATAAATTCACATGGGTTCGCAACAGCAGAGGGTTTCGCAACGCAAGAGCAAATCCTTGGGGGTGCCGGTGTTTTTGAAAAAAAAGACCATTTTACAGTACGTCGGGTTCAAATGCAGGGCCGACGGATTCGAACCCGAGATCTTTATCTTACAGTGATGACCTAAATCGTTGCGGCCATCGACGCCCCCTCATATAAATAATTATCAAAAGGAATAAAACCCATTGTAGAAAACAAAATCATCCCTGACCACCAATTTGGATTCCGAACAATACATTCGAATATAAACCAAATTCACGGAGTAACGGACGTAGAAAAATCTCTCGAAGAAAAACAAATTTGTTCTGCTATCTTCTCTGAAGTCTCACAAGATTTTGACAAAATCCTGCATGAAGGACTCATAAATAGACTAAAAGGGATGCTACCAAAACAGATATTGTCAGTTTTTACCTAACTGACAGACATTTTAGAGATTTTTTTAGGCCCCAGCCAGCACGGGAAAGTGGAAGTGATCAAACTCCTAATAATCGGAAGACCGTCCGAAAGATAAAAAGGACAAAGCTATGTGAACTAGTGTCGACAAAAATTTTGTGAATGGTGAAGTGTAAATTTTAGTGTACTAATGGGTTTATAAGAAGTAGACGTTTCTTTTCTATACGTATTATTACGTATGTAAAATTTTATCTACAATACGTTTTAATAAATAAATTAAGTTTAAAAAAATACTTACACTCGGTAAATGTTACGCTATATTATGAAACGGACAGAGAAATGTTTGAGTTTGTTGAAATCTAGGGGATCGACTGATATCACTGGTTTGTGATAAAATACCGAAATTATAAGTATAAATATAGCGACGAACCCAAAGGAAGAACCAGGTTTGGTATAGCAAATCCAAAATTTGAACAATTGAAAATTACTAGAGAAGTAAACCTCGGTCTTGCGAGTTGAAATGGGTGAACGCTGTCAAACTACAGAATCAAATTGTATATTTACTTATATTGCTTGATCTGCCGCCTTTATAAACATTGTTTTGCATATATTGACTAGTCGTATTTCAATTTATACAATTTTTTTATAATAGATACCATGGACGATAGGAAACGTCGGTTTCAACCTTTTGATGTTGTCTAATAGCGGCATCTATCGGTTACTCCCAATAATCTCCGACTATTACCGCTCGGCAATCAAGTTTAGGCTTGGATCCCCGTTAGTCTCCCCCTCTGGGGATTTAAAGCCGAACCAGTCGTCCTATTCTTTATAATCGCTACCTGTAATTTGAATCTGAACAAGACAGTGGACGAGTTTGTACGCGTTTCGGCCTCGGCTCAATCCGCCTTTAATCTCCTAACAGGCTTAGCATTTTTTCCCGAGATTTTGCCTCGTTTTTCCAAACAGAATTTACAATTTAATCGAGGCGTTTGTTCACTCCGTCCTCAGTAGTTTTCACGGCCTGTTTTTACGTTGTACAAGTTTACAACCGGTAGACTGACAATACATTTTTTAAACCGTTCATGCCATCATTAAAAATGGCGAAAAGCTTACAAAAACAAGGTTTTGAGTTTTCCCTGTGATTTTGTATAAAAAAAAGAAAATATTTTTGATGAATGGTCTCAGATATTCAATGTCGTGGTTGATAAGAAAATAAATCATAAAAAGTTTTATCTCTCTAAGAAGAAAATACCATTCACAATATCCCAAATGTTTGAAAAATTGCAGAATACTTTGTGATGGGCTTGGTTTTTCGATCTAATCGAACTTCATTTCCGACGGACATATAAAACTCAAAGGTGTAAAGAGTTCGCGGACCGTCGGATATAAACTGGGTCTTTTCAAGAGGTACGAAACTTGCCCAGCGTCTCTTGAATTTCTGAGTTAATTTGGAAAACCTGACATAGGGGTTAATAAAAAGAGCCTGAAAACTTGGAGGTTCGACAATAAAGAAGACTTTTAATCTCTTAAAATTATCATCCTCTAAATGCACTTAGTACATATGTATGTAATATACAATGTAAAACATTTACTAAACTAAACAGAGACATTTTTACGGAAATATAATTATTTTGCCACAAATAACTTACTAGTACACCCACTGGCTAAAAAAAATTGGCCTAAGAAACCTTTGAAGGAATGATTTATTAGTCGATCGTGAGATGCAGTCTGGTGCGACGTAAATTTTAAAAACATTTCCTTTATCGTACCAACGTTTCGATCTTTATTGAGCCCTGAAGATGATCGCAATAAAGATCGAAACGTTGGCATCACAAAGAAAATGCTTCTCTAAAACCTACGTCACACCAGACCGCATCTCACGACCTCCGAATAACCTTTGAAGGAAGTTGGCAAAGTTTTTATGTTGTATTTTCAACTATATTTCTTAATATCAATCAAAAATATTTTGGTTGTGTTTATGATTATTATAAACGAAATAGAAAAGCATTGTAAGACGCTATTTTGACACGTGTAGCATTGTATACACTTGTACATTGTATATACACTTTATTTGCCCCTACTAAAAAAACCTTTCCTATCGTTTTTACTTCAAAAATCAGGTTTTGTTAAGGTTTTTGATTCTCCTTAACACAAAATAATTTATATTAAAAAAGTTTACATGTGGTATTTTTAATATTTTTTGTCTTATTTTTACATTAAATTTTTTGGACGTTTGAATGTATAATTATCACCAGCATTTTATAATTTTTTTTCCATTTGGCCGTTTTTTGTCTTTTAAAAAGATGTGTTAAAAACGATACGTACGAAAAAAATAATAAGATGCTGGTTATGGATGTCAATTCCCAAATGCCAGAGGTAGATCGCAAAATAGTTTGAAGATCTAGTGGAGATCTTTTGCCACAAGTGCTATTTCCAAAAGTTTGTATATTTATTTTTTAAATAGCCTTTAAACCGTTCCGAAATTGAAAAAATTTGAGTCCGTCCATAAAACGAATGGAATAGCGTTATCCGAATGTACTTTATTTAGCCGAAGCCCGTGGGTTCGAATGCCGCAGGTGACACTGACTTTTTTATCTCAACCAAAACCTTAATTAAAAATTAATAAATTGAAAAGAATTCATTTGGTCAAGCGGAGCACGAAACCTAATAGATGTTTTTAATTCAAAATTGAAGTTTTATTTAGATTTTCAACAAACAAAACAAAATATTTTAAGCACGATTTCAATCGAAAGGGTCTAAATTTTCATTTATATTTTTTCACTAATTCTTAAAAAAATATCTAGAGTGTTGAGTAGAATAAATCGAAGGAATAACCATTAGAAAACTGTATTGTAACATCATATAACAGGCAGGGGAGTACAACTACCATCTAATTTCCCCTTGTTTAAAAAAAATTCTCAAACTAAAACCCTTGGTTTAAAAAACGTTGCCATTGATTTTAAATCAAAAATGAAGTTTTTTTTAGATTTTAGATTCGGCTTAACACAAAATAATTTAGGCGATGATAGCCTTCGTTGATCGAAGAATAGTTTGCGGATCTAATTGAGATCTTTTCTCAAACATTGTTGTCATTTCCTCCGGTTTGTAATTTTGGATTTTCATTTTTATGTTTTAAATAGCCTTAAAAATGTTCCATTGAACTTGAGTAATATAAACTAAAGGGGATCGTTACGACTGCACTTTAACTTATATGACAAATAGGGGGTCAGTTTACTATTTTACCCTCCAGTTTTAAAAAAAGCTACTTAAAATTTAAAAAAAAATTGGTTGAAAATAACTTTGCCAGTCTTTTTAAGTCTAAAATTAATTAATTTATTAAAATATTCGAATGGGCTTGGTTAGTATAAACAAAATAGAAAAGCTATACGAATAAATTTTAACGAATATAACATGCAGGGGGAGCTCCAACTCGACAGTTTACCCCCTGTTTAAAAAAATAGCCGACCATTGCCTTAAACATTTTTACACTGTTTTGAGTCAAAAATGAAGTTTTATTTAGATTTTCGATTTAGCTTAACACAAAATGATTGAAGTAATGATGTCGTTCGTAAGATTAGAATGGTACTCTACGACAAAATCGTTTTCCAAGGGCTAACTTGAGAACCCGCTGACCATTTATTGTTTGCGTTTGTAACGCGCATCAAAAATCTATATTAAACCCAGATAAGGAAATTGAAAACATCTCCCCAAAAATAAATCACCAGTATTAATCATCCGGGACGAAATTGTCAAAGCGTAACAATCATATTGTTGAAATGAAGTGGGTTTCTAGGAGAATGGCTTAGCTATCGCCCTCGATTGTGTCATAACTACTGTTTATCAGGGAATTTTTGTTCATTGCAGACTCGTGATAAACGGCGTAAGGTCTCTTCGCCTTCATCTTCCTAAGGAGAACGTCTTTTTTTCACGTCACATCCGCTCGTGCTTATACAAATCATTCTCTTCTGCTACCTGCACTTCTATTCCTGGGCCACACTGTAGATTTATCCTAGAAGGGAGCCGTAAATTTTGGCTACAGTCTCTCGACAACATTTTCCCTGTCAAAGAACTTTGAAATATACCGAGAAAAAATAATTTAAATGTCAAATATTGCTGTTGATCCTCACGTCCTTGTCAAATTGTAAGTATTACTTATCATTTTTTTAAATCTCTGATTATTGATTTGTACTAGTGTTCTGATTAAATTGTCTTGGGTAATAATTGCCGATTTTTTCCATCAATTATGTTTCTATCTACGGGTTGAAAAGTCGAGGATGGATCTATGATTGGTCATCAATGCCTCCTACAATCCTCGCCTATCTACGACCTCCAAAGTGAATTATTCCAATTTACCGACCATTTATGTTGTCAGGTAAAACAAGTGGTAAGGTTTTTTTCACGTCCAATCTTTACATTTTTATTTGTTTGTCGCGTTTTGATTTGACTTGGGGATTAATGATTACACCAGTTTGCCAGTAGTTTACGAACTTTTCTACTTTTATTCTTTACCCGATTGTCTTGGGTTGTCTTTCATCTAGTTACTTCAATAGCGATATAATGAAAAATATTTATAAATAACCGTGTAAAATCAATCCTAGACTCTAGCTCATGTAATAATTTTAATTTTATTATCATCGAACATTTTATCTAAATATACTATCAAAAAATACAGGATTATTGTGACAAACCTTTTAGAATGTTGTTATTTTTAATATCTTGATTAGTATTTTATTTATGATTATGGCCAAGCATAATCAGTGATCGCAACTATTAACCAAAATATTCTTGTTTTTCAGATATGATTGTCTATGTCACTCCTCGCAAACAGGATACTGTTAAGGTTAGTCGGTATATTTCTTATTCCGATTTTGTTGTACTAAAATTTATTTCATATTATACCTACTTCTTATTTATATAATTACAATTTTTTATTTATTAGGCTAGGAAAATGCCACTTTTTACAATGAATATAGAAATAAAATAAATTGTTTTGGCATAATTCAGTAGCCAAGGGCTCAAAATAAAAGAGAAACTATAAAAAAAACTGACAAAAACATTGAGAAGAGTTAAGCGGTTTACTAATGGGCAAGTTGGATTTTACGTTATATCCATTTGGTCATCGCCTTTCTTTCTTAGCTATCATGTTACCAACCTCTCTCTGCCATATAATAAAGTATGAACATTTATTTAATACAAGTAAGTCCGGCTGCTCTGCCTGAGTACTTGGGTAATAAGCTTCTCCAATCGCGCTAATAAATTACATTCCCTGTCCTAGAATACTCGATGTTCCTCGAGGAGATTGGGCACGATCCTCCTACTTTCACCCTCAATAATGTCACCCACAAACAATGGACTTCATCGAGCTGTTACAAAATGGTCAATATTCCTCTGTGTAATTAAAAAATGCACTATATATTCATGCTTATAATGACAGCCCCAGAGAACATTGGGCAATTGAGGAAGAAGTCTATCCATTCACACTAATAAATGACATTCACCCAAACTCGCGTTCATTCACACTGCCCCAGAGCACACGATTTTTCTTTGGATAATTGGGGAAGAGGCCCCTCCTTTTATATTAATAAATAAATTCACACGCACCAGGCTTCATTTACACTACCCTAATCCACTTAGTATATTTATCCAATATTGACATTCGCCTTTCATTCAACCCAATAAATATAGTCGTTTCTCTTCGAGGTTTCTGAATTATGCGCGCTAATCATTCCAATGAATATCATTTTCTAAACTATAATCACCCAACGATCTACACTTTAGAATATGTTTTTAAGTCTATATTCTATACCCGTTCAAACACATCATTCATACAAATAGATACATTCATACCCTTAAATATATTCATACAGTACATTCATTCCGTTTGGTCGGTGGAGTACTTGATGTCCCTCCACCGACCTACACTTAAACTAACCTAGATTGGGGTCGATGAGGTGCTTTTATTAATATTCCTCCATCGACCCCGCACAAACATTCTCTCGCTTTCATCGTTCGAGGATCGATGATGACGTTATATTCACCCTCACCCCTCGTCATTCACGCCAATAAATACATGCACACAGACAAAACACAAAGAACAACACATAAGACATACTATATGCAATGAAAAACCCCAATTTCCCCTCGAAAGCGGAACAGGGGTCTCAGAAACTCGCTACTGTGCTCGAGGACTCTTCTTAAATCCGGCGGCATGCCTACACGCTCTGTGTATGGAGCCAAGGCATGACACGCCTCCATTATGTGGGACACATCGAGCAACCTTTCTCTGCATAAGGGGCACCTGCGCGGGCTAGAATATGTTGACCATATTGATAATTTGCCTATACAACGGGTACCAGGTTGTCCTCATCCCCGTTATGAGGTGTCCATGTGTGATCCTAATGTCACCTATGCGTAACCACCAGACCCAGCCTTCGAGACCCGGAGCCCGATGGGCTTTTTTCAACTTGAAATAATTTCGATGTATTTGTTTCGTTTCTGCGTATTCTTCATACATTACGAATTATTAATCTAATTGGCAATTGTTCTTTTCAATGAATATATTACAATTTATGTAAAAATCTTTAACTCTTTATTGTTAACATTAGAAGAGACAAGAGATGCTCATTCAAGTGGAAAACTATTATTAGCCTAGCTTTTCTCTTCAATCCTTAATCACCGAAGGCCGTTCCTTTAACGTTGTCAAATTTGAAAATTGACGGAACCCATGGGCCAGGGAATATCCTAGGGAGCTTTTTTTTACTTTCCAGGGCGTGTTAATGGCCCATTGTAACTCCAATATCTTAGGTATATTCCGACAAAAATCATTATTTGAAGCCAATAACAAATATGCTTTAATGAAGAAACAGCGAGGAGAATGGACAAAAGGTAATACACTACGCCTGTCACCCCTCCCGGATAGTAAATATTACAAACTGTGAAAATCTTAAACACGGCTTTACAAGCCTGACCTCTTCTAACCCACGAAGTTCACTTAATCAGATTTCAATCCATAGAATATGTGAAGATTTTTTATATTGTGTGATTTAAAATTCTGACCCATCTGTTATCAAGTTTTGAGTAGTTCGATCCTTCCAGACTTACAATCATTATCAACCGATTATTCTTAGAATATTCATAGAAAACACAGAAATTAATTTTTTTCTACTTAATATAAAACTATGAACCTTTTTTACAATGTGTTGAGACTTTTTATTTTGAATTATTTAAAATCGGTACTCGTCGGATATCCAGCTTTGAAGAGTTCGATCATTTCAGATTCATGATTATGATCAACGATTTATTGTTGGGATATTTAGAAAACAGTCAGGAATGTATATTCTATCTTCTTACTATAAAGTAATAATTTTTTAAAAATTAACTTGAACTTAGGCCGAGAGAAAATTGGTCAAACCTTTTCAATTTTTCCAGCATTTTCATAATTTTATATTGAATTATCTGACTAAGTGTGTTGTTATTACTTCACAACTCGTTTTGGACGGTTACTGCTCAAATTGACAAATTTGTCGATATCAAATATACTGACCAAGTCCTGGGATCGTTGTCCACTCGTTCCCACGTCGCCCAAGTTTCTTAAAAGCTGATTTTGTTAAACAAACGGTGAATGTGCCTTTATTATTAATATTCCAGACGGGCACAAAAGCGTTTGTTTGTCTCGACGCAATATCTGGAACCGAAAAAAAACCAAGGCTCTTCTTGCTGACCCAAAACTTCGTATCGCCAGGTCTGATTGAGCAGAAAGGATGAATAATGATGTCGACTGAGAAATTCTTGTTGATTAAAATTCTGTCTCCGAGGCTGAATGTCGGTTTGCAGACAACAATATTTTGCAGGTGTGCCATTCCTAAAAACTGTACTCCGTTTAAAACAATTAAAAACAAAAATAAGTGGTTATTAACATTAAATTATTTTTCTGCATCGAGTACCAGGATTTAGGAACTACTTAACTGATATTGCAATACAAATTCTATTCAAAAATTTATTTATTTAACAGGCTGTTTTTTGTTTTTCATACGCTAATGAAAAGAAAGTAGCCAAAGAAAAAGTTGCTCTTTATTTACAACCGAGTGCATAGGGTAAATAAATGTTTTTTCCCTAATAAAATATTTATTACCATATTGATTTGGATTTGGTTAGATATTTGGTTTGGTAGGCTCAAATGCGCACATGTATGCACATAAAAACATGTGCCGAGTTGGGCTATTCGATTCTCGTAGCCGTCTAGCAATTCCTTTTGATATTTACGATGATGCGCTCGGGAAGTGGTGGCTAATTCATTGCAGTGCAGCAGTAGAACTTGGCGAATGAGTTGAAGAACTGTTCCATGTTTTTTCTTTTTTCCGATTCAGTAGCTGGTCGAGGTAGTATGCCGCCATGGAGTGCAGAAAACACAAAGTCGCTCGCCCGAGGCTTTCTCTAACGAAGGGACACTATTGCCGACGTCATAGTTACCTTTTCCGGAACCTAAGAACCCCGTACAGTACAGCTGAACGAAATATATTTTATGTATATAAATATATACTAACTTATTGTGACGATATCGCCCGCAGATCTGCGGCTTGCCCAGCCACCCTTCTAAATCCTTAGTCATACGAGTCCTTATTCTTATATTCGTGACGTCTAGTTGATGTGGCTCGTTGTCCAATATCCGCTTTACTGACTCTTAGCTAGATGGCGATAGGGTCGGGAGCCAGGTAGCTAATAGAGCATTACCTAGAAAAAAATCATATCAATACTATTAAATGAATGCATCCAAAATTTCCAAAACCTGGCGATACGCAATAACCTCATGATTTCTTCATTATGTACCAGGACACAACGGAATTTTTGGTATCGAAAAACAGACACACTGGCAAGATTATATATATGCCCTCCTAAAAAACACAGAACCCCATCACACAATGAAACCTAAAAAGACAAAAGCTCACTGAAATGGCATCAAGCAGCAAACATCTACACAACATGGACATATTCCAGAACGAGCCCATCTGTAGATTATGGGGAAGAAACAGCCATCCATATCTACGAATGAGAAACACTTGCTCAATGGGGATAATCTGGGATACAAAGAAGGCCCAGGGAATGGTACTGCTAGGACGACAGTCAAGGACTTAGGGGAAAGATGGAGTGGATTGCGCTGAATTAGGAACTAGGAAGGTGCAGTATGCCAGAAGGCTGCACTGTTTGGGAACAAAATCCCTACCTTCTACTATTCTTCATCATCAACATGGCTCTCTAAAAAAACCATGTTCTGTATTTTTTAGAAGTGGAGCATTTGTTAAAGGGGGTAATTACTTACTCAATGATTAGTGCAAAGGATCATTACTTCTTTAATTTTTACACCATAAGAGAGAGAGAGAGAGAGAGAGAGAGAGAGAGAGAGAGAGAGAGCGATAAAACAGAGAAATCTCTTAAGTAAAAATAATAATAATAATAATTGGATATCTGTATTACTCAATAAAAAAAACAATAAAAATAATTTTTAAAAAATTGTTTCATTCTTAAATGAACTTTAAAAAGTAAATAATGGGAAATAAAATAAGATTTTAAAAAATGACGCCAGCTAAAACGACTCATCGCTTGTAAGGTCACGCCCTCATTAGCCTCTGAAAAACGTTTTTAAATAGAAATACTTGTAATATTTAATCATAACACCCAACAGTTCTTTATGATGAAATAGGCTCATGGTTCGTCCCGGCCACCTGACGTCTTTTCGAATCAGATTTAGAAAAATGGCCAAATGCAAGAGCTAACAGCCGCTGACCGGAGAAAAAGGTAAACAATAAATAGGGTGTATAATATGATAATTTTATCTAGAAAAGTTACGCCAGAATTGTGAATGAGAAGGTGGTGAGTGGGGGAGGTGTATATTTGGAATCTGTTGGAGCACTGCCTGCCACTCAATGAAAACCCTTTCCCCGTTACCATTCAGGCCAACACCATTTCTTCCGAGACTATTTGCCTATTTTGAAAGACAAGAACGTCTCCGTTTAATAAGAACGTCTGTCTCTTCTGCTGTACACGGGATTCACATTGATGAGAATCAACAGAATTTTAAATGCTTGTCTCGCTGAATAGGAACCTTATTTTTCTCGCTGACTGAGTGTAAACTTACAAATTGGATGTACGCTTTGTTACTGCAATATTATTGGACCTCATGAATTAACAAAAGCGTTATTGTTTCGAAAAAGGTCCGTTTTACACCTGGTAGGAGCTTAATCGTTTCTTTGCCACATTAGTGTGCCAATTCTCGCAAGGCTTGTCTGTCAGACGCATTACTACTTCTTTGATTGGGCCTATGCTTAATTTACCATGTTAATCGTTTTATTGATTCTGTAACAATAGGGAGAGAAGGATAAGGTTCTTAAACATGGTGTTATTTTAATATTTGGTGTGTAGGTTGTTTACTTTTGTCACAACAAAAGCGTAATAAAAGCGAACAAGCTGACCGAGTTACGTGAGAACAGAGATTTTACAAAAAAGTGTACACATCCTAAAATCTCGTTTTGAAATCTGTTGGTGAAGTAACGTGTCGTTTGGTCGTTCTCGATTATTTTTATCTGCATACAGTTACAACTTTGGTCTGTCATACGCCTTTCGGGTTCACGCCGTCTTCAACGGTTCCACTATATTGTGGGGTATTCACAAGAAAAGCATTTTTGTGCCATATGAAAAAAAAAATATTGGAGTGCGGCCAGAGTGTATTTTTTTGAGGTCCAAGTTGATAATATGTAAATTTGATTTGAATTCATTTCGGTTATTTTCGTTGTTTAAAAAAAAAATCGTTTTCCACACATTGAGTCAGTGAAATTTAGCCTTTTCATCTTGAATGCTACCACACTATTGTGGTGGATTCGCATGACAATTATGTATTTGTTTTAACACGGATATGTTGTAAGATTGAGAAGAAAAATACTTCAAGTCATCATTTAGTTAGGAAAAAAGCATTACCAGTAAGAGTGTATGCGCAATCAGTGCGTATAGTGAATATGCGCAGTCAGAGTGGAGACTGCAGATATGAAGTCAGTGCGGAAAGTGGATGGACGCATTCGCCCGAATTGTAATTTTTCAATTTCATCTTTGTTAATTCGAATTCTAACTTATATGATTATTTTAGTCATTCGCAAAAATTAAATATCTTAATTTCTCAAAGGTCAGATGTGACCAGTGTAGTATTTTTTCTTTTTGTACGATGATTCACAACTCTCGGGGTACCAGTGTTTTTGAACAAAAATTCCATTTCTATGTATGACGGGTTTGAATGCAGGGCCGCTGGATTCGAACCCTGGACCTTTACTTTGGCGTAATGAGCTAAACCGTTGCGGCCACCGATACGGCTAAAATGAAAGTTTAATTGCAGTTAAATACAAAACGTGATAAACCAAGTTCTACATTCAATAAAACAGTCCTAGTTGCGCCACAAATCGCAAAAGAGAGCCCAAATATTCGCTGCTGTGCTTGAGCGTAATTTCATATTCATACCTACTCACATTCTATATGGAGCCTTCGGTTATGTCACAGTACAGATAAGGTAGACAAAGATCCTCTTGTATCACTCCCAAACCACAAAATGGATTTAAAAAAATATATTTTATTTTACTGTGGTGAAAATAGAATTGTGTCACTGCTGGGGTGGCGATTGTGCATGCATTTATATATGTAAATGCCGTGAATAGACTACTTTTCGTATTTCTAATTATGTGGGTAACTAATTAACAATTAATTATGAAAAGATTATTGTATTAACGGTGTTGGACAGTTAGAATGAGGATACGTAAATGCCGGAGCAATAAATTGCATCTCTCCCTAGGAAGCTTGACAATTTCCTCGAAAGGATAGCTCAAGCAAGGCAAAATGATATAGCAGGAGAGTAGTAGGTCCCACGGAGAAGAAATACCCTGGGGAGGTTTGCAAAAGGTGGGTGTTACTAAAGAGTAGTCACTGATCTGTTAGTAGTTTAGTGACACTGGTCAGTCAACGAGTCGGTTTCAGTTGAGAGTCCAGAGTTAGCCGTGGTTGTCGGTTCCAAAGATGGAGACCATGTGCTAGACCTTTGTTAAATTTTTGTCGAGTGAGGATGTCAGGCTTGAGCTTACATACTTCCTTTGTGGATTTAAGAGTAATTCAAACGTTGTTTTGATACGTGAAAAGGGGATTTCTTTTATGCCAGATGTAAAAAAACCAAACCTGATAGGTCGACTCTCCGTGCTCCGTCTCTCCCTCCCTCTTTATTTACACTCTTAATTTAATCCTTTTGTCGTTGTAATACAAATCTCCCAAGATGCGTAAAACCTTAGACTTTTTACTGAAATAATCAAATTAAATTACGCACACTGAACAAATGTTCAAGCAAAATGAACGTTTGACAATAACCTGTCGTCCATATATCCTGCCCAGGCAGGCGTCTCCCAAGGTAGTATTCTTGGTCCAATTCCTAACAGAATATATACTGCTAACATACCTAATAACTAAAATACATCCTAGTTCACATTTTCAGAGGACACTGCAATCCTGTTCATCCAAAATGAACCTGTCCTTGCCTTTCGTTCCCTACAGCCTAACCTTATAATCCTTGAACCTTGTCAAAAAAGCGTGTAAGACAAAAATAAATGTAAATAAATGCCAGTACACTAATTTTACATTACAGCGACCAATCCTTCCTCCTCGGTTTTTAAACCGTGTTCCTACCACAACAAACTGTGTTCGCTACTCAGCACTATACATCGACAAACGCCTCAAATTTGCATATTAGATCTAAACGACAAGTACTCAATAGAAGACCCAAACGACCGAAACGCCGATGGTCTCGATCTCAATTCGAGTGATAGCGAGTTAGGTTTACCATATTTCTGTTTTACTTCTTCTCTCAGGACAGTACAAGTTAATTATATTCTCTATCACCATTGTATTTGCTTATTGTTGTCAAGTAAAAGGTGAAAAACATTTAGAAGCATTTAAGGAAACAGCTTCGTTTATTTTTGTTTTTTAACTGAAGGAAAATTATAATTTACAGAATCCCCATTAGTAAATTCACCCTAATAGAAAGCCGATGGGGACCAAAAACAAAATCACTAGGCCCCGTGATCAAAGCGTCGGATATTGATTGTTCCCCTCTTTTCATTAGGGACATGCATGTAGATCACGAGCATTATTGAAACAGTTGTCGGCTCCTCTTTGAACAATGATTCGGTTCCGGCCGAAAGGGGGGCATCTGTTTACCAATAAAAGAGACAGAGGAGAAACAAACAAGCTGTTACATCGGTTACACACCGCCCTCTTTCCTATCAATCCCTAAGTCATTCACGACCCTTTGCCCACATCGCAATCCCTAAATTGCCACTCTCAAAGCGGCTCGTTTTTCTCAAAAAGCATACCTGAAAAGATTCAAACAAAACGAGGAAATTATTAAAGGAGTTAGAACAACCTTGGCAGTTGATTCATCAAGCCAATTTGAAAATTGCCACAACCCATTGGAAAATCATTGGGAAAAAAACCTTCATCGTTATTTTTCTATCAAAAATGATTTTTCGTTTAGAGGTTTAACACCATGCAATAAAAATGCATATAAAATTTAAAAATAATTTAGATATGTAATTGTTTTGAGAAAATGAAGGGATATACGGTTAAATTGAAATCTTGTGCCCAGTTTGTTTCGCGAATAGATGTCATCACTTCAGTTGGAACTACATGCAAAATTGTGCTAAAAAGTAACGATTATCCGAGGTCTGTTTCTCAACTGTATTCGAATCGAGTTATTTCACTTTTCAGTTTAATTCCGCCTTTCAGTACTAAAGCTTTTGTATCTCATCAAATATATGCTGCTGTAAATTTACTCAAGTGGAGCACAATTTCCAAAGATCTTGATAGATTTGATTACACCAATAGAAAGAGCGAAACTTATTTCATTTATTTTTTAATTGTAACCTTAAGCATACAAAAGGTAAATCCGCGCTTACAAGATAAACCTTTAAAAGTTTGCTAAGTTCTTGTCTAAAGTGTAAGTAAGAGTTTCTTGGTTCCGAGAATACTTCAAGATATGGCGCTTCGGAAAACAAACGGGTAATATAGAATACAATTAATTGTTCAAAGTTACAAGAGAAAAAATATCTGTTTTTCTGCCTGAATTTCATTCCATCTTCCAAAGTTCTTTTTATAGAAAAAGTTGGAAAATTAAATAAAATTTTTAATGAAGAGCAAAAAGTTGCTTCCAAAAAAATGTTGTTTCATTTTAAAAGCTTAAACTCTTATATCAGTTTACCGATACTTCTAACCATGGCGGGCGTAGTTTATAGCTCACCCCCCCCCCAAAAAATTTAAGAGAACTAAACCTTTTTTAATGAAATGAACTCTAATAAATCAACCCTTTTTTTAATCACAAATTAATACTTTATTTAAAGCATTACAAAGTTTAGGAAACCAAAACGTAAATATATTTTTAAAAATTTCGTTTTAGCGGTACATATATACGAAAATAAAAAAATAAACTTATTCTTTTCATTTAATTTTTAAAAAATATGATATGGGTTCTTATTTAAAAAGAAAACATAAAACCAATTATAATTAAAATTACAAGTTACATAAAAATAAATATAAAACAAATCTATTAATTCGAGTTTTTTAAATCTAAAATAATTGGTATATAAAATAGACTCTTTTTAAATTATTTACAGTTAACATGAAAAGTTATATAAAATTTTAAATATTCTAATAATTATAAAACGAATGATTCTTCAATTATGTTGACATTTTTAATATAACAAGGTGTATAAAATTATTATTTTATACTTTAAAATACCTTGAAGTAATGGAATAGTCACGTAGTTTACGTTTTTTTTAAACAACTTAAATTTTATATAAGTTTTACGTTTTAGTTATTTAGTTTTTTAATTTTTAATTTTTAACGAAGTTTCGCAACAGCAGAGGTCATATGGTGACCTGTTTTTGATAAAAAAGATAAAGGACCCGCCTCAGGGTGACGGTGTTTTTGATAAAAAGCCCATTTGTAAGTAATCCAGCGACCCTGCATTCGAACCCGGGACCTTTACCTTACAGTGATCTGCGCCGTGCCAAAGACTAAACGTTGCGACCACCGACGCCCCTATTTTTTATTTAGTTATTCTTCATTTTTAAAATATTTATGCATTAACGGTGGTGTAGAGTGGGATTAATCAAACTAGAATTTTTGTCACAATTATTCAACTAAATGTTGTATGGTTTTTATTGTTCTACACTCCGTTTCCGAGCGTTTTGCACCTTTTTCACAGTGTCGGAAAATTACATTACAAATAATTTGAATTTTTCTAGGGTCTTTATTGCCAAAAATTTCGTTAGTTTGTTAATTATAAGAAAATTTTTATGCCTACAGACGTTCTTTTTTTTCAATAACTTTTATATATTTTCTTTTGAAACTTCTTCATGAGTAAAACTTCTAGTATGTGTTAAGTTTTCTCCTTTGACAAAATAGTTTTTTTTCTCTTTTGTATAGTAAAATGTCGTGTAAAATATATTTTAGTTGAAACATTAAACAGTTAGTATGATGATATGCCCGAATTAATGAGGGATTTGTCATGGTATTTTTCATTTGACAATTTTACTTGGCACACTGAAACAAAAAAATTAAAAATCCATAATCACATTTCACACACAAATTTGGTTTCTGTCCTCATCATTCCACGATTGGGCAACATTTCAAGGTTGTTACCACTAATTCCTCTAATTTAGAGAGTGAAGAATACTGCTCGGATGCCTTCATAGTCATGAACTGGAACTCGGAAGTTCTCATAAAACTAAAACAGTTCCTAGTCACTCTTTATTACGAAATCCTAAAATCTTATCTAACCGACCATCGTTCAGAGTGAGATTTGCCATCGAGTTTTCGGAAATCAGACCGATGCAGACCGGCGACCATCAAGGAAGCATTCATTACTTGGTCCCATCTGATATACCATTTATACTGCTGACCTGCCGATACATCAAACACTACGAAGACGGTACCGCAACTTTATCTCTTAACGCTTATACAATGTAAGCCATAGATGAATTGGACAACAACGAAGGTAGGTAGACATGACGGTAAAGAACAAACTAACTTCATCCAAAACAATACTTCGACCTACTGGAGCGGAACTGTGGGTACTACCAAGCCTGACGAATCCAAGCATTCATTCTATTCTAAAGTCCTAAGAATAATTCTCCACCTCCTTACGGTGTTCCAAACCGCATTATCCACAATGAACATAACATTCATTTCGTTAAAGTCCGTTAAGTTAAGTTACCCGGTCCCGCTTCTTCAGGTTTCAGTCCAATCTTTCAACCTATGCTAACCTTACTGTTCATTGTAGCAACATACTCCTCTACTTCTCATCCCAAAAACCCTCCAAATCGCCTCAAATGATGATGACCCCGAGATCTCCTCGCATTAACCCATCTATATTGGAAGTAAAGACTTCAACGTAAGGCTGCAAGTTTTTTGTTCGTTTATTGTTTCTTTACGTCTACACGTCGAATAATTAAGATTTAAATGTCTTCGTAATGAAGGGTCGTACCTTATGAGACACCGTAAAACGGCGTCGTCCGCCGGCCTTCAGAAGGTCGCACCGGCACGGCCGTCATCGGAATCCCGATCGAGTCGGTTTACATTCTCGGACGGGTCGTCGCTGCCAGAAAACTCGGATCACGCTACAAGAGATGACCTGAGAATCGCGTTTCTTGAGGACGGGCCAAGAATAGCACACACAGGCAGGCAAAAAAATCCCGGTAATACACTCTTATTCAATCGTTGGGACAAATTAAAAAACAACACTCCTACCTTGGGGAGAGGCCACATCTAAGGCCTGTATACGTATTTTTATCCGGCACCAAATTGTATTAATTTTTTTTTAATCATCAGTTTTATCTACATTGAAGTAGATTGATGATTCGACCAATTTATGTTATTTACGTTATAATCAGGTATTGGTATTGTTAAATTGTGTGAAAAAATTACGTTAATCTTCAACCTATTTTAAGGCCGTAACCCCTACACATTTTACGTTATTTATGAGAGTCATTTGTTTATGTTGTTTTGTAAGTTATGCACTCAAAGTAAAAAAAAAATAAATGAATAAACAAATTTAGAAAAATTAAAAACAGGACTCTTGCATTGATTTATTTTTCATAGCAACTAGTTATAAATATTAATTGTCGACTTAAAACGTAAATGCAACGTTAATAACTTGTTAGCGACCTTCCTGTGTTACCAATCCTAATGCCAATCATTTTACACTCAGTACGTTAAAAGTAAAGAAAGTTAGTTCAATTTCGTCATTTTCAGAGCCATCATGTCAAGCGATTTAATTGTGTTCTTTGCTGAAACAATAAATTTGAGTTTGTTTTAAAGCAGGTTTTAAGTCGAGATCTCGCCATGGAAACCCTTTGTCCAACTACGGACGTAGAGTCCATTACATAGATATGGTGTGTCTCGCTCTTAAATGCACGATAGTCCATAGCGGTTTTGGGCCACCTGACAACTCGATAGAAGAGAAATCGACCGCTATGTACCACGGTTTGAATGATCATGCTCTAGCTCCTACTGCACTACGGCATCCTTGATCAACTCCAAACGTTCCGTAATACTTTCTAAAAAGATAGTTCCTACTCACAGTAAGTTGTTTTGCAACGATTCAGATTTCGAGCCTTTTTGCTCATCATCAAGTTGAAGAACTTCCACAACCACGTCTCTCGGCGTGTATTGCCAAAAAAAAGTGAGAAAAAAGTTTTATTTTGGCAATACACGCCGAGAGACGTGGTTGTGGAAGTTCTTCAACCTGATGATGAGCAAAAAGGCTCGAAATCCGGATCGTTGCAAAACAACTTACTGAGAGTAGGAACTATCCTTTTAAAAAGTATTGAACACCACACTCACTCCATCAGTTATAATTTCTAAACGTTCCGTAATGTCATAGTGAGCTAAGTCATCGGAATGTTCCATGAAAATAGCCCATTTCTAGACTTACTATATCAGGCACCTGTATCGAGAGGCATCGAGTAGGAGACTATTCGCAAATCACACAGAATGAATCTATGACTGCACTAAGCTACATCGAGTAAGTTCTTCTTGAAATTATGATACCATTCGTTCCTTTTATTAGGGGCAACTTCATGCATGATAATGGTGGACCGCATGTGGCTCGAGTTGTCCCCCAGTATTTGGAGGGTGTAGGGATTACCACAAATTGGCAGCACGTTCTCTCGATATGAATCCCTATGACGCTTATGTGACATAATAGAGAGTCGGGTTAGCCTCCTACAAGAAGAGCTTCAACCCGCTCTTGTCTAAGAGCTGGGATTATGTTTCACAAGAGGAAACACGGTCCCTCATTTACTCGATGCCTAGAAGATTTCATACTCCCAGCGAGCCAAGAGAAGTTAATACGCGTCATTAAAAGCAAAACCAGGTAATAAATTTTTAGATAAATTTTAGTCAATTAATTTTATTGTCACTAAATGATTTTCTGGTGTTTTGGTGAATTTTCTTTCAAAGGTCTTTCAAAAGTCTTTAAGTGTATTAATTATTTTTATCGATATAAATGTACGTTTGGGACAAATGAAGGCCTTTCATGTTGAAGGATTCGTCCTAAGTGATGAATGAAAGTCAAACGTATCACTTTTGAATCTATTTTCTCAAATATAAAACAAAAATGTAACCCTTGCATTGTTTCTAGTTGGCATAATAGAAAACTTAAAGCTTTAACTTTTTTATAATTTATCATAGAGAATGCTTATCATAATGAGCACAGACGCAGGGACATCCTTTACACATAAAAATATAAATGTGACTTTTAATATCAAATTTAGCCCGGGGGACGAATGAATGGAGGAGCCGAGACTTCTTGTAAACACACGGCCTGTTATTTTTAGGACTTGGAATTTCTCAGATTCTATTCATATCGTTTATAGTAGCCTAATTATAATTTTTGCCTGCCTAACATCTTCCATGGTACTATAACGCATTTTGTCCAATTGCTGTTCGAGTCAGAATCGCCTTTCCTGGACACAAGTAAAATTGAACGACGAAAAGACTCGCGGTACGAAATTTATGCCTCATTGTTATTTCGTTTTAACGAGCATTTGCCACCGAAGGGGTCATAGCTACCCTCGGGGTGCTGGTGTTTGGGAAAAAGCGTATTTGAAAGTATGCAGGGCCTCTGGATTCGAACCCGAGACCCTTACATTACAGTGATGAATGTCGTACATACGCCTAAACCATTGTGGCCAATGGCGTTCCTAATAATCAATATTTTCCCTCTTCACTTCACAATAGACTCCTCACAAAGGAGGTAGTGGGCCGTTTCCTATTTTTACGCCTTACCGGAATGTTGGTACGGTTCCGTTGGACAAGCCTGTGGCGAGACTTTCGGGTGATGGGAGAGATATTTAAAAATTCGGTAAATTTCTCGAGAATTAATGTTCGGATATATATGATTGTAATTATTGTGGAGGGTAGTATTACTACTTAGCATTCATAACTGATCAATGTAGCGTGGGAGGAAGAACTGCAATGTCGAGTCAAGATTCGAAACTAATATTAAATTGCTAATGCATGAGGATATCCAGCTATAGCTGAAAATCCCGTGTATTAATAAAAATCGAACTATTCCAAACCGGTATAGGGTCATTTATTGGCTTTGTTTTTATTCGCGGGTTCGTTGACTTACTCAAACGCGTTTCGGCATTGGGCCATCTTCAGAGAGGAACTCTCCAACCCGTTTCGGTATTGCGGAACTCCGTCAGTACGAGTCCACCGGCTCGCAGACCAACGCCCATCATCAAATATCTACCTCACGGGATTCTGTATAAACTTGGATAAGTACAAAATAACGATTTTCCAGAACGGAGGTCGACGAGCGACTGCAGAACCATTTTGTGCCTGTCCGTGTTGATGTACATATAGCATATATGTAAATATCAATTTTTGGAGTGTGACGCTGACCACACCGCATTCTTCAAAAGCTTGTAAAAAGAAAGGCACAAGTATCAGTGTTTGTATTTAACTTCTGGGGATGGGCCAGGTTCTCTGGAAACAGGGGCAACCTTTAAACTAAAAATTCGCTATACTATAATATATGTAGTACCAATCATACGGACAATAATGGGTTGTAAGACATTAATCATTACAGGAATGGATTATATCTTAGACAAAAGAAATATGGGTAGTTTCGTTGGGCACATAAAAAACAGCAACAAGGATTTTTCTGTGGATTGTAACTTGGACTCTTTGGATGCGGACGATATTGAAATGTTTGGTTGAAACGACATTTCCATATCCGGAGTTCATATCGGCTTCACAATGGTGTTATAAGGCAACCTTTTTTTAAAGAGAAGTAAGTTGGAGCTTTTATCAAGAAGGCATGTGAACTTTTTATAACTTACTGTCATTTCAGCATTATATGAGGATTGCACATTAATCGTTCGTCAGCTTCTGGGTTAAATTTTAATCTTCTTTTCTCGACAAGACTCCAGTGGAAATGACTATATCAGAGTACCTAGAAAAGATCGCTGTATCGACTGCAAAGGAGGTTAGGGTGGTGGTTTAAGGGTGGGATGGGAAGCTGTGTACACCTGGTACAGTACGATGCCTTGGAGGTACACCTCAGGTTTCACCAGAAGGTACGTTGTGGAAGATCTCTCCATCTGAAGTACCAGCCGGTGAAGTAGCTTCGAAGGATGGTAGTATCCTTCAGAACAGCAAGCCTGGAAACCAAATTCCATCAAACGCCCCGAACATGCTGTATATTCAAACAAAAATGTATAAATCTCTCTGTCACATGGCTGGAATCAGCAGTGTTCAAAACTAAAAGTCCGTAAAATATATCCAATCCTTTATGAAGGAGTCTCGAATTGAAGTTGAATTAGAGCGTAAGAAAGGTCAAGGGGAAAATGCTAGTAACGCATTTTCTGCCGTTTATAAGAAGTGGATTGAAAAATCAATAATCAAGGGTTTTAAACATTGTATTGTTGTATTCATCTCGGGGAGAGAGAGTAGGTGAGAGAGAAGATTGGGCCAAGCGTAATTAACAGGATTCAGGTGCCCCCCCAAAACAAGATTTTCTGAAAGACCCCTGAACAAGGGCCACTCAATTATATACGCCGACTGCAGGATCAGAACTTTTGAGAATGCCTCACAAAACCATTGACGAATCAGGGACGAATTATTGACTTAATCAACCATTCAAGGGAAATTTCTGAATCCATGTTGTACTTTTGTTAAGTGGTGCCTTGAAGAATTATGTTGTTTCCAACTTGAAATTATTTTACGCCACTTCCCTTTCGCTTCGAAATATTAGATTCAATGAATGTTTCCTTAAATTATTTTAAACTTAATAATGGCTTTAAATGTTTTCATTTCCGCAAGCCCTTCTTTAAAAAGACGGTTATTCAAGGTTGTACATATAATATATAAAGTGGGAGGTTTATGGACCGAAAAAACGCTGAGGTTATCAACGGCCCTATATGTGTTTTCCTCCTTTTTCTGGTGTTTTCACTCGTATTTTTTGTTTTATACTGTAATCATTAGAGCGTCTCTATCTGGTTACTGACGCTTTGCTTTTATATGTATAATCCGTCCGCATCCTAAAATGCTAGCCAACAACTGCAGAATAGGCACAAAAGATACGATGCTTAATATACATAATCACAAACATCCCTATGTCACATTCATGCCGCCACCGCTACTCGCTGTAACCTACTAAAGAATGGCAGTGAATAGAATAGATTAGAGATGAAAATGACGAATAATTTAACTTTTGCTTCCTTGTGTTGTGAACATTGTTCAAAAAGATTTTCCCTAATTGACGTCTCTTCGAGTCCTTCAAGCACTAATTAAAACTTTTAATTATTAGACATAGGAACAAATATCCAAGTCCACATTTAAACATTACAATAAATGATGAGATGCGGTCTGGTGTGATGTAGGTTTTAGAAAAATATTTTCTTTATCGTTCATGTTTCGATCTTTATCCAAATGGGACAAATGTCCAGAAAGATTGAAGTAATTTGATATATCGAATATCGCGAGAAAAAACTCAGAGATTCAGATTTTATGCCATTTTAAAAGGTGTATTTCATTTCTGGAAAAGTTTACATTATTCTTTTTAAATTCATATTTAATATATTTTTGGCACTAGTTTATTAATACTTTTTAGGCTAACATTGCAAAATCATTGCTTGAAAAATTATTTCAACGAAAATTGAAAAAAACTTAAATTCAAAAACAGAGCATTACCAACTTGATCGCAGGTTTATTTCAGTTTTGGATTGGATTTCGAATTTGGATAATCATCCGGAATCTTTTGGTCTGTCTTGATGTGAGGTTTTCTCACAAATGTATTTTTTTCCCTTGGTTTTTATTGTAATAATGATCAACTTTCATTGTACATCAGTTCTCCATCACAAACATTCATTTTCCTTTATTTTTCAACTGCTAAACTTCATTGTTATATAATAATCCTTTGCATCTTTCGTCGGTAATATTTTAAAAATGGATCGTTGGCGGTTTGAAAGCATCTCACAAGCCGAAGTCTGTCAATTTCTGCAGATTAATTTAGTATGATAAGAAGGCTTAGGTATTCAAGTTTGTCTAAATGGTACTATTGCCATTGATGTCGATGTCCATATCCCAATTGGTATACGTCGGATTATAAACCTTTTGTTTTCCTTTCGCCAAATAATCAGCACCTCGCTGCTTCTTACATAAAATTAAGCAATAATGTGGACTATCGGTTTTTGGTTTTATAGGTCCAAAACATCTAACGCCATCTTAACAGCAAACATTTTCAAATAGACTTTATATTTTTGTAAGTTTTATCAAAGGTCCAGTAGAATGTGCATTGTTAAGTCAATAAAAAGGCAAACAGTTGACGGTGTATTGAAAACCATCTTTTTCTTGGCATAAACTAAAAAACATACTTCTTGTAGATATTTATTTCAAATCTCCAGATAACTATTTGTTTTGTAAAGAGCGGTAAGATTTGGTTCTATTTTATATATATATATATAT